>JAREIS010000340.1:0-573728 GCA_030060385.1 Muscicapa striata striata
GAGCTGTGAAGCAGGAGAATGGAGCATGTGTGTTCCTGCCATGCCTCCCCATCAACTTAAAAACGAGCAGCAAAATGGATCAGGGAGCTTGGTGATGGCCTTGTGTTAGGCATCCCCTGGGGCCAGAGTAGATAAAATGGAAATGAGGTGCTCTGTTGGTGTTTGTAACAGTGAGACTCACCTAGCTACTTCAGATTTTACATTATTTATTAAATTGGTACTTCTGAAGAATTGGATTTCCAGAGGAGGGACTACAATTTTCATCTGAAAAATTGTAGGAGTAGGATGAAAGAGTCATCTTTATAAATTATCCTTTTGATAGAAACAGGAACATCAGGTAGAAATGCTTAATCTTCTTTGAGGCAGATCTGAGCTGTTCACTGAAAAAAAAAAAAAAAAGGAAGAAGAAAAAAGATGAGAGTGGGCTTTGTGCTGCCCACGGTTGAGCACTGATTATTATTATGATAAAACTGAGATGTCAGTAGGTAAATTGGGCTGGTGATTGTGCCAGGAATGACACCAATATCCAGAATAAATATTTACTCCCTTGAACCCTTGTGCTGTTTGACTTTGGTTCCCTGTAAGGGCATGATTTAGATGTACACCTGTGCCAGGATGAGGATGAATAGAGTTCTGCAGGACCGTGTCAGTTACAGAATTCATCCTTCAGTTTCTTATGTGGAAAGTCATTCTACTTTTGGCTATATTTCAGAATTATGGTAGTGAAACCAGTCAAATCTCACACTTCATGTAATACATCTTTTAATTTCATATCTGTTTGGAATTACTCCAGTGCAAAAGAGCTTGTTCCCAGAACAGCATTGTGTTTCTTTCCTGCTTTGGAATCCTGGGTGGACAAATCTGCTGTCTCTTCCCAGTTGCTTGTGCCCTGTGCCAGGCCCAGGAGATGGAGAAAGGCAATGGCACTGCATGGGAGCCAGGGAGGATGCTCCCTGAGTGTGGCCTTGAGCAGCAGCTCCCAGGTGTCCATATGCAAATGAGAATTGCATGGTTTAGTAGCTGATATAAACAGCAACTCTTTTATAAGAACCAGTTATGAGTTTACGGCACTTGTGAAGACATTGATGTGGCTTGTAGATTTTTCTCAGAATTTACATTCAATAGAGGACAGACTATTTTTGCATAATGGAAAACTATAGCCTTCTTAAGTTATAAGGAAATGGTATTGAAAACATTCCATATTATTAAGATTACACTGGTGCTCATTATAAAAATTTACATCAGTTACATGAGCCATGTATTAAGAAATCAATTGCTTTTTGAGATTAGCAGAAAAGTAATTCTGTTTTATTCTGATGTGCAGGACCTCGGAAAAAGACGTGAACATCCCACCCTAAGGAATAAAATGGGTCTTGAAATACTAATTGTTTGAAGTGAAAATTCTAACATCGCTGTGGTTTATGGATGTTCCTGTAGTCTTGAAATCTGGCCCTATGTGTATGATGGATGCAAATGTTAGGATCTAATAGCAGGAGTAAAAGACCCTAATCTTGCTCCTGTCTTCGAGTATTAGCCAAGATTTTATTTTAAAATTCAGTAAAGAATGTCATTACTGGAAAAAAAAAGGAAATAAAAATATGTGAAAAATTCAATTTATAGTTAAGATATGTATTTTCCATCAATCTAGATAGTGCTGATCATGAAAAAGAAATATTTTTATGATAACTTTACTAGGTAGGAAATATTTGGTGAATGGTGAACTCTCAAATTATTATTATAATTGGCAGCTTTGAAGCACTGGAATAGCTCCCTCCTCAAAATACCATACAATCATTCTTCATCCCAAGAGA
Source organism: Muscicapa striata striata (assembly GCA_030060385.1). Taxonomy (NCBI): domain Eukaryota; kingdom Metazoa; phylum Chordata; class Aves; order Passeriformes; family Muscicapidae; genus Muscicapa; species Muscicapa striata. The sequence goes on from JAREIS010000340.1 coordinate 1,812, forward strand.
TATATAAAATTCATAACAACCGGTTGAATTTTGACCATTAACACCAATATAAGCTCTGATGAATTTCTGTGTAGTGAAGGTTTAATTAATGTTCACAGGGTCACACATTCCTTAGAGTTTCATAGCTGATGAGATGAAAGACAATCTAGAAACAAAGAAAAAAAGTAAACAGAATTCAGTAAAAAAGGGGAAATAAGAGATGGTAGATGAAAAATAAAGGACTGAGGAAAAGAATGTAAAATAAGTTATTTTTAACCCTCTTTCTGCAGGGTTGTATTCTATCATGAAAGCAGGTAATGAAATTAATGAGCTATTCACCATCACTGTAGTACCTCTAAAATACTAGTAAATTGCCACAGTCATCTCAATCTGACTTCAGATTGTATATTCATGAAGTAGATAATCAAATTGTTGTTTCCTAAATAATTGGAATGTGATTGTGTCTGAAAGGTAACGAGAGTTTTAAACAGTGAGAACAACATTCTGCATTGTTTTTAAGTGTTCTACATTGATCTAGGCTCAATTTAATCACAGCTCACTCTACACACTGTTATTCCAGAGGCATGCCTATGCTTTAGCCATGTTTTCACTCATATTTGTTTTTTCTGTGCTCTCACTAAGCCCCGTTTCTAAGTTTATTTCTCCAGAGAACACCTGTCTCTTAGTTTTTCATAAACTATTACTATAATTTTGTTTTCCTTGCAAGATTTTTTTTTGGCTAGTTTCAAATGACACTGCCTCTTCTGTCTGTTCAGTGCTCATAAAGCTTCACCAGTCTGCAGGCTCTCCAGCAGTCTGCAGAGGCAACAGTCCTTCCTAGTTCAACCTCATTAACTTTTCTCCTCAGATTCACATCCCTGGTTTCCTAAATTAGTTGGATACATAAAATTAAAATGGCTGTAACAGCATTAAAGCTTTTATCCTCTTTCTGGGCCAAGGAAGAGTCAGAATTGCTTAGGCAGGTCTGACACTGTCACACAAAGTCAGCAGCACATCTGTGTTATGGACAGCAAATGTCTCATCTCCAGGTCTCCAGGGTTTACAATGTTAAATTACTGTTAACAGTAGTGCTGTTTGTGTAGTGTTTTTTCATTGTTAAATTTAATCCTGGACCCTTTTCCCTTTCGCATTCATTCAGTCCTATTTGCTTCTAATTTCTGCATGTTCTTTTTAAAATACATATATGCTTTATTTTCCTCATATGAAGTGTCCTTACAAAATTGTCCAGATGCATCTGGGCAAGAAATACACTCCTAAACTGCAAATTCACAACGGAGTGGAAGATAAACTTGCACTGCTAAGATATTATATATTATCTTGGCCAGGTTTTCTGTGGTTTTGGGGTCACTATTTCACTTCTTTCCAAGTTTGAGGTTTAAGAAGTTACTAGGAAAATATTCTATTATTCCCAGTCCAAAGAAGTAAAAGTTCATATGTTTGCACATGAACTGTTAGACTCTTAGCTCCTCTATAGTAGAATCCAATTTCTATGAATCAGAAAAGGAAAGCTAACATAATGGATGCATGTCTTGGAAGAGTTTTCAAGAGGGAATCAATGCTTGCCTAACAAAACCTCCTGGTTTGCACAGAAAATAATAGACATTCTTTTGTTTGAAATTTCATTTCTTTTCAATTTCATAAAATATGGCAACTTAAACTCACTGTATCTGGGTCATGACATATATGTCACTTCTGCCACTGTGTAGGGTCAAGGTCAGGGTATTAATCTGCAACTAAAACAGTGCAGCTTCTGTGCATTGTTGTAGTCCAGTGTGAATGTTTTAAAACGTTGTGATGCCTGTGATTTTCCACTGGCTTTACTTAAATTAATCTGTATGGTTTACATACTGCCAGGCTGGAGCTAAAGAATGCCAGAAGATTCAGGAAGTGGGTCAGGGAATTATTCCATAACTCAGTTATACTTGTCCATAACTCATGTCTTAACAAGTTGCAGCTTGTATGTTTTATAAACTAAGATGAAAAATTGTAACTAGTATTTAAACCATGACAAAACTCAGAGTGTTTAGAGATTCACAAATATAGAAAAATGCTGAAGCATATCATGTATTTTATACTGCAATATTCAGTCTTCCATTAAGCTTTATCAAAATTTATTTAGATATTAAAGCATTTTCTAGCAGAAAATTACAAAATTTTCTCAGTGAGTTAAGAGAGTAAAATTCAACAGAAAATAAAAAAGTCTCAAACCTTTAAGAATTCTGTTTCATACTTTAGGTTTTTTTTCATTTCTTGTTTTATAAAAATGACAGTATTGCTTTGGGTTGGGATTCCAATTAAACAATGCTTGTTTTTTTCTAGGAGTTTTTTTGTCCCATTAATGAATTTTAATATTAGAAGTCTAATATAACAACAATTTGACTTTTTTTTTTTTTTTAGGCTATCACATTGTGCTATTTTGTTTGTTCAGTATTTTTAAAAAATATATTCACTTGGTATATTTGGCCTTAATTTTGTCAAGTATATTTTAACTGCCATTCAGATTATATGTATTCATAATCAAAACTGGGATATGTTGAAGAAGACAGAAGAATGACAAAACTGCCCACAAACAGCAATTTTTTTCCTGTTATTCAGCCGTAGGCTTGTTATTACAGACATGCACATTCAACTACCTATCCAGGATTTACTTAATACAATAGAGAAAATACACTTTTACTCTGGCAAAATGAATTTCAGCCATTGGTCTAAACAGTAAAATCTTTGACATTGCCATGCAGAGTAAGACAATATTTCATTTTCTGGTAGCATTCAGCCATGTTCACTCTAAATCCTAAACCAAATTAAATATATTAATAAAATGCGCTTCAAATAGGTACTGTGTTTGTAGACATATTTGTGAGCCAAAAATTGCATGATTTTAATTTTACTTAGTTTTGCTTTTTCTTGGGAAACTGAAATGCACTGTAACTTGATTGTAATGTTTATGTATTTCCATTCATATATTTTCATTTTGTTACAAGTTGGACAACACATTTGGAATAATATTCCTTATAATCCTGTTCATACTTCTATTGCTTGTACTCCTATAATGCCTTTAGGTTTCAGCTGAAAGGGCTGACTCTAGAGTAAATTTTGTGTCTTTCTTTTCTAGCCAGCTGAACTGACATCATCAGTTCAAAAATTAAAGCTTTGTATTGATTAGGAATGTTTTAATTTGGATTGGACATGTGCTATTGAAACTTAAGTCTGCATATTTTATTATCTATTATCTGTATCTGTGATCATATTATCTATTATGGGTTAATTTTTTTTGGAAGAAAACAAGTAAATATCAAAACCATTTATTATTTAAGAAATTTCATAATAGTAAATAACAGAAAGTAGGGCTAGAGCAGAATGTAGGAAGTCATTGACTCCATCTGCTTGCCTCCAAAACAGCACCAATTCTTTGTGTGTCTTCTGTACAAATATTTCTCTACCGTCTCTTTCCTGTCATTTCATGACTGCTGTAAGCAAAATATTCAAGAAATCCAATATTCTTACTATTAAAGTTGATTTTGTTGAATCTGTTTTGGTTTGTTTTTTTTTTTTTTTTTTTTTTTTGCCAAGCATAGATCAACCCTGATGCCATTAAACCCCATTATTTCTTGTCTGAACCTGGAGAATAGATGATTGGCATTGAGGATGTTCTTTAAACTACCTTCATATTGTCTTCAGAGTAAACACTTCCAGTTCCTTCAATTTTTCTGTGAAGATCATAACTTTGAGATATTTTAGCATCTTCTGGTCTTTATCAACTTTCTCAGTACCTTTTTTGAAGTAGAATACCTAGAATGAACGTGGTACTTAAAACTGAGCACTGCCAAACCAAAGCAGGAGGATTTCTTGTATCTTACATGTTACAAATCTGGTTATCAGTCTCTCTGTAAAGTTTGCTTTTTTTGTTTGGCAATACTGTGATATTGATAAATAATATCAGTGTTGTGTTCTATTGCTAACAACATATTTCTTCCTGCAGTTCTGCAAACTAATCATGGCATCAGCCAGCTCCCTTGGTAGCATAGAGCAGTCCATTGAGCTCATCTAGTGTGAAAACAGCTAAGTTATCTAAGTACTTACGGAGTAGTCATGTCCTTAGCATAACCGGAGTGTTCACTAGGCTGTCACAGCCTTAAGTAACCATTAGCAGAATATAGTAAAGATTAATGCATAAAAAGACCCCATAGTGCTTTTGCTTTCTTGGTTCCACTTGTTGAAAGCTTGCTGTTGACTAACAGGGTTTTTCCTCTTGATTATTACAGAAGTCAAACAAAATGATGGTTTGAACTTGTGTGTTCCTTAGTAACTGTACTTTGGGTTGTGTCTGTATTTGCTTGTGTTTTCCTTTTATTTTCTTTTTTTTTTTATCTTGTCAGTAGTTCTGTAATTCTCAGTTGTTCTCATTTGTGAGCTTCAGTATTGTAACAGACATTACACATTCAGTGCAAGAGGATGATTTACTGATAGTGTAACAGTGATACTGGTTTATTTTCATGGATATATGTGTTATGCCAATATATAGGAAGAAAGGCACATTTTTAAATAAGTCTGTGTTTAATTTCAAGCCTTAAAATTGACTGTTGATCTGCCAATAGAGTCTATTTTGCTTCCAACATATCAGATTTCAAATGGTATAACAACATGATGCAGATTTTATGTCAACTTAATGGAGAGGTAACTATTTCCATGCATGTTAAAATCTATGCTGTAACTGCTACAAGACTTACTGTAATGATAACTTCAAGAAACAAAAAATAATTGTTGAAACCATCAGCAGTATTTCTTATTTTGTAGAACTGGTGCTTCAGCACATATGAAAAATATTTTATTGTGGTTTTACATATAAAACACTTTAAGTGATGTGTTCGTTTTTGAAGGTGAAAAAATAAAATGCATATATATTATATACAGTTGTATTTTTTTATTCAGCATAAGAAAATTAAAAGTTGTTTATTTTTTAAAATCTGGTCCATATTAAATATCATATGCCAACCCTTATACATGTAAGGTAAGGGAATTATGGATTACTATGTTATGTATAAATGCAGTTTCACTGTAGGAGAAGCAGTTCTCAGAAGGAGAGACATCTCTTTTCAGGTTACCACTATCCTTCTTACAGTCACCTAAAATAATAAAATGACAGGTTTCCTTTAAAATACCTGTTGAAAAATTTTTATCAGACAAAGCAAAATAAATATCAAAGTCTAATCTATGTTAAATGGCCACAGATTTCATAAAAGGACACCTGATAGTTTTTCTGAGCTGCAGAATATTCTCTGTAGTTTTGTAATCATATCGTTGGGATTTAAAAAAAATAATTTAGAGTTTTATGTGTGGATAAACTGATTTCTCTAGGAAAACGTTTGAGAAATCATTACATTATTTTATACTCTAGGACATATTTTCAAAGTAGATGAAAATATGTTATTAAAGCAAGACACATTTCATTCTCCTAAAGTCAACATGATAAACATGATTAATAAAGATAATTTTAAAGAATTGTGGGCATCTTCCTCTAGGACACTATGTTAGACATGTTTAAAAATTACCTTTACATTTAATCACTTTTGTGAGGTAATTTTGTGGTATCTAGTACAAGAAATTTAAGTAAAAATTATGAAGCACTATGAATATATACTTCATTGATTAGCAGAAGTGTTTTGTCTGATGTAAACTACTGGTCTAAAACTTTATGAAGTAGTTCACATTCTTTTTGGATGCATTTTCTCACTTGTGATTCTTTACTACATTTATAACAACTTGTAGAGCATGTTAAATTTAAATTCGTTTTGTATTTGTCTTACTGTTTCTGTTTGCAGTCAAGAAAAATGCTTCCAAAATTCTGGTTTTGTTAGATCTACCTGTTTTATATTAGCAAACATTACTCAGTTTTGTAATATTCTGTGTTTCATTATGATGTCCACAATTTAGCAGAACACTTTCCTCTCAGAAGGGTTGACGAAAAATCCTTTACAGATTCAAAACTCTCATTTAAAGAGTTTTACATGAGGGCTTGGGCAGCATAGTTCAGATCAGGATGGGAGCCAAAGCTTCCCTGGAATGCAGGAGGTGGATGCTGTAGTTTGATTTACTAGGTACTCTAAGTTGTAACTTCCATGTTAGTACCAGCTGGCAATGTTCACTCCAGCTTCTGTTGCAGCTACAGCTCAGCTCTCCTAATTCCATGCAGGTCAGCTCATCCCTGATTTTATTGACAGTAAACCTGTATTACAGGTTTAAAAGAATCCACTGTCATGTGGTTTGACTTTCTGTGTTGTGCTATTTGATTTTTTTCTTCCTTTAAGTCTAGTTGCAGTGACTGAAATAGAGCTTATAATTTAGAAAAAAGCATTCAATCTGGTCTATTCACAGCAAGCCATGTTAGTAATTTTCCACCTGAGCTATTCACTCATTTGAATCTTCATGCCATTTAGAGACTTTATCAATAATCCCATTTCTTACTATGCTTGTGATACTGAGCACCATAAAATCAAAAAGTTTATTCTTTAGTAATAGTTTTACTAGCATAACTAGAAGTGATTGAGTTTTATATTAAATGCACTTTACTCCTTTGTTAATTATGTGCTTTATTTTAGGGAGGTGATCCAACAGCTACTGTAATTGCACTGTGTTCAATGAGAGATTTCAATCTGTCTCAGGAAACATGTCAGCTGGCCATCAGAGACACTGGATGTCTTGAAGTGTTAATTAATTTACTTGATACAGAAGAAATTAAATGTCAGGTAATAAGCTTTGTTAAATAGAGCAATGAACATGCCTTTTCTATTAGAATATTTTTTTGAGTATCAAAGTTAGAGTTTAAAGAAAATTGATTTCTCATTTCTGTATTTTCTTTTTTTCTTCAGATTTTTTAGAAAGACACCTATGTCTTTGACTTTCAGTTTCCTTCTTTTTTGCTGATTAAATATAAAGAAAAAAAACAAACCATCGTTTAAAATAATGTTAACATTTTTGTATACTTAAGAAATGTTTAACTTCTATTGTTTCCCATTATTTAGGCTGGTTCATTAAAAATCCTGAAGGAAATTAGTCAAAATATATTGATCAGACATGCAATAGCAGATCTTGGAGGCTTAGAGATCATGGTGAAAATACTGGACTCTCTCGATACCAATCTGAAATGTTTGGCAGCTGAAACAATTGCCAATGTTGCTAGATTTAAACGAGCTCGAAAGACAGTACGGCAATATGGAGGAATTAAGAAATTGGTAAGCAGACATTAAAATTTGTACCCTGGTCAGATGTGTATTTTTGTTCAAAAAATACATCATGTGTTGTAGACATGATTAATTGTAGTGTTTACCATAATTAGAAAGCAGCATGATATCAAAGTTTCCCGCAGATATTAAGAAACTGGTGTTATTTTTAGGTTGAGCTGTTGGACTGTGTTTCGGTAGGATCATCGTACCAAGGCAAAGACACTGAAACAGCACGCTGTGGGGCTTTGGCACTCTGGAGCTGCAGCAAGAGCTCCAAAAACAAGAAAGCAATCCGTAGAGCTGGTGGCATTCCATTACTAGCTAGATGGCTCAAATGCTCACATACAAACATCTTAATCCCAGTAGTGGGGACACTACAAGAATGTGCCTCAGAGGTGAGTAAATACATATAGCTAAGTTATTTTGAAGCATTAAAGAAATTTGCCACTATAAGGAAATATTATGTTCTACAGTCACTTAGGTCAGTTATCCCATCAGGAAATAGATGCTTTATGTAATCAAAGTGGTTTTGAGAAGGTCACAACTTGGATTGAAGTAAAAGCCACATATTTTTTTTATTTGAAAAGCTAGGAGTAATACATAAAAAAAAATAATATAGAAATGAAAGCATTAATGAGTATATTTTTTTCTTACTTTTTTCATCATACTTTACAGTTTTGGCAACCTAAGGTGCTGTGTTCTGGTTGATCAATGCATTTAAATTCTACAAAACTAACCTACAGGTGTGGCCAAGAAGATCCAAGGCAGTGCAGGCAGCGTGGTTTACAGTGTCCTTGTACATTGGGTCTGATCCATTGCAGATAGAAGAAAGGAATATATGTGATCTTTCCACAGATTTCCATGGCACCATTTTGCAACTTTTAGTATATTCAGTTTTTAAATTTGAATGCAAGTATTTTTTAGCATGGCCATGTAAGGTATTACACTAGTGGGACAGTTATGTTTCAAGTCTTTATGAATGAGGTGGTTGAGGGGATTGAGACACCCTCAAAACACTCAGTGTTTGCAGACACACCAAGGATGGGAGTGTCAACCTACTGGAGGGCAGGAAGGCTCTGCAGAGGGGTCTGGGCGGGCTGGATCCACGTGCCAAGGCCAGTGGTATATGGGGTTCAGCAAAGCCAAGTGACAGGTCCTACACTTGGGTCACAGCAGCCCCTGCAGTGCTACAGGGGAAGGAGTGGCTGGAAAACTGCGTGGTAGAAGACCTGGAGGGCTGAACATGAGCCAGAGTGTGCCCAGGTGGACAAGAAGGCCAATGGCATCCTGGCCTGTGTCAGCAATAGTGTGGCCAGCAGGACCAGGGCAGTGATCATCCTCCTGTGCCAGGCACTGCAGAAATCCTGTGTTCAGTTCTAGGTCCCTCAATTCAGGAAGAACATTGAGGTGCTAGAGTGTGTCCAGAGAAGGGTGATGGAGTTGGGGAAGGGTCTGGAGCACAGGGCTGGTGAGGAGCAGCTGAGGGAGATGGGGTGTTTAGCCTGGAGAGAAGGAGGCTCGAAGGGGACCTGATCACTCAATCCAACTACCTGAAAGAAAGTTGGAGCCAGGTGGGATTTTTCTCTTCTCCCAGGTAACAAGCAATAGGATCAGAGGAGGAAATTGCCTCAGGTTGAATCAGAGGAGGTTTAGATTGAATATTAGGAAAAATTTCTTCACCAAAACAGTTGTCAAGCACTAGAAGAGACTGCCCAGGGGAATGGTTGAGTCACCATCCCTGGAGTTACTTAAAAGATGTGCAGATGTGGCACTTAGGGATGCAGTTTAGTGGTGGACTTGGCAGTGTTAGGTATTGGTTGGACTCAATGATCTTAAAGGTCTTTTCCAACCAAAATGATTCTATTTGTTTATGATTCTGTATCTTCATTTGCACTTGAGGTATATTGTATTTCAGATAAAAAATATACATAATCTGTCTTGGTGAATTTGAGGCCCAGAAGACATAATTTTTCAAGATATTGTACATTATTAAACACTGTCTGTTAAAAATTAGCTTCTTAAATTACACAAATTAATGCATGTTCCATGAGACACAAAGCTGGCATGTTTTAGGTCAGTAAGTATATATTGAGAAGGTGTCATTTTTGAGGTTTTCTTGTATGGCCTAACTTGGAAGGAGCACTAAATACATTTTTTACACAGATGTTTCTCCCACTTAAAAAATGATCCCCTGTTAGAATGCCTGTTGGTTAAAATTTGGATGAAAATATCACTAAAAAATGTTAATTCTAAGAACATGTTCTGTTAGTCTTGTTTTAGGAATAGATCTGTTGTTTTGGCTGCTGGTTCTCGATGAAGTAAGGGGGTATTTCTTGATCCCATTCTGAAGCATCTTTTGCTTTTTGGGGTCTGAGTAGGGCACCTGGACACCTTTCAGAATATTCTGCATAAGCCAAGTGGCTACAAGATAGGCAGTGCAGTACCTCCTTTTCCAGGTGATTTGAAGAGTGCTGCAGAGAATGTCAGTATTTACTTACCTCTGAGATCGTCAGTAGTATTTTCAAGGCAATGATGCTTCCATAAAGTACAAGGCTTCTCAATATCAAACCCTATACTTCTAGCATTGTATTATTATTGTGACCTATTAACTGCTAATATGAAGGATATAAAAGATGCAGTTTATCTTTTTAGCCAAGTTACAGACTTGCAATAAGGACAGAAGGCATGATTGAGAACCTAGTGAAAAATCTGAGTAGTGAACATGAGGAGCTCCAGATGCATTGTGCAAGTGCCATATTTAAGGTAATTGTATTATAATCAGTAGATCAAAACCAGGATTAGTCCTTTGTTTTTATGTCACTGTCAGTTTTAAGTTTTCTTAATTTCACTGTTTCTCTAATGCAGAAAAATTATAGAAATGTTGTGAATATTTTAGCTGCATATTTAATATTATTATTAGGTTCCTACTGGCTCTTCTTGTGTGCAAGCATTAAGTTGCACAGGTGAAGAGAGGTGAGGCATACTGTGCATGGAGCTGCTTTGGTTTTTATGTTGTTTGCCCCTAAAGTGGACAATGTGATAGTATAAGCACTGCTGCATATACAGGAGCAGTTTACTGTCAAACTCTCGTCATGAGTTGTTAGCATATTCATTGAATACGGTATTTATGTTTTCTTCTCTATTAGCTTTTACAAGTTACAGTGTAGCTTTTGAAGACATAATTTTACACATTTTTACAAAATAGATATGTTTAATAAATATATATATATATATATTTTATAGTGTGCAGAAGATGAAGAAACACGTGACCTGGTTAGAAAACATGAAGGTCTACAACCACTATCTGATCTGCTTGGTAACAGTGAAAACAAACAACTTTTGGCAGCTGTGACAGGAGCAATCTGGAAATGTGCAATCAGTAGAGAAAATGTGTTAAAGTAACAATTTAATTTTACGAGTATTTATTACATTATCATGTTTTGATTTTATGGGCTTCTACTGTTTTCAAAACTGTTGTGTCATGATTCTTCAAATTCAGTCTTTATAATCATTTGGGCTTTCAACTTAGGTTTTATAGCACTTAAAAAATTGGCACCTGACCTCATCAGGGTAGAGTGGAGACAGTGTTAAATTCCTAGAATCTTAACAGTCAATGGAGACCAGTGGTGCCTCTAGTTAAGCTGTAGGACACTTGAGTCAGGAGGTGTACTAGCACATACTAAACATTTGACTCGTGGCCCTATCTGGTATCCCTCCTCCTGTCTGTAACTTACAAGCCAGAATCACTGCTGCATGGTAGAGAGAGTACTTAGTACACTTGATTTATTGTTTACAAGAGAGACAGAGACCAGATTATTTCATTGTAGGGTAGATATCTAATGCATATTAGAAATATACTGGAGTCTAGGATAAGTAGCCTGGATGCTTCTCTTCTTGGCTACAGAAGGGGCTCAGAAAAGTAGCTTAGTCTGGACACCCAGTTTCTAAAGGAGTGGAATTAACTGATGAGAGTTCTACCAGCAACCAGTGGGTACCAGCAACCTCTCAGTACCAGGCTTCTGAGTAATTATCTGAGAATGTGACAGCAGGGGTTGTCACTCTCCACCTTCCATAGAGCAGCTTAATGATTGAGAACACTTTACATGCTGATCTAAAATAAATATAACAAATTCATGCACCTTACCTAAAAAAAGGAAGGTGGCTCCCTGACATATGTGCTAGGTTTCCTGCTGAAATTATGCTGCTTTGTATGTAGAGCATGTAGAAAGGTCAGAAGGAGTATTAGTAAGAGGTAACATCTTCCTGCTGCCCTAATTTAGTATATCTTGCTGGATAAGCACATATGATAGATAAGGACTGCGTAAAAATTAGGAAGATTTCCAGGTTTTACATTCTGACTTTTTACTGTCCTAAATGAATTCCCAAAATGTTAATATACAGACCTATGGTCTTTACGTCCTCTACTGCTGTCCTACTGCTTTTTTGCATTCTTAATTGCACAGTAAACTAACTTTTCTTATGGATGTATCCTTCTTTTCTGAAGGGTTTGTGCAGAGATATCCTGGTTTTTGGATCAATCAGTGATGAGACAGACTGAATGGCTCTCTCTGTACTAGTAAATTAAACAGGTCCAAACCTTTCAGGCTCTGTGTTAGGATTATCCATACTGTTTAACTGCCAGCACAGTCCCTTACACAGTTTGCCAGCAAATGCTCTCCCAGACAATGCCCAGACACTCCTTAGGAACGGTGCAGGCAACAGATTGTTCCCATTAGGCAGAATGGGTGAGGCCACCCTGCATTGTGAGGATAAGAGATTTTAGCCATATGGATGCTGTGTTGTGCTTCTTGTCCTCAGGGCTGGAGAATGAGCCCTAGCCTGTTTTATTTATTAGGATAGCTGTAGCCAATAATTCCGTCCAACTGCAAACAGATTTTTGTTGGGCTACTCACATATCTTTGGCAAGTGCTTGATGCTCCACAAAGGTTACTAGCCCGGCACAGCTCCAGCTGAATTCATGTGTTATGAAGTGCTGAGTCTGAAGCAGTAAACCCTATCCAAACTCAAGATGGGAGGGCACTAAAGAAAAGGGAGTGAGGATAATATGAAAACACCTAAGTAGATCTGGAGGGATGAGCCTGAGTCTGGCATGAAGCTAGAACTAACAAACCCTGCTGGCTCCTGCACGGGCACTTAATTATCTCTAAAGTGCTCCAGACTGTTTCCTGTACCTGAGTTCACAGCTGGGATGTGCTGACTCAGCTGGTGCAGGTGCCTGTGCCTGTGCCTGTGTACCTGTGGGTGCAGCTGGTGTGGCAGCAGCCATACTGCTCCTGGACACAAGATGGCCCGAGCCAGCAGCTCTGTCAGAGAGCAGCCTGCCCATTGCAGAGCCAGCTCGCATCGTTCCATCTGTGAAGCATGAAATGCCAGCAAAAATCAGTTTTGTTTTGTTGGCATTTAGGATTATTTGCTTCCTTTATTGCTCCTTTTTTTGTGCTGTTGATGTTTACTCTTGAAAAATAATTGTAGGGATACTTCCAAATTACAGCAAACAGAGGAAAATTTCTCTTTAAGCAAAGGTTTGGATGATGAAAAACAAAAGTTTCTCATTTCTTAGTTGCTTTAATTATTATGCTTATAATCCATCTTGGAAAGATGAATTTTTATTGAAACATCTAGTTCCGCCATAAAAATCTCAGAAATACTAATATTTTTTTGTATGAAGGACAAGCTACATGAGCAACTGATTCCTGGAAAATAGTTTTTGTAGCTCAAGTAGACATTCCCAGAAGCTAGGGGCTGGGTGGAAAGCACAAATAAGAACTCTGTAATCTCAGAGAAGTTTCCTCTGATAATTAGATTACATTAGGTTAGATCTAGTTGATATACCACATGGAACTGTCAAGGTGTATCAGAAAATGTATAAAAGGAAGATGCAGTATTTGTTAAGAATCCCCTAAGTTTTCAACCAAAAAAAAAAAAAAAAAAAAAAACAAAAAAAAAAACCCCTTAGGAGATTATTCTGGCACCGAGGAAAAAATCCTGTTCTGAAAGATGAACTTTTGAGGTTTAGCACACATGTCTTTGCAAGATAGGACCTTCAAGATTTTAAAAAACGTATTTTTGATTCTCAGTATCAAAAGTTCTATGAAGAATGAGGAAAGTATTAATAAAGCAGTCAAGTCACATTGCTGTCAACTTATTTCTTAATTACAGGTTGGAATCTAACAAGAGTACTAGATGGAAGTGTACTAGAACTATGGTTCTGACCTCAGGAAAATGCAAAGTGTATTTGGCCTGAACTAAATATAGAACTTCTCAGGGTAAACTCTCTAAAGGCTCATATTTGGTAAAAAAAAGGGCAATCCTTTGAGGGTTCAGAGCGGTAGAGGCAGGTCTGGTAAAATGCTACTCTAGCTGTTGTAAACAAAGCTGGGAAAAGTGCTGGAAATAAGGATAGCACAGTAATTGCCAGTCTTCTGATTGTTCTCAGCTGTTTATAGGTGTTGCATCCCCATGTCAAGTTTAAAAAAACCTTCAAGCTACTCAGGAAGTTGGTTCTTAGCTTAGACAGCACTTAGAATAAGTGATTGGAATGGTTTACCTGTATTGGGATTTCTTCAGTAAGATGATTTACATACAGAAATTAAAACGTGTACTTTAATTATAATAATACTTCAATTCTAAAATTAAGCTTATAATGGTGTACTGAAAATAACAACTTTGGATTTATTGCTGTCTTTAGATTTCAGGAATATAAAACTGTAGAAACTTTGGTAACACTGCTTACTGATCAGCCTGAAGAGGTCCTTATAAATGTCATTGGAGCACTGGCAGAATGTTGCCAGGAGCAGGAAAATCGAGGCACTATCCGCAGATGTGGTGGAATCGCACCTCTAGTGAAGTTACTGACTGCAACTAATCAGGCCCTGCTTGTGAATGTCAACAAAGCAGTGGGAGGTTGTGCAATGGAACCTGAAAATATGTTGTAAGTTATTAATATTTATGGCGTTTTAAATATTGAAAACCAGTTCAGTTAGTTTGATGCAAGTATTGCCAATTCGAATTTGATTTAAAGTATTTTTTACTTCTTGTTTTTACAGGACTGTGTGGGTTAGTTACATCCTACTGTAAATTTGCTATAGATAAAAAAATTATTAAGGAAATGTATAGAAGGTAATGCTTTTGTCTTTTGAGAAAAATCAAATAAACATTTAGTAAATTGGTTTTTGTTAAAGTTGAAATTCAAAGTTAAAAAACACCATTTTAAAGTGCTGCATATAGGTCCATATTTTGCCATCTCTTTTTACTTCTGTTCTCAAGTCATTAGAAATAGCCTAAATTAGAGAGTTATTCTAAAGGGACACATGCAAATTTACTGTCATGAAAAGAAACTTAATTTTTTTGTAGTAGAGTATTACTTGTATTGTAGATCTCTTTTGTCCCTCTCCATCATTCCTTTTGTTAACTCAGACAGTTTTGGACCCTTTTCTCCCCTCTTAATACCTTTGCAAAATCAAAGAAAAAGACAGTCTTTGATTTTGTGATGTAGATTTGTACAAATTACAAAGGTCATTGAGTTTTAAGATGAAGTGTTTCAGCTAAATGTTGAGGTCAGCATTTGCTGTGCTTACTGTTCTCTTACAAGGATATTTACTTCAAGATTCTCAGCATATTTCCCTCCTTATACATAAGGGAGGTCAGAAAGAGAGTTTTATTAAGCTCCTCCTGTTCTTATTTGCATAATTCACTTGATATTCATATAGCAGTGCAGGGAATTCTTTTCCTGAATAAGGCTTTTGTTCTCATGCTTTGGCTGTCACCCAGTGGCAAAAGGCTGGATGGTACACAACTGTAAACATGGGTTGTATGAGCAGTTAGCCATGTAGCATTAAAGCATAAACAAATGAAATAATTTTAATGACATTTCTCACTAAAAATCAGTCTTTAGCATAATATATTAACCTAAGAGAATTAACATTGCAAATACCGAGAAACTTAAATGCCAATAAATACAAATTAATATTTATAAAACCTTAGACATACTCCAGGATTCAGAGCTGTCACTTGTAGTATCCAGTATGGGCTGCTTCATACTGGAATGTGTTCAGTATAAGTATAAAAAAATGCAAATTGCTGCTAAAATTGTGATAGAACAAAGTCTGTCTTGTCTTTAAGAAGGAGAAAATACAGGTTTGGGACAAAATTTATATTATAGAGTTTGTAAAGAGTGAACAAAGGAATCAAATGTTGAATTTGGTTCATATAAAACATTCACTGTTGAAGTTCCCAACTTTAGAATTGTTTCTAAAAGTATTTGAAAACATTAGCAAGTAAGCAAGATCTTAAGTAAGTGTAAATATACTTTTTGCTACTGCAAAAACGTTACACAAATATTGTTGCTAGCATGACTGTGCCATGTATCTGATGTATTGTGCTAGCTATGCTTGTAGTACTAGAAGAGATAATGCTGCTATATTTTTCTCAAAGCATGATTCGTCCAAGTGTGAGTAAAATTTGATACTAATTTAGCAAAATGTTTAAGAATTATGCTTAGTTAAAACATTGACAGCAGCGTAACTGCTCATATGTTTAAATGATTTCCTCGATTGAGTGATCTGCCTCTCACAGGGCACTTACAAGCATCTTCCACTCCCCCAACACTGACCCCCACCTCTCTCTCAAAAAAAAAAAAAAAACCAAGAAAAAGAAAAAAGAGTATGTCCATTCCTCTACCTTCTTCTCCTCTCAGACTAGTAGAGCAGAAGTTGAAATTGTGTTTCCTCATCCTAAGTGCTCTCCTTTTGGGGAAGAACAAGTCACCATAGACATGAAATACATACACACACACACAGTCTGTAGTATGACTCTTTTGTTTACAAAACTGGGGCCTAAAACAATAAATAGTCTTGTTAGAAACTACTGTGGAGGTCAGTCTCTTTCTGTAAATATTTTCTAAACTTCTTAACCAAAAAGACACATCTTAACAAGGGTGTGGAAATGTGCCAAGATAACCTTCTAGAAAGAAGCGAAGCAAAGCCACTTGTAGCCTGTAAGCTTTTGCAGGTGATGAGAATTTTCTACTGCAGCAGGTTGATGCTTTGGTGCTAATGGTTTTTGAGATTCATGTAGCTGGATCCCTATTACATTTCTTATTTCATAATCACTTATTTCTCAGAATGTTTTGACAGGTTCTGGATAATAGGTTCTTCTCTGCTGCCTATTCCTACCAAATTTGGCTGGCAGGTCTTGAGGCTTGGAGGTTTTTTGTCATGTGGTACAGACAGGCTCTGTTTACAGTGTAACTTTTTTAGTTTGGCATTATAGAAACTTTGTAGATTATGATTATGGTCCTGGATTCTGCTATCATTGACTTTCATATGTAGAAAAATTTAAGCCCTCATAAGAATTGAGAATTTTCAGATATATTCTTACATTTTATTAGCTGCAAGTATGTTTAACAAAGTGTGGCTAAATATTCAGTTTAGCGATTTTCTGCCTTGAATGTGCTTATCCTTGCTGCAGTAGGTATGTGAAGAGTGAACAAGAGTGGAGCTCACATAATTTCTCTAAATGATTTGGATATATAATGAAAAGGTTGTGATAAATGTAAGAAATAAAGCATCATTATGGACTAGGAAAAGCTGAGAATGTTCTGTGAAGCAGTGCAGTTAAATTCTGAGGGAAATACTGTGTGATGATCTTATGTTCCATGGAAGAAGCTTGCACTGAGAAAGAGAGACTAATAGATAGACATAGGTGAATCTGCATCTTCTATATGTCTGTTATGTATTTTATTTCTGCCATGTTTCGTAGTTGATGCTGTGACTCTTACAATTACTGAATGGGTGGTACACTAGTGTTACTTTTCTGCACCAATCCTTTACTTCAGGGCAACTTGAAGCAATTATGTGATTCTTACTGACTCTATTCAGCTATTTAAAATAAAAACCAGCAGCCAGCTTCTCTCACAGCCAAAAATAAGCTGACTTATCTAAAAAACCCAACATAATTATGTGACTGAGCTCCCTTACTCCTGTGTAGACAGCATGAGCTGTTCTCCATACTTGATCTGCAGTACCACCACTGACAGAGATCTTGCTGTATATTTTTTATGTATATTTATCTTTTTGAGGAACTTTTTATAAGTTATTAACTTTCTTTTATTTTCTTTAACTGACACTAGATTTTCATTTGCCCTTTCCACTTGAAAATACATAGACTGTGTTGCTGGCATTCAAAACTATGGGCTTAGAATCCTATGAACTAAAATGTGCAATTATTTTAGCCAAGCAGATGGAGTTTGAGTCATTGGTATATAATACTATTTATCAAAGCAGTCAGCATCAGCTAGTGAAAGTTTTAAGAAAAATGCTAAATTGTGGTTTAAAAAAAGATGAGATTACATTTTGACAGAATTAAACCCTGTAATCTTACCAGTGAGCACAATACAGAGTCAGTATAACTTTGTTTATTTACATTTGTATTTGTGGTCTAAATTGGCAGGCAATTAAACTGAAGTTCTCAGAGTTCTGGTAAGTAACATTTTAGTAGAGAAAGATGATAGATATGACAAACAGATGTCTAGGCTGTGTGTATGCATGTGTATTTTAGCAATTCATGTTGACATTTCTGCTGGAAATGTTCAATATTAAGTTTTAACTTGAAAGAGAAGTACTATTTCAGATTAACAGCTTTGCTAATTTCAGATATATTAAAAAAAGCAGACTAAGTTTCTAGAATTGTAAGCCACATCTTGCTCATGATGTTCAATGATATAATGTTAATGAAACTCTTAAATAATGTGAAAAGTCTTCATTAGGCAACTTTTGCCTAAGAACAGAGAACAAAAGTAATATTGAAAATTATCTCAAGTTGACCAATCTGCACTGATCAAATACCAATTCACTCTAACCTAAAATTTCTAGTTATCTCTGAATAGGTTTAATTGCATTAAAGTTATTTGCCCATAAGACCTGTTCTATGCGCACCATACATGTGTTCTGTGTTGGAAGCAGGAAGATGTTTTGGTCCTACACCTTGCAGCTGCCTTTTGGTAGGAGTGGTGATGCCCGCTGAAAATATCCCTTCACCTCTGCTCTAATCATGTCTTGCCAGCACAGGAGCACATGATGGTAGTGCCTCTTCAACCAATTCTAACTGCCATTGCAACTTCTTTGGGTTATTTTGAGGAGCAGAATAATATACACCTATTCTAAATTATATCAGCGATCAAACAAGATCAGTCTGTGACAGAGAGCTTTGAATTAGAAGAGCTGGCCCAGTTCTATTGTGAGATGCCTTGGCTATACTAAGGAATAGAGGCACAGCAGTTCAAAACCTGGGCTCTTGCTTTTGAACTCCACATATTCATGTATTGCTGTGTATTTACAGTGAAGGACCAAGTGGCTTATAATAAAGTTTACATTTCTACTTTGAATGAGTTTCATACCTGTTAAGATTTTGACTATCAATAGTGCCCTGTACATTAAATACATTCCATCCATCCATCCATCCATCAATAGCAGATCAGCTATTCTATAAAGCAGTTAAATATTTTAATATTGAAGTATTAGATTTATATCAACTAAATATTGCATTATTTCAGCTTTTATGAGATTCCATTCAGCTTTCAAAGAAAATGTTTGGCATTTTTATTTAAAAACCTGTCTTTTAACAGTCCATTGAGTGATTGCCTGCTCCAGATTTTAGTAGTAGTTTAGTTTTATCGACACAATACCAACAAGTTATTATAAAATAAATTACTTAAGTGATTGAAGACACAGAGTGAACAATGCTCTAACTATGGATGAATACAGAATTGAATGAATGAACCAACCAAAGTAAATTTTGTATTTGCTTGTATTTATTGTGGTAAGAAGCTTTATTACTTCATCATGCTAATAATATTATAATACATTGTGGGGAAAAAAATTAGGTACAAAACCTACATTAAAAAGTAAATCATAATGTTGTTTAACATGCCATCAAAGCTGAAATTTTCAAGATTACAGGTCTGTGTTCCTCTCTCTTTCTTTTTTTTTTTTTTGGTGAAGAAAACTGAATATTTATTTTTTTGTCAGCTTCAAAAAGGAATTTTTACATAGGAAGGAAGTTAATGTCTAAGCACTTTTATGGAGGAAACATTTTTCAGGACCATTTATTTTAGTATTCCCTTTGCTGTAAAGGCAGATGCAGTCATTCAGAACCCATTTTCTTCATCTGCTGGATTGTGTAGTGAAACCATAGGAATATTAAAAAATTGAACTGTTTAGCAGTGCTTTCTAGATTAATAAACGTATGTTCTCAGCAAGATGAAAATAAGGTTCATTCTTGCATGGTGATTACACAATGATATTCTTACTCTCCCAGAGTGAGAATTTAAGAGCATCATTCCTGTATGTAGAGGTCTTTTTATTTGTGTTAATCTAATGTAACTGCAATTAATCAGTGATGAACAATGTGATTTGGAGATGTTATTGCTTTGTTTCTGCTGTTTCCTAGTTTAATTTTATTCATGTCGAATGGTCAGAGAACTATACTTTCACATATTCTGAGCTGGGTTCTGTTGATCTAAGACAACTGGTCTTTCCAGTCTTTAGGCAAAAGGCAAAACTCCTCTTCAGAAAATTAATGATAGAGGGGGGCAAGTTTATCTTGAAATACTGAAGACCAGAAAACTGAAAAGAAAATGAAAGTAAACTATCAATTGAAAAGGAAGCCTTAAGAAAAATAGAAAGATAAATCAGCCTAGAGTTTGTTTTTTTAAGTGTGGTGGAAAAATCTGAGCTCAGTGTTTGGCTTCTATCTCTTGATTTTTATATACTTGTTGGAGCTGGGTCATTTATATTTAGCCCCCTTGGGAGGAAGTACCTCATGTTGGTAAATGATCAGTACTCTGTTTGACTAGAGGAAAGATTCATGGGGTTCATTTAATTAATTCCAATATAGGAAAAAATTCCTTGTACTTTCTGAAATGACAGGAAAGTAATGTTAAAATTGCTTAAAAGTGCTTGGGGTTTGGAGGGACTTAAAAGTTTGTTTTGAAGCTCTTACTTAAGTCATTACTATGTGAACATATATGTATAGTTGTGTAGTTTGTGCTCCTACTATTTTATTTTGTTAATACTTCTGAATTTGTCCTTTGAATGATGATTTTTTCTTGCAGTTGATTTGGAGCTGAGTGTATAATATAAGCTATACTGAAACTGGCAGATCTTTAAAAACTTAAGTTTTTTTGGCTTAACCACCATAGATTTCTTCAAAAAGTATTATTTTGAAAAACATAGTTGTTTAAAAAGTTTGCATAAAAATGTTATGAATAAAGTCCTTGCTTATTTTAGACAGACTTCGTGTCCTTATTTATTTTTTCTGCTTCAAATGATGATAGAATTACATTAAAAGTTCATTTTATAGCTAGTTTTAAAATTTCCTGGCCAAGCATATGTAGTGAACACAAATGAGATGCTTTATCTGCTGTTTTTAAGCTCTCTTAAAAATGTATTTGAATTCTCTTGCATTTGCAATTAAATATAGAAACACGTTACATGCAATAGAGTTTTTTACTTTTGAGGTTAGACAATGGTGTGCTTGCTTTTCTTCAACTTCAGCTCATCTGCTTTGAGTTTAACACAGATTTTTGAAAAAAGGCACGTTGGTAAAGGCTAGCAAGTTTTGTCTGACCTTCCTTTCCCTTTAGGGTATTCATTGGAACCTAATGTGAAGTTATGATCCCCAAGTCTGATCAATATGTAAACATAACACAGATGGTGTAGAGATGATGCTGATGATAATTCATTTCTCAGCTAGTCATGAAGATACTTTGATTATAGTATGTTTAAGTAGTTATAACATAGTGCTCAGTGTTGGTCTTGTTAGGAAGGAACATATGGGAAACAAGTTACACGTTATTCATGCCCAACAAAGGATGCTCTGTGGTGTGACCATTTTAATTTCTAATGCTTGATTAGAAACATAGTATTTTAAAATATGTCATAGAGCAAGGTAAATACATTAAGCGTAGACTGAATAAAAAGTTAAGTACATAGTTTTGGGCATAAATATTTGTTTTGGAAAGTATTTGTTACTATATGAAAGAAGCCAGTATGCTCAAATTCAGATTTCACTTTGCATGCAGATCGTTAAAAAGTTGCATGCTTGTTTTCACGTTTATGGGCTCTGGTTATAACGTAGCTTACTTTATCTACTATTAGCACTCTGAATGACAGTGCTGGAAAAAATAAAAAACATTAATGAGATTTAGTTAGAAAACATTCTGTCTTTGCATTATTTATTGACACCCATCTGTTATAGTGGGCACTGTTTGTTGAGTATGTTGATAGCGATTAGCTGTCAATAAAACACAAGCATTTGCATAAAGCAAAACAGTATGTCAGAATCATGCCAGTGTTTCTTGGAGCAGTATTCCAAACAAACTGATATAATTTGAGATTCAACATTGTATACTCCATAATTAATATTCCCTTTTTGGGTCTGTTTCTGCAATAGGATAATTGACAGTCTAGATGGAGTTCGCTTGCTGT
Organism: Muscicapa striata striata; assembly: GCA_030060385.1. Classification (NCBI taxonomy): domain Eukaryota; kingdom Metazoa; phylum Chordata; class Aves; order Passeriformes; family Muscicapidae; genus Muscicapa; species Muscicapa striata. The sequence goes on from JAREIS010000340.1 coordinate 23,539, forward strand.
GGTCATTGTTGAAAAATCCTAACCCAGATGTTCAAGCAACTGCAGCTTGGGCTCTTTGTCCTTGTGTTGAAAATGCTAAGGTAAGAAAGTATTTAAAGTAACAGTTTTGTTATAAATATACTCATATATAATTTTTATATTTGGATAATTTCCAGCAATACTTTGCTATTTACTACTTACACTCTCTTTATTTTGTTCTGTTAACTGCTCAAAAAGCGTATGTATTTACTTTTCAAAAGTGGATACTCCTCCATCTAGCACCCATTATATAATGTGTTTTGCCTTTCTTGTCTTTTGTGTATTGACAAATACATTTTAGTAACTTATCAGGACCTAAGCTTACTGTTCCCAAATAAAGCATGGTGAAAATCTGACAATGCTGAAAACAGAAAGTTTCTACTCACAGGCTATGAATAGCACAGGTAGTTTTAGTTGTTCTCCACTGTGAGGTACTTCAGCTGTGTTCTCAAGAGACCATCATTTGGTTTCAGAGCGTATTTTAGACTCGGCGCCAATGTAATCTTTAGGTTTTCTGCTCAGACTGCCAACAAAAAGTGCCAGTTGTGAATAGTGGTGGTTGTGCAGGTCAGTTGTGTACTGAAGACTGAGCTATTCATTTATTTCAAGTCAGTTTCCAAAGAGAGATAAAATAGCGAGGATAAGCTGCAAGTCATCTTTCTGAATTCTTAGCACTGGCATATGGTAAAATAAATGGGCAAGGTTTTATTTCCCATTAGAAGTTTCCTAGAGCACTAACTTTATGCCTTAATCCTTGTACAGTACTAGCTTCCATTTCTGATTTACCTCTATATTTAATGCAACATTTGCATTTTTTCTCTACTATACCAAAAACATATATCCTTTTGCACAGAACTGGAGATCCTGACTGTGTAAAGAATAGTAATTCCTTCAAAGTGCTAGGTATCTGTAGCATCCTTTACAGGCAGTTTCCTGCTTGGAATTGAGCACTGTGTGGCTGTTACTAATTTAAGTAGATGATTTGATGATACAGATACGAATATATGAATATAGAGATATATTGATATATGCTGAGAAAATTTGGTGTTGTTTTTATAACTCAAGCATTTTTCTATTTCTTCCCAATGATTTCTACAATGGCAGCTTGCTTGTCATTTTTCACACGTGCTGGTTATTCTGAATTATATTTGCATTCTTTTTTTCTCAATGTGCAGTCCAGTGCAGTAAAGTTTTTTGGTGCCTAATGGTGCAATCTAAAAGTATCTCCTCTGTAAAGATACAAATATACCTGTCTCTCTCTTGAATAATATTGCTATAACTGAATGTTAAAATACTACTTGATCTCAGTACTGATGTAATACTTCCTGTGTGTAAGAGTCTGCAACTTGAAGTGCCAGAGTAGAACTGCACATTTCTAGAACTTCCACTAAAAGCACTTTTTCGGAAACTAAGGGAATAGAGGACAAATACTGAAATTATGTATTACATGGATTTTTTTCTTCATTTTTATCCTGGGGTGTTTGATGAGTGCAAGCTGTGTACACCCTTAGTGTAGCTATTCTCCTTTCATCTCTTTTGGCTGCCTGCCCTAATGCTAATCTGTGATCCCACAAAGAGTTCTTTGTGTGACACTGAGGCCAAGTGGCTCACTGAAACAAACCTACCAATAATACCCTTTCCGCTGACACTGAATAGAAAGAAATATGTATAAAGCAGCAACTACAGCCTCACTGAGGAAGTGCTGCAACTATTCCTATCTAAAGAGAATTTGGGTTGTTTTTTTTTTCAAAGTTAATATTATTCAAAAACTTACACGATCTTCCAGGAAGCAGTTTGGTTTATGCAGTGCTTGATTCAAAAGCAGTAATAAGACTTTAAAGGGTTATGTGTGTTCTGGCCTTTCTAAGCCTCTGCTTGGACCACAAACTGTGTTTCAAATAGCTATGAGAATGGAGTCCATTTTCTTTTTGTGTTCTTTTGTGGAAGCTGTTGTGGTTCTCTTTTTTGTATTGTGGAGGCTCACAGATGAGCTTGAACTTGTTAGTAGTATCATAAACAAATTTTTCTAACGATGTAATGCAGCATCAATTTTTCTGCACAGATATTTCTATTTTACAACCAACTTAAAGGTTATTTTCTGTATTTTAAAAATCTTAGAAGCTAATCAAAAATTCTGATAGGCAGTTATTTTATAGTAGGTGATTACATGTTTCTCTTTCATGCTTACTTTTACTATAATCTGTTTAATAGTACTTCCCATTGAATAGAATTTTATCAGTCTGATGAAGCTAAATGATACTGTTTGTTGCAAAGGAATTATCTTAATAGAAGCAAATTCTTATTAATTAGTTCCTTACTTCCAAGAGGAGAAGTAACTACTGCAGGTACATTGCTAGTAGCGAAGTGTAAGTGCATTGTCCAAGAAACACAAATGATTATGTAAAATGAATAAGAGAAGTCTACTCAACTTTGTTGATACTGGAACATCAATATTTGGTTATGATGCTTCTTTGAAAAACAGTACTTGTAATGTTCTCCCAACATACATCAGCCCAAACATAAATATTTGGAGAAATTCTACAAAGATGTAATTTGGGCTATTATAAAAGTCACCCAAATGCATTGTGCCAATAACAGGAGCACTGCCGGCTGTATGAAAATTCCTATTTCCTCACAGAGGAATTTTCTACTTGAATCATTAAATAAGTTGAAAGGAAAAAAAAAAAAAAGAAAAGAGAGAAAAGTTCTAGTGGTTGTTTTCTGTCCTCATATTTAGTAGAGTTTTGGGTGCAAACATTAAAATGCAAATGGTAATGTCAGGCATTGTGGTTTTTTGTCCCATGTTCCTTCATATCAACTTTCAACATTCAGTTTTAGCTTTTCTTATAGCTACAACTGTGAGGCTTTCTTAAAGAACATCATTAAGCCATCTGTGTATAGAGTTGTCCTGGTTTCAGCTAGGGTACACTTAATTATTTCTCAGTAGCTGATACGGGGTGGTGTTTTGTCTGTCAAAATTATTGAAGGAATTAAAATCATTAAGGACTCAAACTACCAGAGACTGGTAGTTTGAAAGACAAGAGAGAGAAAATTACTCTGTTTTCATAAAATTGACTTGTGGGTTGACATCTCACACTTTTCTGATAAGTTGTGGTTTCAGTTCTACAGGAGACTATCATGAGTGTGATGAAAGATGATGAGACATCTAAAGTTGTCTGTGTATTTCTTTCATAAGGGGAAAGAGAATGCCTATGCTGACACAAAAAACCCCAAACCAAAACTAAAACCAGGTTTAAGAGGAAAGGGTCACAAAATGGGTATGTGTGAAGGTCAATTAATCTTCAGTCCTGCAACAGTATTATATAATGAGAAAGTGAGTTTTGCAGCCAACCAGCCTGGAGTTAACATATGGGTAGAGAATATGTTGCTGATGACCTATATTCTTACATAGAATTTACTTGTTATGGAAAGTTTAACATAACCATATGTATAAAACCACAGAGAGCATTTCTTTTCTAAGAATAACAAAGAAATGTAGTTGAAGTTATAAATTCTTCTAATATTTAAAAAATAGTAAACCATTTGCTGTTTTAAATACATTAGGGTGCTTTGATTGCACATTTTACTAATTTAAAACTATAGTGTGTAAAGATAATTGTGCTTCATACTGCACGCTGTTGTTCCTTTGTTTTATATTTTAAAACTTTTAGTTAAGTACTACCAATGCATTTTTGTTTATGTACCATTCTTGAGTTAAGCCTAAAATGTCAAAATTCCCTTCTTGTGTATGTACAACTTTTCCAGTTTCTTTGTGCGCCTTTCTGTGCTTCTTGCAATTTTACACAGAAACCTTGGTTCAAACTTAGTGCTCTTACTGCTCTCTTGCCATTTTTCTATTTCTTTTCTCTAAACATTGTGATTTTTTACATCTGCCATACCTAATTCTCCGTATTTGTTATCATTTTATTCAGTTTTTACTCCCTGGTAAAGATCTTCCACATTTTAAAGCATTTTTTAGTAGCCAAGCATCAAAAGTATTTCAAAAGAGAGACAAAAAGGAAATTTTTGCTTGCATCTGAAGCCTTTCAGAGAGCCAGAGTGCTCAGAGATTTAGGAAGCCCAGGAACCTTGAACTGGCTTGGTGAATCCATGCTTGCAAGGTACATACAGAACCACCCCATCCAATCAGTCTTGACACGGGCTGCCTAGTTTAGTGAACTGGCTCTCAGGAGTTATTTGGGCCTCCTGCAGACATGTTGGAGATCCTGAATGGACTGACATAAATTGCCCTGTGGTCTTTAATGTCCACAAATATAGAGGTCCAGTTTCTGTCCACACATAATGTGGAAGCCGGGAATCAAAGGGTGCAGCCTGCATCTCCCTCACACAGGAGCCTTAGGCCCTCAGTTCATGCAGAGCAGCTGCCTGAGAGCTTGGAGACCTCGAGAAGCCAAGAAGCTCGGGAGCTCCCAAAGACCTGGATTTCCAGCTGTTTGGCAGCCCATCAGGCAAGAAGTGAAGGATTCTATGAAAACTAGAAGCCAAGGAGCCTGGCAGGCTGCTCACCAGCCATCTGGCTGACAAGAGAAAAGATGAAGAGACATGCTGGTTATTTAGCCTGCCTTTCTGCCTGGTTTCTGTCAAAACTTTTCAAGAAGTCGTTGTGTTCTTATGGAAGGTTTTGGTTCCATTCCATTAGCATTTTCTGATGGAATACTGTTCCACTGGAAAATATTTGACCAGCTTTTCTTGTAGCTTGGTTCATTAGCAGCTACACATGCAAGTCAACAGCTTGTTGTGTAGCTTCTTTACTTTTAAATGTGATTTGCTAATTGGATTTTAAAAATCTATAAAACGTTTAAACCCCATCCTCCTCTAATTTTTTCCCCTCCCTTCTTTGATTTTCCTTTTTGTCCATGTCACTCTTTTCCTGTCTTTACTCTGTCACTTACCACTGGGACTTCTGTAGGTCTTAAAGCAAGAAGACAGCATGGAGATCATTGTGTTTAATTTCCTACATAATATATACCAGAAGATTTCAACCAATCATTTTATCTAGTAATGAAACTTTTGATTGAACTAAAACATATTTTATACTTCATGCTGCGTGTTCAGATTCTCAGTGATCTGTAATGGTGAGTGATACAACATGATATGATTGCCTTCTTATATCCTACTCTATTTCTGGATCCATGCCAGACATACAAAAACAATAACTGTTTTAGCAACTTCTTAGTTTGTGTTGTCACTGCATTGATTGTTTCACTAGAGCATCCTCAGAACATTCTAATATTGCTGTCTGCACTTCCACAATATTAAATTACTTATTAGTGTTGACTATCTCATAACATGTTAATGCTTATAAGAAGTTTGCATAGATATGTTTGAATTCAATTCAATCCAATCAAAAACCAATTGAAATAATGTTTTTCCAGTTATTCAGTGTTATTTGTTACTCATATATCCATTATTTAAATGCTCCTCAGAATAATCTAAAGTAATTGAGACAACTGGCATCAAAGGACCTTGATATTAATTGTTTCACTGCTTATGTGGAAAAAAAAAAAAAAAAAAAAAAGGATTTCAGCAATTACCCAGGACTGAACTTCAGGTATAGTCTGCCAGACTGAAAAGTAAGCAAAACAACAGACAGAAGGACTGCTAAAAGTTGCGTTAGTGACTAGACCTTTTTTCCCCCTGACATTTTTAGAGAACCTACATTGCATGCCTTCTTGGGCTGTATGCTTGGGTAATTGGCTTCACTTTGGTTTCTTGAAACTGTCAAGAGCAATACAGTTGCCAAGTGTGCAGTGGTCAAATCCCTGAAGAGAGGAAATTCTAAAGAGGAATTCTGCTCTTACAGGCTATGGAGTAGCATTGGAACTATGTCAAAGCAACTCTCCTTTGTTACTTTAGTTTTTGTTGCTTCTTTGAGGTAAATAGGACAGGAAAATCCATGTTCACTGTCTCCTGTGGTTTTTCCCAACACGTTGCATTTTCCAACACATTGCATTTTCTCAGAGAAGGAAAGTTGTGAGATGTAGGGAAGTAGTTTCATCTTACAAATGCTTCTTCATCTGTTCTGCTACGGTGGAAGCCTCCATAACTGTATAGACAGGAATAAAATTAGCCCTAAAACATAAAGTAATTTGGTCAATATTACCATTAAGTTATTTAATAAGAACAATGAATAGAAACTTCCTTATATAAATTTTGTTTTCTGTTTTCACTGAGCAACTGCAATATAGAAACTTCTGTGCATTTCTTTATTTTGAACTTTAAATTGCTTTGTGCGCTAGAATGAGAAGTTATTCAGCTAGAAATAGCAAATGGAAAGGAAAAGCTTCCTTCATTAAAGAAAAGGTAGTTTAAAGATGACTCTTGATAACTAAAGTTTGTTTGCCCAGCCAAGCCATACCATCACTTTTTTGGGCAAAAGTGATTCAATTTGACAAATTAGCTTTGACTCCTTAAGCTTTTTAAGATGTCTTGAGAGTGAAATATTACTTTTCTTTAGTGGAGAAATTTTATCTTTCAAGTGGAATATATTTTAAAGATAAACACAATGTATTTTTGTAATAACATGTTTAGTTTTAAATATTTCAAATTAAGAAAGCACTTTTCACTTTGGAAGAAATAAGAGAGGAATTGCATTGCAAAAGAATCCAGTATTTCTTCTACAAGACCTGTATGTCTCTACTTAAGACTGATGAACTTTGTTTATTTAATGAAAATAAACACAAAAAAAATAGCATATCATGGTGAGAAAACTCAAAAATCCCAAATGTTCTCCTTGTATAAATACCACAAAGATCAAGTCCTACAAATACCATAATGGTTTCTGTTCTTAATTAGAAAAACTGCAAAGTTGGTCTGTCTCACAGTACTTTTGCTCTTTGCTGAAGCCAATATAGAAATAAGTGAAAAAAGGGAAGGTTAACTGCATCTTGTTAATAGTATGCAGGCCAGCAAGATGCAAGTATGGAATTAAAGTAGGTGGATGAGGCTTTTATTAACACAGCAGGTAACTTTTCTGGCCTCAGCATCTATGCCATATAGGTGTGTTTTTACTGTTTGAACTTGCAAACTCCTTCCCTTGAATCCAATTTTAAGATAGTATTTCTCATACTTTCTGAGGATAAAAACTTCCACTACTTAGAAGATGTGATCACATGAAGTCGTGAAAGATTCTGTTATCTCTTCCTTTCTTCTTTAGCCACTTGAACCATAATTTAACAATCCATGTTTTTTCATATGTCACCTCAGGTTAAATGTTGCATTAAAAAGTATTATAATGATGAAGATGCAAAAACAAGATATCTCCTGTTAATACAATAAAGCCTTCTTCCCCCTTTCAGGTTTTTGTTGGTTTTGGTTTTGTTTTCTTGGGTTTTTTTGCATTTTTATGACTTGTTTAGATGCCTTGGCATTTGGCCTCTTACTTTGTTCAGCTCAGGAAATAATATTGTTAAAACAGATGCATTCACCCTATTGTTACCACATGCACACAGACATATACAAAAAATTATCTGGTTTATTGCTTGTTAGTGATTTTATCTATGTTTTTCTCTAAAAAGACAGTTTTTAGGCTTAATTCTTAACTTCTTTTCCCTGCCTAATTCTACCTGAATAGCCTTGTTAGGACAACCAAGAAATAAAATTTTGTCACAATAGGTAAGGGAGTGGGACATGGATAAAACATAGTACAGATAAATGGGAAAGCTTAACATACATCAATAGCTGGAAATCACAAACCCTTTGGGTTGCTGGACAACGTAAGTTGTTTGTCAATTAATTTAGAAGGTGAAATTTAAAGGTTGTATTTTTTTCTAATTGAAATAAAAAGTAAGGAAATAATTTCAAAGTCATGTTATATATTCTTTTTTCTCTTATGTTAATAAAAAAAGTATAAATGAAAATGCCTGAGAGTATTGGAAACTAAAATCACAGAAGTTACTTTACATTATGTGCAGTATCTGATCATTAATACAAAGAACATAGATTCAGAAGAATTCAGTCATGGCCTCTGCAATCACAGGCACAACTTCATGTAAATTCTTTTTGAAATATTGAGGTATGGCAAGTGAATATAATAAATACTTATATTTCAGTTTAAAAAAAGAAACCTAGAAATATATTGTACAAAGCAAGTGTGTGGTTTTGCTTAAATGATACAAAACCCATCATGTTTGTTGTTTAAATTTCTCTGAAAAGAAAAAGAAATCTTGTACATAACATGAGGAATTTTAAAGCTCTCATTTTGGTCCTTCTTTCCTCTCATTGTTCTTCAAATTTCTTGCTGTTTTGCTTTCCTCTTTGTCTTGCACAGACCACCAGACTACACCCACAATCACATTTGGGAAACTTCCCTGACATGTGGTTTCTGCAGTTTCCCTCTGCTTTTCATCACTGGTAGAAAGTTCTGTCCTTGTGTTTACTTGGTTTTGCAGATGATTATTGAAACTCTTTCTTACTGCTGAATTGTTTATATGTTATTCCATGACTTTAGTGGGATGTACTCCATTACAAAATGTGGAAAGTATAAGCTTGTCAGAAGAGAAATTCAACAAATAGGGTTGTAATCACCTGGAAAGAAAATATGTACAGGTAGAAACACAGAAAATGTTGGTATTGGTTCATTAAGATGAGATAGAGTCTCTCTTATCTCTTCACGGCATATCTTTCAAAAGCAGGAATAATAATATGTAGATATCTGAACCACACAGGAACACAGAATCATGTTCAGGGCCCTTTCAAATCTTAGGCCTTGTACTGTAGCATTTACCTGTTGAACAGAAGCCTTTCTCATCTGTTGAGGCAATATTTATGCACAAGGTAATGCTGTAGTGACCTTCAGAGTTTGGAATTAAATATAAAATATTTCATTTTCTTTTCTCCTCCCATGTCTGGTAATTTGGCTTCTAGCCCTTGAATACATGCAGATAAGAAATTTATGTATGGAAGGCTTTCTCAGTAACCCATTACATTGCGCCTCGGGTTGAATTGTAAATTTCGAGACAAATGTGAAAACTGATACAAAGAAACAGTGTTTTAATTCAAGTGATTGTCTGTAGATGCATTACATGGTGGTATGCATACACTAGCAATTACGGAGGAACATTCATGCTGGTCTATCCATGGAAAGCCCTCTGTAAGCCCCCCTGCTTCTACATGCAGCTCACATGGCAATAGAGTGGCAGAGCATTGCCCTTCCTTCTCTTTCTTAACTACTTCTCTGAGCCACAATCCTGTATTGCACTTCTTCTGCATTTAGATTCTATTTTAATTTCTGTACGGGCCTTCGTTATGTGTTCATTTTGAGAGTTTTTAGGACTTCTGCATGAAGTTTGCTCTTAGTTGCTACTCTTTTTCCACATGCTGTGGCTTCTGTTTTTTTACCCTTACACAGTTTGGTTTTAACCTCGTCCTTCCAGTCTCAAGATTTGTTCTGCCTGTGGCAAAAAATGTTTCATTCCCAGTGGGCCTACCCACCGCCTTTGCTTTCTGTGAGAAGGAAACATCACAGCTAAGAGTCCTGTTTGACATTTAGACCCAGAAAAAAAGATGAAACTTCAGCATCTCATGAAATCTTCATTTACCAAGTCTATGATTTGATGGATTTGCTCAGCAAAGCTAACACAATACAGTTGGACCCTACTCTGTTCATAAATCAGCCCCCCAAAAGAAATAAGTATAATCAAAACCATGCTTGGTCTTCAGGGTAACTCCTTAGCCCTAGGAAAATTCAGGCAATCCATGTTTGCACTTACATGAAGTCCGAAGGGTTTCAGGAGAGTGGCTAGTATTTCTTATTCAAAATTCTCCTATTGACCTGTTGAAAGAAACAAATAAAAGCAATTCCACTTGCGGACCTTTCTTTCCATCCCTGCACATTTATCATCACTGAGGAGCACAAGCTGAAATTTATCCTATGAAGTTACTGCCAACCATTTGACCTCTTGACTGTTGTTCCAGTGTAATAGTTTGACACCAGATCATCCAATGCCACCTTCAGATGTGCCCCCATAACATCACTTCAGGAAGTCTGTGCTCAGGGAATTTCTAAATCAGAGAGAATGCTTTCATATTGAATAACCCTTAATGGTTTTTCTTTTTTCTTTGAATTTGCCTAGCATGTAAATTTTTTGAGAGCCACTGCAATCCTGCTCCAAGGACTTCCAGCTTCTCAACTGTATGTTGTTTAAAAACAACTTTGATTCTGAACATGCCACTCACTAATTTCATCTGATGATGGCAATTCTTCTCCTAGAAGAGAGATCCTGGTGTGTCCTACCCACTCTACTCAAGATTCTGTACATCTATATCACACTGCTCCTTCTTTTATTACCTTGAGTGTCCTAGTTGGTTAGTCATTCCTTCTACTGAACAGTTCCCTACCAGTGATTATTCTTGATGGCTTTCTCTAAACCTTTTTTAATGTTATGATAACTTTTTGAAGATGGTAAAAATAGACCAGATCTGCCCACTGCATTCAAGATCAAGGCACACTGTTTTCTATTTCAGTTTTATGGGCAAACTTAGACATTTTTCCAGGATAATTTTTGTGTCCTTTATTCACATTTTATATTGATTTTTCACATGCTGAGGTGCACCATGGTTCTCCCACAGTTGCTGTCATGACTTGTGTAACTTTCACTCTTAAATATTCCTGAATACTCACTGGCATTGATAAAACAAAATAATGTTGTCATTCCTTTGTCTTAGCTGTCAGACCAAATGCAGGAAACAGGAGACACTTTGAGAGCCTAACAGGAGTGTCTGTTGCTGTGTTAGATGCCCTAAGGTGTGCAAAGCACCCGTCTGGCCACTCTGATACTACTAAGTGCGACTTGCACCCTTCCAAAGTGGCAGCTTGAGACTTTTATACCCTGCAGTATGAAAAATGATAGATACCTTTATTTAGGCATTGAATTTCTGCCTGGATGGTGGTATGTAAAACAGTCTAACTCTCATACATCAATCAAAAGAGCTCCAAGTTCCAAATCAGCCATATTTCTTGGTGAAGGCAACACAGCAATTGCTGCAGTTTTGAATAAATATGTCATGCCAATCTCTTTTTTAAACATTTGCTTATAAATACTGATTGAATATTTAAAAACTGTGTTTCTTTTGATTCTCCTTTAGAATTCTGGGGAAATGGTTCGATCGTTTGTTGGCGGCTTGGAACTGATAGTCAATTTGCTAAAATCAAAAGATAAAGAAGTTTTAACAAGTGTATGTGCAGCCATTGCAAATATAGCTAAAGATGAAGAAAACTTAGCAGTTATGACAGATCATGGAGTTGTCCCTCTGTTATCCAGGCTAGCAAACACAGTAAGTAATATTTAAACATAACAGTTTATACAAAGCATCAGAATTTCTTACATCAGACTGCATTATGCCCAACTAAATGGTTATGACAAGAGCAGTAGATTTTGCAGCAGTTACAAGGAAGAGCTGTGGAATCATTCCTCTATGGGAGTATATTGGACATCAAAACAGTCTGTGTCTGCTGCTAAAATTGGTTTGGAAGATGAGCTTCATTTTAATGGTTACTGTTGCAGAATATTGCTTTTGAGAGGTGCAGCTGCCGTATGAAAAAAACACAAAGGGTTGTGAAAACAATAAATCTGAACATGAAAAAAACCTTGCTTGTGGGGCTATATTTTACATTTTAATGCTATCTTATCTAATTTCCAGTCAGTCTAAAAGTACCTTTGAAATAATATAAAAATTCACAGCACTTGCTATAAAAAGAATATTAAGGGACTTTAATAGCTCTATGCCTTACAGCTCTCTGCAGTTTTAATTGTACTTCAATTAAATTGGGATGTCTTAAAGATGTGTGGGAATACAATTCTGCTTTCAGATGAATTTTTTGTTGTGTGTTGACTTTGTTATGTTTTTGCCTTCTTCAGAACAATAACAAGTTAAGACGTCACTTAGCAGAGGCCATTGCCCATTGTTGCATGTGGGGCAGCAATAGAGTTGCCTTTGGAGAGACCAAGGCTGTGGCTCCTTTAGCACGTTACTTGAAGTCAAAGGATCCATTAGTTCATAGAGCTACAGCTCTGGCTTTATATCAACTTTCAGAGGATCCCAACAACTGTGTCATCATGCATGAAAACGGAGTGGTGAAGGTGAGGTGGAAGCTTTTTCTTATTTGGGGTTCAAACTATTGAAGAGGTTTGGCATGGTCAAAAAAAGACATCTGTAATTTGAAATAGTTCTTGCATACTGAAGTGTACCTCAAATTTTCTAAACTTTATCCTAAAAATGTTTGGTTAATTAGTGAATTAGGAAACAGGATTTTAGTGCCAAAAATATTGCAGCTATGTGGGTTTCAGGAATGGAAGTATGATGTGGACATTCACCTTTAGAGTACTTTGATCTAGCCTGGTAGTGACATGACACCAGCATTTTGTCATTCTCAAATGACATTTGCTAAAGAAGTTGGGTTATCTCAATGGGTGGTTGCCTCATATGTCAGTGAGTCACCTAGACACTGAATGTAGCTGGATTTGGGGACAAATTAAGATAGAACATTACAAAGGCTTAGTTTATCTGGAGCTGTTTCAGTGAATTCTGCATTTACTTACAAAATCCTTATTTTAGGAGTTAAGCATAATCACATTCTGCAAAGATCTTATCCTAGAACAAAATTTTCTTTCAAAGGGATTTTTTAGCAAAGTTTTATCTCACTAGTTGAAGGCAGAAGAGTTATTCCTTTGGCACAGGAGGGATGAGCATTATGGCTTTAGAGATGGAGATAGTAGGAGTTCTCAATTTCCATAAATTCCCTGAAAGATTCACTGTATGCAGGCCTTTCATTTTACATGATATTCAGGTAAACGTATTTACAGTAAGAGTTGACTTATAATGCAGTGTTATTATTAATGTTGATTTTTGCCTGCATTTATGATAGTGTACTTCAGTTTCCGTTCTGGCACAGTTAATGGTCCTGAATTATCTTGTGTTTATCTGTAGTTGGCTTTAAAGGATCCACTGGTCAAAAAATACTTAAATATTCATTTTAAGGGCCAGTACATGAACTTACTCAAATCTAAGCTACCCTTTCAGCACTGGAGAGTAACACCTTCCTATCACAGTAGCATTATATTGGCTATGCAGCACAGGAGGAATATGTGCTGTACTACAGCATTAACACTTGTTGACTTTTTAATCTTGCTTCTCTCTGTTCAGCTGGCACAATCCATTTTCTGACCTCCTGCCATCTGTTTTCTTTCATTTTATTATGCAGATTTCAAGTTTTATAGGTTGTAGCATGCTGATTCTGATGATGCATTTTTAGAATAATCTCACCTCACTCTAGGTTCACCTTTATTTTTTAGTTCTAGTTAAAGTGTTTGGACTAATAAAAAACATTAATTTGTACTTCCAGTTAAATAGGGATGTACAGAAAAATATAACAAGCATTTAATGTTTTTTATAATTCACAATATTTTGGATTTTCCAGTTGTGTTAGTCCAAGTGCTTTTGTTCTGTGTTGCCAGAGCTGAGCCAATCATGAAGCAAATCAACACATGCACCAAAACAGCTCAGGGCACAGAGGACCAATCCACCAACACTTAAGAGCTCAACTCCCTTGCTTTCCCTTTTGGAATTGCCATAAATAACCTATAATTGGAGTTTCAGAAGGACTAGAGAGGCATTCTCAAATGGCAAGGAGAGTGAGTGGAGATTTAATTGCACAAATGCAGGAGCCAGTACAGGGCTGAGTCTTGCTTGGCTGTCCAGTTGGTCTGAGACAGTGTTTGCAGCACTCTGTCTGTGCCATTGGGTATCTTTGCTCAGCGCTTCACAGTAATGACAGAATGCTTGGGTGTTTTCTTTCTTCCAGCTTCTCCAGTGAGTAGCTGACTGAAAGCATACTTAGTATTTATATACAGGTTGTTATGTACAGGTTATTCCAGGACCAATCATATTTTTCCAGGAAACTTATTTGGATTTGTTTGATTTTTTTTTTTTTTTATTTAATCTTTTACCAGATATCTGGTGTTTCAGTGATCATACACAGTTGGATTAATGTCACAGCCTCTGTAGTTGAGACTAGGTTGCAACACATGCCTAGTCACAGGTGTTCTTCAGCACATGTTCTTGTGCTGTGTTCACATACAAAGAATGTGTGATGCTTCAGGGAAACATTTAGCCTGTGTGAATGACACAGTTGCTGAGTGCTTTAACAGTTGGTCAGAGAATTTCTCAAAGCATTAGACTTTCTGACCATGCCCTATTCGATGTGTGCATAGATGTTTTTGTCCAGGAAACCAGTAATAAAATTATAAACAGAAAATAATTTCAATCAGATTGTTGTATTTCACATTTTGCTACTTTTTCAAACATTATTTGTGAATCACAAAACAACACTTACGAGAGAACCAGTGTTGGAAGTTTTCACCTATTTGTAACTGCACCCAAAATACATTCCATTTTCTCAAGTGAGTCTGTATGATATGATGTATGTCAGCTGCCTTGTGAAATTCTGAAGAGGCAAACGGGGATTTTGGAGGACGTTTAGAAAGGCAGTTTATGGTTTTTCTTTTATGTTCAGTTCCACAATCAATGTTCTTATGACTGGGAATGGAACAATGGTTATGACCTGTGACAGATGAATAAATGCTTTCTTTCTACCAAACACCAGGACATATTTCCTCTTTCTCAAGTAAAAATTCATGGGGCTGTGCTGGAAAATATATTTGCATTTTCAAAGATCCAGTAATGACATATGGGACACTAGACAGCAGGAGAAACTGATAGACATCAGGGTAAGGAACAGGTATCAGTTTGCATTCAAGACTGGAAATAGCCATCCACAAACTAAGGGAGAAGAGAAATCCAGTGAGGGTTTGGCAGTTTACAACTGAGATAAGCAGGAATATGAGACAACATTCTTTATACTTGGAGTCTGTCACCATTATAGAGGAGAGAAATAGGAAAATTCACAGGCAACTGAAAGCAGCACCAATCCATCACCACATTCTTCATGAAAACTACAGAGCATTTCCCATATAGGTACTGCAAAGGAACAAAGATGTCCACCTATATTTGCCTGCTGCTGAAGCCTTATAACAATCAAGCTCATTCATGAAAAAGATATGTAACTGTGAGCTAAAGAGTACAGGTTTGTCGTAAGGGATGCCCTTGTAAGACGAATTGTAAAAAGATTGAGGAGGAAATGGGAGCCTGAGAAAGTGCAGTTTCTTTAGCAGTGAAAAAATGAGTGTAAACATGCTTTAAAGGAAGAAGTAAAGTCATCAGAAGATGCTAAAACATATTTAAATCATTATCCTACAGACCATGTCAAGATAATACAATGCTACTCTGTGCTACAGTCACTCTTTTTCTTGGTTATGTTGGCAAGCTGTAGATTTTGATTGTTTCTGAAGGGAGTTAGTGTGGGTGGTGGTGTGATAGGACAGGCACTCATGCGACTGCTCATATTATACCTTCTAAAGGGCTTCAGATAAAAAAATCAGATTAAGGCTTCAGATTAAAAAAAAATCAAAGTATATACCAGTGAAAAACATGTAGCTGGTTATTCCTGGTCATTCTTCCTTTGAAGGAAGATGAAAGGTAATCTCTTAAGGAGTTAATTTCTGCTCTTGTGGAAGTTAATTTCTGACTCTGTAAGTGATGTAACGGATTTGGTTTTGTGGATGGTGGTGATGATGATGATGATGATGATTTCTATGTAAAGAAGGCCTAGGGAGTTTGAATGGCCTCATCACCTACAGAGTTGAGGCCAGTCTTTTATTATGAGGCTAATGAGACTCTGAGGAGTCTCTGAGGAGATTATTAAAGTAAGTAAGTAAGTAAATGAAAAAAGTAAGAACAAGAGAAAATAAGCAGCCAAAGCCAGGTTGTGGAAGAACAAAATTAATCAAATTAGTAATTCTTCTTGGCTTTAAATGTTTACACTGTGCACATGCCAAACTAAAATAGTCATCCTGATTTGTACAATAGTCAAAGAAGAGGAATAGGTATTTTACTGTTTCATCTCTTTTAATTTGGACATTTATGCAAAGATAAGGCACCTTGGTTTCTATTAGCAATATTTTCTGGTCTCCTTTGGCTGTAATGACAGTGCAGGTTCAAAGGTCAGATCTGCACATCTATGCTGTAGGTATTTATGTTTAATGGGATGAATCCCATCCAAGGCAGGGGAGAACTTAAAGAAATGAGCATACAATCAGTTTCATTATTAGATAGGAATGACAGAATTCTGAATAATAGTGCAATAAGGAAGAGCTATTAAAAATATTAATTTTTCTTTTCTTAGAAGAATACAAATGAGTTGAATTTATATGCTATGATGGTGATGAAACTCAATCTGCCCAGCCGTAACTGGAGCACACTTTG
The DNA here is from genome assembly GCA_030060385.1 of Muscicapa striata striata. NCBI lineage: Eukaryota > Metazoa > Chordata > Aves > Passeriformes > Muscicapidae > Muscicapa > Muscicapa striata. Next base: position 39,898 of record JAREIS010000340.1, read on the forward strand.
AGTATGATCTAATAATGCCAGATGTTTTAAATTAGTGGATCTAACTAACTTGAGTCCAAGGATTTTGAAAGAGATCTTTGGAGTATTAAGGATGGATTCCTTTCATCTAACTTTGGCCACTTTTAGGTATGGAGTTTAAAGTAGTCTAAACTAAGACACCTTCTTCAGGCAATGGAAAGAGAGAGACACCTGCAGACTTACCCTAGCTGAAAATAGATGCCCAAGATATCTACAAGGAGTAGACTCATGAAAGTGCCTAATTTTCTCCACTGAATGTAGAAAGGACCTAGGTGACTAGCTCAGACTAAACAGCTAGCTTTCAGACAGCTGAATTTAAATTAATATCCTCCTGGATGTTGATTTTCAACAAGCTTGTGGTACAGGGGAAGTTGCAGGGCTGGAAGAGAGGTAATATGCCAATATTTAAAAAGTCCAAATAAGATTATAGTCCAGTAAACTGGACACTATTCTCATGTTACATAGTTGTAGGTCCATATGTTATAATAGTGGAAGGATCATTTTAATGACCGAATCTGACTAGTTTTGCTCATGCAGACCAGAGACATTGCTTCATTTTTTTCTGTTTGGAATAGAGTATATCTTTTAGAAAAACACTGACTCTTTACTTAAAAAATTCCAGTGATGTAAAATCCACCAGAGACATCATAAGTTGTTCCAGTAGTTAAATACCTTCCCCATAAAAACATTTGCACCTTATTTGTAGCCTAAGGTTTGTCTGGTTTTATCTTTTGCAATTACATGTATGATGCTTTTGCTTGGTAAAGTGACAAGCCCTACATAACGTCTGTTCTCATATACATTCTTACTGAAAAAAATTAAATTGCTTGTCTCATTGTCATATTTATAATTAGCTAGGCAACTGTAATCACAATTTCTGTATTTTTAATTCTTTAATTATATTTGTGTGTCTGTTCTGAATTTTTTATTTTTGGACTAAATTTGGACATACTTCAGAACAAAATTCAGTATTTCAGTAATATCTGTATGAATACTTAAATCAGGTAAAATAACTTCCGTGTTTCTGTGTAAGCTCTGTTTGAACATCAGAGATTGTCATTATTCTGTTTGGCCACAGTCTTGCCCTCAAAGTTCGTATTTGGCCAATTTTCTACTTTGATTTTCATGTCTTTTTGGAAACAGATCTCCAGGTTAAACCTTTGCATGCTATAATTTTGACCTTCATGCTCAGGAGCAAAAATCACCAAAGAATTTAGGCCTTGTGATACAAGCTGATTTTTTGCAGATGAATAAATCAGATGTCAATTTTTGTCAAAATACTTTATAGATGTCAGATGACTTAGCTCTCATTTTTGTAAGAGTAATTCACAGTTCAAAAGCAGCCACAAAATGTAGTTCGCGCATTTTATTGTTTTAGAAAGGAAAATATTCAGAGACCAACACAGTGACTGTTCTTGTAAAGCCTTTAAAACAAAATATTGCCTTTCCACAGGGATCCTTTCCTCTAGGATTGCAGCTTTGGTAGAGATAGGATTCATTAGAAAACTGAAGGAGTTTACTGGCTGAGAAAGTGGTAAACACTTTTGAATTACAGAGACACAAGTGTATTAAGGCCTGTGAAAAGGATACCAGTGACTTTAATTATAAAGGGTGACGCTAAAAAATGCCTGTTGTGCCTGCCAATGAAATTCTACCTTTACAGGTACCCAATCAGATTGTACATAAATGTTCTAAAACATTTAAGGAGAACTTTCCACTGAGGTGATTTCCAGTACCTCATGCAAGGATCCCTTGACGTTTTAACTTAAATTTTTGTTTGAATTCTGAACTAATTAGCTAAGAAATTGTAAAGTTATTAATTTTTCTATTTATGCATTTTTTTCTGTGTACTGTGATGATGCTTAAAGGCATTGATCACAGATAAGAGGTTGACTTTGCTGGGGAATTATGTGTACCTGCATGAGAAGAAGATGACTACAGAAAACTTTCAATTCAGATGTAACATCCAGCAAGGTGGAGGTGAACAAACAGATAGGAGTGCTAGAAAGATTATGTAAAATATTGGTATGTTCATGTTTGATAGTTTAAGAAAACCCAGATACATTTTTTTGCTGCTAATTCATAGCTGCAACTCAGTCATTTTAAGTAAAATGTAAATAACGAATACTGACTGTAAGCTTGTTGTAAAAATCTAGAACCACTGGAGAGTAGCCAGTCACCCAGACTTTAAGGCACACCATATGGGAGCCATAACTGGTGCTGCTGGCAGGTTTTTGCATGTGTGTGCCTGTGCTGAAGACTACATGAAGTCAATTAGTCTCTGTTGAGCTTTGCATTGTTCTGAGCAGCTTTTATTTTCCAAATTAATTTAAAAATATTTTTCTGTGCTGCACTATGAAAAAGTCAATTTTCTCCTGTTCTTGTTCCATTTCACATACAGGACTAATTATTTTTGGGCTAGAGGAATCATTAACCTAATGATTAAGATACATAACTGAAATGCAGATGATCAGAGATTTCGTTCATGTTCTGTTGTTTGTTATTATTGAAAGTGTCTATCCAATTCACCCATGCATAGAATTGATCTTGAGCCTGACTCTGTGGTCTGGTTTATGCTATTATTTTCCCAACATGGAAATACTCTGTTTTCTTATATTGCAAATTACTAATGGAGGCCTTCTGAAATATCAGTTGTGGTAGCTTATAAGAACATCACCATGAATGCTGAAAAATTTCAACTGCTTGGTACAATAAAGTGGGCAAAGAAGACACTCATGCCCTAAGAATGGGACTTGATTTGTATAATCATACCTTTTATTATTTTTTTTAAATTAGTCTTTTGTCAGGTTACAGCCTCAAGAGGTGCATGGGAGGGGAGGTGGGGAGAGGGTGGATGTGTTTGGCTTGGGCTTGTTTGTTGGTTGGTTTTGGTTTATTTGGCAAAGAAGGCATAACAGCTATAATCTTCTGAATCCTGTGTGGAGTTAATATGAGGAATTTGTGATTTTTGAGTTCAGTTCTTAGTGACAGAAAGGTGAGGCTCTTCTATTCCCTTGTAATATTCCAAGATATAAAACCAGTTTGTTTAACCACAGTTTCTGAAAGTTATTGTGAAATGTAGATTTCGTATTTGGAAGGCTTTTTATGACTGTGTTAAAAAATACAATTTCTGTAATTTATGGTGCAGAGCTTCCAGAAAATTGGTCATTGTTTGCTAAAGTCATAAATCCCTACAAAATTTTGGCTAACCATTTTATGTTCAAGGACTTTCATAAGACCATCTTCGTGAAATAAATTGATGTGAATTACAAAACATGGAAGACAATTACTAGTAATTTCTACTGAAAACATTTGAAAACCAACTTTTTATCACATACTGGATTTATCTGGAGTATAGAAAATGAAATGCAAGAGCACTGACACCCACTTCTTTAGGAGTATTTGGCAACAGGTTTCATTGTTTTCTTGTGGGGGCTTTTGGTGAGAACATTACACAGTATGGAGTTTTACATTATAAAGCAAGGTTTATTATATCTTCATAAATTCAAAAATACTTAATGTGATATCTATGCAGTAGTACTATTGGGCTATAATAGTATGTATTTGCAATTTACGTATTTATGTTGTAATTTTAAATGTAGAAAAACCCCCTTAGTAACTGTAATGGTTTGCTCTGTTCAGGCTCCACAGTTCAGGCTGGAGATACAGCACATCTGGCATGAACTCCAAGCTGATGCCTGTTGCTTTTTATAACAGTTGTTACAGTTCTTGGACATCAAGAAAGAGGGCACTAGATTACAAAATTTCTTCATGTCTGTTGTCTACAGAAAATATGCCAAATCCCTTTATCCACAAATGTATTGATCACATCACACTTAAATTTTGGATCTAAGAGATTCCATAAACTAAGTCACATACTAGCATGTTTTATTCCATTTCAGAAGGATTAATGTAATTTGACAATGTTACACCAGTTTCCATTGTGTTAGCAACTGCCAGGTTGCTTTAAACATTTTGCTTACAGTTTCAGCTCCAGGAAGCAGGAGCCAGTAGCCATTCTACCTTCCTAATAAGCAAAATGTCACCATTCATAAAGTAAGGCTACTTTTATGTAAAACATTTTGCTTCTGCACCATTGACAAAGGTAATGAATTTTGGCTTTAGTATAGATTAAGCCTCAGACTTTAGATTACTTTTTTCAAAATTTCACATTACTGAAGTTTATGATATGTAGTAAGTGTTCTGTTAAAATCTGGCTTATAGTGGATGGGAAAAAACAGCAGCCTGAGGGAGATCAGCTTATTTTTGCCCAAACTCCGTGCTTCAGGAGATCTCTAATTTTGTAACATTTGGATAACAAGCCTAGAGGCTGGCATAAAGCTCCTCTTGGCACATTTTAAACATCTTTTAGTCTTATAAAAAGAAGCTTGTCCCACTAAGCTGTACGTTTGTTGGAGCTGTTTAACAGTAGCTGTGCCCTGCAGCTCTTTTAGTGATAAATGAGCCATTTTAAATAAGGGCAATTGCAGCCAACTGTGCAGAAGGAATCATTAAAAAAAATTTAAATAGACATTTTTGAAGCTTAAAAATGCACAAACAAAGTATGTTAAATCAAAATATATGCTGCTCCTTTTAATGGAAAAGATTGCTACTGGCTAAGTCTGCCAGCTTCAATAGGTGTGCCAAAAAGCCAAGGAATCTGGCAGAATCCGCAGATAGCAGTTCCATCTTTCATCTATATTTCTTTTCTGTATTTATCTTACTTTAGAAAATGCAGAGAATGTCTTTTCCTTCTGACTTGGCACTATTTCCAAACCACAGAAATACACAGAGCAGCTTCTTGCAATTGTTTAGCTCCCTGCACTAGTCTTATCCTTGTGACTGTGTGAATCATTTCTTTCTAATTTGGCAATAATAAGAAAGAAGAGCATTAAAATATTTTTATGTTTATGCAATAGTATCTTAGCTGAACTGTCAGATATAAAATTAGTTTTCTTAATTAAGATACACTGGCTTTGATGTGTAAGGACAGAATGCCAGGTAATTATTTTTGACATTCAGCTGATCAAAAATAGTTTCCTTGTATGTAAGGAGCTATTCAAAGAATCTGAACATAAGAAATACCAAGAACAAAGTTCTTCCTGTAGAATCAATCACTCAGTTCAGTTTGGCTTCAAGCCCTACTCATTGTAATCTCTCTTATGTTGCCATTCAAAAAGCAGAACTCTCTGGTATCTTTTAACTGATAGAGCACAACTTATTGATATCACTTTCAAGGTAAAGATGCTAAGGAAAAGCTCATTTGCAGTGTGGGGATTATGGGATGGGCTCTAGTGTTAATGTTCCTGGTCAGTGTTTTGTACTTTGGCATCAAATCTAAAGACCTGACAAGGCTGCCAGGCAGCATGAGCCTGATGAGAATTCTGTCCTGACTTGAGTAAGGGCAGGGACAGGATATGAATTGCTGATGCAACTATTTTACTATGCTGATGCATTTTACAATCAATTGCATGTGAAAGCTAAAATGTATCTTTTCCTGGACTGTAAGTGAAGGTTTGTGTGATTTCATTTTATTGAAAATGTGATTTTAATTAATTTTTCTTTTATCTCGAAGGGTAATTATTGGCTGTATTTATCAGCTGCCAGTCAGTGCAGAATTTCTTGCCATAGTTTATGCTGATTCTTGATCTCTGGAAGCTTTGAAGAAATAAATGTAATGGTTAAGTGAGAGAATATTAGCCAGTAAGACTTTTTAATTACCAAAAGAGTCTGATACACTGCAAATTATATGTTACCTTTGGATTTAGGGAAACTGTATAGCTAGATAGAGGGTGCCTTTAGGCTGATTCTGTTCTTCTCATTGAATTTGTGTTGAAGGTATAAATAAAAATTAAAAAAAACTTTTCCATGACATAGGACTGAGAAAGCAGCGACTCATAAAGGTGCTTCCATACTGCTATACAGGTTCCAGATGACAGTTCCAAATACTAGGATAAGATACATAATTGAGGCTCTGTGGAAATATAAAAAGTTTAAATAGCAAGAAGGTTTTTAGAACACCTAAAATCAAAATTGCCCCTCTGAAGGTCCCATCCTTCACCAGTTCTTGTTTACTGTCTACCCTGACCACAGGTGTGTGGCATGAATGCAGGTTTATTTGCTCTTTGTATCTTTTACATTGAATCCATGCAATCTGCACAAATACAACATTCATTAGACTGGATTAGCTCCCTCTCAGAATTTCAGAGAGACATAATTGCTGGACTCCAGAGGCATTATAGGCTAAGGGAGTGTGTATATATCAAAAAAAGGTCTGTCATACTTTGACACTGAATGTGCTGAACATTCGAGGTATGGAGAATATTTTATTATGTTTTGCTTCTCAAAGCATTTTGTCTTTCCATCAGTTGATTACTCTGTTGGTGTGCAATAATCCTGTTGCTGTTTGGAAGGGTGGAATTGACCATGGCTGGATTTTAAGAAAGCATTGAGCAGCACTCTTCGCCAGAACCTCTTAAAGAAGCTATAATCATATGTGATAAGAAGGCAGAGTTCTAGAGAGGATAATTAACTGTTTAGAACTCAGGAATCAAAGTGTAGGAATTAAGATGAAGTTTTGGAGCCAGAAGATCTTGTAATTTAGTATTTCATAAATGATAATGGGAAGGGTGGTAAATGGTGAGGTCGCAAGTGCTGACAATACCTTTCTCCGTAAGTGCAGACAGAGACAATTGTAAACTACAGTTCACAGCGCAGAACCAGAGAGGTCAAATCCCCTGTGCAAATACATCATAGCTCAGTGCAACATTTTCCCCTTTCATGGATTTATTACACTGAACAGTTTTGCACACTTCACATGCAGCAGATGCAGAGGGACTGCCAGTAACTATTGGTTAGAACTGAAAAGATGTCCAAATGTTTGAGTGAGGCAATAAAGTTCTTGCAAACAATTTGGACAGAAAAATTTTCAGTGTAAGGTACAGTTAGGGACACCATGAAGCCCTGACTTTGCTTCTGATTCATCAGGATGTTTCTGTTAGTCTTTTTGCTCTTGGTCTCATAATCCAAGAATCCTCATAAAATTTGCAGTTATATATAGGTGTTATTTATCCTTAAATTTTTGTTGACATCCTGGAGTGTGGGGGGAGAAACTGATAGTCTGTTTAATTCTTCTGCATCAGAAATGCATATGAGGGAATTTTATTTTGAGAAACCACTCTTTTCACAAAATTTATAATATTCTGCATAAAATACTTATGTTCAGAGAAAGATGTTAAGTTCCTTAATTGTCATCATGAATCAAGCCCATGATGCACTGTTTAAATGAAAAAGTAGCCTGTTTGAGTGGGGAGCTGATGAAGTAGAGAGTACATTCCCTGTGTGGGAGTAGTACTTAAATCATCTTTCACATACTGTTTTTGTTAGGTGGCAGAATGCCTCAAACATACTCACCCAAGAATGCCCAACTTGTGGTCAGTCATATTCTTGTGCTTGCACTAGTGTTGTGAAATAATGTCTTGGGTAGCTGATTGGCTACAGCCATTTCATCCTACCTGAGAGACAAAGCAACCACGACACCAGGTTTAAATCGTGATTCTTTTTTACCTTTTGCAGTAGCATTCAGGTAGAAGGTTCACATGATTTTTTTTCCTGTGTTAAAGCACAGAGTTACATGGTTTTAGAAAATTAATTTTCACATCTTCCCCCGCATGCTTTAACCAGCTTTAGCAGAGCTTTTATGCATGTGGTACAACCTCCACTTGCCCAAGCACAACTATAACTTTCTTTTTATAGAACTAAAAGAGCTGAAGCAAATGAATAAGCCAAAAACATTTCCAAAACCTGAAGCTTGGAATTGAAGTTGAGAAGTTAATAAAAAAATTGAGGAACAGGGTTTTGTTCTAATCAGAGAATGAACTTTTCATTCCCTGTTTCATAGTTACATCTTTAGAGATGGAAGGAAGCAGATCAAGGTCTCTAGTATTTCTGACATATTAAAGTCACACAGGTTTTGTTGCTTGCTTGTTTGCATGCAACACAGTATTTTTTAAAGTCTCTGATCTCACAAAGCTTCCAAAAGCCAGCAGCGATTCAGGCACTTTGTGGCCAGAGTCCTTGAGTGGCTTTGGAGAGACATTTTGCTTATTCTTGAAAAAACGTCTAACTCCCCTCTAAAGACCTTTATGCAAATACAAATATTTAGGTTGAATATGGTCCGATTGGAGTGCTAATTCAAGGAACTCCCTTGGTTTCAGTCACCAAAAAACCAAAGCATTTCTCTGTCACATTAAGTGTACATGGTAATGTTTTTCCACAACGCAGACTTTTTAAAAGCATGCAAATTTCCAGCACTTGTAAATATATTTTATGACAACTGACCAAACTGTTCATAAAGAAATTTGTGTTTATTATAGGAAGATAACTCCTTAGCATAAAATAATTTCTTTTTCTCCAATAACAAAAAAGCAGTTTGAGAATCTTGAGAAATAAATGGTATAAAGCCTTTAATTTTCTGATATCATACATTTAGACTTACTAATATGAATGAACATCTGGACTATATATGTACCCACAGCCCCAGATCTGTTCTTGCTTCATCACATTCAGTTTCATGTTTGTATGAATAGAGCTGATCTCTGTTCATACCATCTATCCATTTATTTACCCTGTGTTCTAATTGAACATTTTCTAGTATATTTACTAGTCTAAAATCAGATTATGTGTTGAACAGTACCACTCATCTTCCAGTTTATGTAAATGTATGCACTGTTGCCACCTCCACATCCTAAAACATAAGACTATAGAACAGTCTTGTGTGCCACAGAAAAAAAACATCTTTAAAATATGCTGGCTACTTATTTCAAATAAATTCTATTGTACAAATTCACAGGGAGAACCTCCTGCTTTTATCCCCAGACTTTGATATGTAAGGTTTACTAGCCAAAGTACCTTGCTGGTTTTGTTCATAATGATTGTATGTAGGAAGAGAGACCAACCCTTAGAGCATTGAACCTAAAGCTATACTAACTTTAGAGATCAAAATCAGTACTTGTATTTGAATACAGAATAGATTTTGAAGTCAGTTTGCACATACCAGTAGATCAAACATACTTTTAAAATACTGGTACAGTTAGATTATGTTCTCAGATCCCTATTTGCAGGATAAGATGCACTTGAGAGAAACATTACAGAATCTGTCAAAAGTCTGGAAACTGTAATCCCTTTACGGCAGTTCAGTGTTGTCTTCAAAGATAGAATAGTTACAGTGCATTTCAGGAATATCAGACAAACTAAAGGGAAAAAAAACACATCATGTTTTCAGGGCATTGCTGAGAATTCTGGCAGAACCCTTCAGAATATTACAGTTAATGGACAGCTTAAACATCTTTCTTTCTCCTCTGAATTGCTGCTGATAGTTTATTTGCAACTGCCCCTGATTAACTTTCATGTACTCTTCATATGATTGCTAGAGATAGACAAAATTATAGTGTTTGTATCCATAGTAATGTTAAAATTCTGAAACAAATCTGAATTAACAATTCTTTCTCAATTTCCTATGCTACCTCCTCAATGTTTGAGAAGGAAAGGTAAAAGTCATGCTCCTGCAAGATAAAAAGAAAAGCAAAGAGTGAAAAAGCAGGTAAGTATGGAAAAGGAGCAGGAAATACAAAAAAGAAGGACTGGTCAGGCTTGCAATGATATAAAGGAAGGGCACTCCTCAACATGTTAGTTACTGAACCAAAGTAAATTATGAAAGGAAACGTACATCCATGACATAAGTTTACAGTTTTGAATGTTTATTCCATATGATAAGTAAGCAGGCTCATAATTTAATCTGAATAAAATTAATTTCCATTGAAATGAAAAATGAAATTTTGACATGTCATTCTATTCAAATTACGAAAAAAGTTCTTTATTCTCTCTATGCCATCAAAAGCCTCTTATATGTTAATTTTCTTTTGAAAACCACTATAAAATAAAAATGAAATAAAGAAAGTGGTTCAAGTAAAAATATGACACCCTGGGCTTCATCACTTTTGGGTTATCAAATCTGCCTATTGTTTTTTATGGGATGAATTTCATATCTCATAAGACTTTTTGTACATTGGAATGTTCATGATGATTGAATTCTTTCTTAATATTGCACCAAACATCTTACAGCTGAATGTAGATTCAAGCTGTCTGCCTTTAAGGTCTCCAGTTAGTTCCCTGTAATCATTCCTTTTAAACAAAGATTAGAAATAATTTTGATTACTAGTTTTATTTTAGCTACTTCACCTTTGCATGATATTTTTATAGATAGTTAAATTTAGACCTGAAATAGTTGTCAATATTCCTCTGAAATCCTGTAAGTAGAGAATTGAAATGGGAAAACCTCTGAACTTAGAGTATTTTAAAGTGGTTTGTAGATTTGCAATTTTTAAACTATTCTTCATTTCATCATTTGAAATTTTGTTGCTTTTCTCGTTGTCACTGATATTCACAGTTCTCTGCCTATTGTGTCTTTGCAGAGAAGGAGGGCATCCTTCTCTAAATAACTATATAAGAAAAAGACAGTAAAACAGATGAGGTGAAGAGAGAGCTGTAGAGTATTCATATTTTGTAGCTATATAAACATTTGAAAGTATGTGTGTGTGTACTGTATTATAATTCCCTTTAGGCATATAGGTTGTATGTATGTCTCCAAAGTAATTCAATGCAACATTTAACCTTATTGGAGAATATGACAATTATTTTCTTATTTTGTATGTTATTGTTGTGTGGTCAAGAGATTTCTTTTCAAGAGTGTTGTTCCCATTCAGATGTAGAAGAAATATGGCCCTTGTCACAGATGCCTTTCAGTTTAGTTGTAACAAAGGAGGGGACTAAACAAAATAGACAAATGCACAAAAATGGACAGACAGCTGGTAGGAAAAATAGAAAAATGAAGCTGTACCCAGAAGGATTTTAAACTTCGAATCTGTCATGGTGTAAAATGAGTTGTAGCTCACTGAAACTATTTATCCTAAAGAAATAGTAAACATCTCATGGTAAAGTACCATGTATTCATATGTTCAGAATACTTCACTGGGACTATCAAGCCCTACTCTTCTTTTCCCCTCATTTCCTGGCATTTTGTGGGATTCATCTTGCCAACAGTCATTTTGTCCCAGGCAGTCACATAAGAAAAATGACTTGCCAAGGACAAATCACCTGTCTTGAGACAGGTGATCTGTCAGGACAGGTGATCAGTCCTGAGACAGATGAGATGGTTTAAGTGCACAAAAAACTGCAGGTGAGTTTGTTCTCATCCAAACTTGGAGTCCTGCACCTCTTTGCAGGAAGTGCACAGGTTTTTGAGCTCATCTACTCTTTCTGAGGGAGGATGGAAAAGATGGGAAAGAAGAGACAGTTCCTGGCCAGCCTGCTGGCTGCCACCATGTTCAGGTGTACCTTAGTCCAAGCTGCATCCTTTGGACCTCCTGATACTCCCCAGCCAACCTTGAGTGATTCCAAAAAGTTGCCCTTTTCCTGCCAGAATGGAGATGTGTTTCATGGAAGGGAGAGAAGACAGAAATAGGACAAGAAAGGAAAAGAAGCCAGGTGTAATCTTCCCACTCCAGCCAGAGAGGTTCAATTTCACCTCTTTATGTTCAGAATAAGTGAAGTAGGCTGCACCAGGGGTTGCTCTGACTTTAGTCCCAGGCAGGAGAGACCCTGTGCAAGGGATAATCAGCACAGTGGGTGTCAGCCCTTCCCATTTTTTGCTTTCACTGGAATTTCTTGGTGCTGGATTTTGTACAGCTGCTAGCTCAGAGTGTTCCCTGGTACATGGGACTTTAGTTTGAATTCCGTTTTCTTTGTGCCACCTGAGGAAAAAAAAAAACCTAACAAACAAAACACCTCAGAACTTATATGAGCATCTTCTTCTTAAGAGCCTGGGTATGGTACCTGTTGTCTTATCCTTTCGTTCAGCTGAAAAGGAAAATCAGGAAATTGGACTAAATTTTAGTTTAGAAACAGTGACTTAGCTTAACCTTCATTATGCTTTGATTGTGGAGTATGTTTTATTATTTATAATTTAATTTTATGAGAAGTATTTTCGTAGGAATATGTGTAACGTAACACTCAAACTAGGTGCTTTAATATTTTCCAGTGTGCACTATGGTGTTGAAAGTTAGAAAATGCTGGCTGGATCTAGACTGATACTTTCTTGGATAAGCTTCTACCATATGCTTTTATTTAAAGTATTTTTTTTCTTTTAGGTTAGATTTATAAAAAACATGTGAGAAATGTCTTTTTTAAAAAAATAAGTGTTTTGCAATTAGAAACTCACAGTGCTAGAAATTTAGCATCCTTCAGGAAATGTTGCATGTAAAAGAAGCCAGATACTAAATCTAAATTTAAGAAAAAAAAAAAAAAAATGCAAGTCCTACCACCAACTGGAAATGCTATGTCAATCTACAAGATGTTGTACTGAATTGTATGTCTTTAGTTCCAGGAATTTTAAGCTCTATGTGAACTCTGACTAGCTTCCCAGTATAGATATGAATCTTGTTGAAGGAGTTTGTCCATATTTCCTTCTGATTAGAAAACTTTAAATAACATTTGTTTTACAGGGCAGAAAACCTAAAGAAGTCAGGACAAAAAGGGCATTAAGTATTTTTTATATAGTTATTCTTTATTAATAGATTTCTTTCATGTTTACAGGACTCTGGGGTATTGAATAGGCTGATCTTTTATCTGTTTCCTGTGAGCAGAGGAGCCTCTTTTCAACAGCCTTGTTCTACACTTTCCATTGTTTTAGAAAACTTGTGGACACATCACATGACTAACCCCTTATTTAAAGATTATTCCATGCAAACCTCCATACTTCCATGCAGACATGACACCCTATGCTTCCTGCTTTCCCCCTCTGAGTCTGGAAGCTGCAGTGACTGTGGCTGAAGGAAAGTGAGTAATTATTAGTTATTGTAACCAGTGCATGGAGACCATCTGAGATATTTTCAGATGAAAGGTTTGCTGGTACAATACTTACCTCTGCTTTTTCTGCTTTTAAATCCCCTTGGGCTTCTTCTTTTGTAGAAGTGAAAAATTCTAGAAAGACCTCACTGTTTACAGTGATAAAGGCTAGAGATCAACATGCTGAGGAGCAGTTTTACTGAAAAGGGTTTGCAGATTTTGTAGACAACAAGCTAAACATTAGCCAGCAACTTGTCTTGATAGCAAAGAAGTCACAATTCTGGACTTAAAGCAGGAGCACAGCCAGTAGGTTGAGGGAAATGATTGTTCCCTTTAGTACTTATTAAATCACACCTAGAATTCTGTACCCAGCTTTGGCCTTTGATGTAGGGAATAAACTATAATAGGTTCCGCAGAGGACCACCAGGATGGTCAGAACCTGAAGCACTGCTCTGTGAGGAGAAACTGAGGAAACTGTGCTTTTTCAGCCTGGAGAAGAGACAGCTTTAAGTAGACTCAATAGCAGCCTTGCAGTTCCTACAGGGAGTTCAGTCATCAAGAAGATGGAGCTAGGCTTTTCCCAGAGATGCATGGCAAGAAGATGAGAAACAATGAGCATAAACTAAATAAAGAGTAACTTGATTAGCACAGAGAAAACCTTTTTCTCCACCAGGTCAGTCAAATATTGCAGTAGGTTGCCAAAGGTGTTGTGCCATCTCTATTCTTGGAGGTTTTCAAGATCAGACTTAAATACTCTGGGGTACCTGGCTGAGCCTCGTATCTGACTCTGCTTTGAGTTTGACACTAGGCTAGAGACCCCCTGAGGGCCCCCCCCATTCTGAATTACTCTGTGATTGTGTTGTCATGGTATAATATCACAAGTCTAGGGTAGTAATAGTAAAATGTTAATTATTTTGAATGTTTAAATTACTTGTCTGTGTATTGCTTTTGGAATCCAGAAATGCTACATATGCCCTGTATATTCTCTAAACAGCTTGTATTTGTGCTTATTTGCTGGTATGACGTGCAAACTGTGCAAAGATATTGGACTCTAGCCTTATAATATAGATACCTGCCAACAGAAAATGAAGGCTACATGGTGCAGCAAATGCTTTCTCTGTCTATGGAAAGTACCTTTTATGTGCCAGAAAGAAGCATTTATACCACATGCTTTTTTTACTGCTTCTCACATCTGTTAACATTTACATGTGTCAGAAAACAATACCTGAACAGTAAAGGGAAGGGATACATGAAGTTCAAGGGTATTATATCAAGAAAAATGGCATGTCATATTGCACTATTTTATTGGAATAAAAGAAGAGGAAAAAGGAAAAAGGAAAAAGATTTCTTGGACTTGTCAAATATACCTAATACGTGGGTGTAGTTTGTATATACTATCTATGAATGCATTTCCATACCTGAATTGAATGACCCAAATTGCCAGTAAATGGAACTGAACCTATAAAAGGGTCAAGGAGTGATAATCAGGAGGTGAAAGAATTATAAATGTCTTGGTTTATTCAAAAAAGAATAAATTTTTATTTCATTAAAGGCAGGATTTATATCAAAGTCTTCAAAGTTGGATTTCTAAATACAGAATTACCTACTTCTATTGAAATATTTTGCATATTTGATAATCTTCAGCTGTCTTTTTGTTAGTACAAAAGGAGTAGGTTAACTGACAAATGTTGCTGTATATCCACAGTCCTTAGAGGCAGCTACTGTATTGGGCAGTGTTTCCAAGAATAGTCCTTTGAAGTCTCACTGTGAAAATCATGAGACACAGTGTTGTAGTGGATTTTGTATGACGTGGCAGTTCTTGCAGATGTTACCACTGGCAAGTGATCTAGAAGAGCAGCAAATCAGAGAGAAACTGATCCCTGATCCCCTGAACGCAGAAGGAAAAGATCAGTATTTGATACCTTCGTAAAAATTGGTGTTTGCATTGGTTGCATATGTATCACTAGTTCTTTAGGCATCTGTTTGGGTCCTTTGTTCCAGTTTCATGCAGGATTCTGTTCTTTGATGCCTCACCCTGATTTTCCAAAATGAACCTGCAATAAAGAGCACAGACCCTCCCCTACAGCTACTGTCATTGCTTAATATTGACTTCTCTGTGGAAAGTGACAGAAAAATACCTATTCTGCCATGTCTTTTGAGCCTAGAAAGAAGCAATGGCTGAAATAGATAATTAACCTTGAATTGAATCCTACCTAAAGTCTAGCCATAATAAAGGCAAAGGTCGATTTTTGTTTTTTCTTGTGTTCTCACTAGATAATATATCTCCAAAATATTATTTTTGATTAACATCTGCTCTTGCACATGGATACAAGTCTTATCTGAAATTTTTATGAATGTTAGAGTTCCACACTCACTATGCTGAGAAAGCTTTGCGTTAGATCTGTGAAGATGCAGTGAATAATCACATAAGGCATATGGTTTCCTTGCCCCCAAGTTCAAAACCTAGAGCTTTACTAAAACCACCATATGAATGGTATGTGCATACATATTTTTGGGTTTGAGTCAGGGATGTGAAGGATCTATAGCAGTTTTCTTGCGAGGCACCCAAAGAATCACTTGGTAATTTAAGCTGATGAGACACCAGCTCTTGATAAATGGCAAAGAAAGATCTCTCTCCAGCAGTATTTCTGAAGAAAAAAATAGAAGTTAAGCATTTGATAAGCTTGCATTCTGGTCTTTGTGCTTTATAGAGCTGCTTTATCATTACCGGTAAACCTGTGGTGTCCTTGGTCTTATGTCCACTTGAAGTCAATGATGAACCTTCCACTGACTTCTCTGGTTGCTGACCTTCGCCCAGGTTTTGCACACAAATAAAGTTTAGAAACATAAACCTTTTTCATATCACTTCTTCTCATGCCATTTTAACTCTGGCCTATCCTTTCAGAAGGGTTCATATTTTAAGTGTTCTACCTAACTACTTGGACCTAGATATCTGATTACAGTAATGGAAATTTTAAGAAGAAGGATTGCTAGAAAAAATTATCATTGATGCTTAATTGATATAATACTGTTTCTGACATAATTCAAGCCTATCACAGATAGTCTTATATGTTGCATGTAGGGGTCAAAGGGTGAAAGGTGACTGGAAAGATGCTTGTTTTGTACATTTGGCTAACACAAATACTTCCTCAAGCACAAAATGCTTTGATCTCTCTAAGTAAATGCCATATGTGTGCAGCTGTGGCCCATGCCTCACGACTGCTGGAAGGTTAGGAAAAGGTAGCATATGAATTTGATGTCTGCATTCAATTTATGCTTTTATATTTAGCAGTTCATAATTTTGTGTAATATTTTAGCTGTATGAAAAATATGCACCAGAGTTGAGTGATAACAGATTTCTCTGTGGTTTAACTCAACATTGTTTGGGTGAATACAGATTCCTCAGCATTGCAGACTGAAAATACAGGTTTTAATTAGAGCTGTCTGAGCTTCAAAATACCTGAACGCACATTAAGCCTGGCAAATTTTCAGAAACCTGGGGGTTGCGTGGAGTTGATTTAAGCTAAGCAAGACTCTTCTCTTTTCCAGCTATATTGCATTTGAAGTTGCATCACTGACTTGCAACACACCGAAATGAGATCCAAACCCATTATTGATGGTTTTCTGATATGTAAAAATGTTTTATCACCAAGGTCTGTCTTGTGTCATACTCATGTTGAACAGTACCTTACTCCCAGGGTATTTTCACTGAAAAATTTGAATTATTTCCAGGGTAAAGGATCTACTACATATGACTGAAAAGCTGAATCAACTCCAAAAGTTTGGTGCCTTTCTTAAGCTTTTATTTTTCAATTTTACATGTGAATGTTTGACTGATATGCCCAGATCTTGAGGGATATTTAACATGAGTAGTTTGCTGTGACAATAAAGAAGCATACTTTGGTCAATGGGACACAAGGGCCCATTGCATGAATTCATGATCAAGACCAAAGAAAAAAAAAAAAGCATGGCTTTGTTTATTAAAATTATTGGAGCATGTAAAATTATACTGGAAAACTTTGGGGGGAAATTGAGACTCACATGACTCACATAAAGCATGTGCAGTTTCTCCTTACAGCAACAAAAATACGAGTCACAACCAATAGACGGACATATTGCAATAAATAAGAAATGCAGAAAATAAGACATGAAAATATCAATTCACAGGTACAAATATGATAAAATATAATGCATTGCACTTTTATGTGGATGTTAATAGATATATGCACACAAAAATATACATGTAGTAGATACATGCATATGTATAATGCAGTGTTCTTAATATGATTGTAAGTATTTTCTTTATCGTGTATGGATTAATTCATGCACTTGTTCTAGATATGATTTGAACCTTATTGAAGCAGAAGCGTACTAATTTGTTTTTTTCTCCTCTGTGTTTTTGCTAGCTCCTACTGGCCATGGTAGGCTCTACAGATGACACTCTGCAGGAGGCAGCAGCTGGTTGCATAGCAAACATTCGCAGATTGGCTCTGGCAACAGAAAAAGCAAAATATGGCTGATGCTTCAGCAGCTTTTACCAACACACTTGTTTAGCAATTCAGCTACATTTAAATACACAATTACTCCTTCTAGCATCTGTATTTCATAACAGAGCTCATCTATCTGAAGATAATTTAATAAAAAAAAATCTGTGGAAGCTTATGTTTGATTTTACATAACTAGTTTGTCACTCCTAGGTTTGATAAAACACTCACACCTAATTTTGTGAGTCTTTGATGCCCATCAAAAAGCCATCAGTTAAGATATGTCAAAGACATTTCTACAATTGATATGCTTTTATTTTAATTCACTGTAGATATACGTGATTATGCTTATCTGTGACATTGCAATAAATTTTGCTTCTCTGTGTGTGTGGTTATGCAGCAATTTATGAATGTCTTGAAAAATTCCCTGCATTATAACCTTGTCCAGTCATCCTCTCATTATGCTTTACATGTTTGATCACTTGTGAGTCACAGGAGAGCAGAAAATGCAGATATATGAGTCTCACATCTGGCATTATATAAACACTGCAAACAGCTGTAGCAATAGACATCACTCCAAATTTCCCATTTCTACCAACATCAAACAAAATAGTGCTTAATTTTATAAGTAGCTGGTGAAATGTGTTTTAATTAACACATTAACACAGCTCTAAATAAAGAGTCAGATATTAGATTCACATTTGCACATTATCGTTTTGTGGTTTTTAATTTTTAAACTGAAAACAACATTGTAGTGATGTAGCTACTTTTTTCTGTGTAAAATTATGTTCAGAATTGCAGTTGCTTTCAAAAATGCACAGAATTTATTATTGCTATTATAAATTATAGACCCACTGTACATACCATGCTAAACAAATAATGCTATAGCATTTCTTTGAGAGCAGTAATGTCTTAATTAAAAACACAGACTGCTGACAAAAATTCAAAAAAGCAAATATTTAAATTACTTGCCTTTGTCAAGAAGTCACTTCTGAATTATTTTTTTACTTCCCTTAATTATTAACAATTTTCTTAGTTTAGAAGCATTTTGTAATTTCATTATTTTCCTCCAACTAGTGTGACTTCTCAAGGCAACTAACTTTCTTGCTGACAGAAGCTTCTGAGGAAGACATAATGCCAATCCACCGTTTTATTAGTGTTTTCTCTGAAGCAAACATAAGACTCATTTAAAATTTCATTTTGGAAGACGTGTGCAATTCTGAAAAAGGAGAATTACACTGGGTCCTTAGGGAAGGTGTAGAGGCTATTTTAAAGGAAGCCATATATGGGCAGATGCTGACAGTGTGGAAATCAGAATGTCAATCCAAGTAGTATTTTTGATCAGTGCAAACACCAACATAGTCACAGGGTTCATCACAAGCTCCATCAGCATCCAGTGACCACATAAATGCTATTTTAGGTATTTTCAAGCTTTGCCCCACAGGCCTGGTATGTTATTTTGAATAAACGTATCTATATTATTATTCTGATGTCACAGATGTAGTAGCATCATATGCTTCATTGCTATGCCCAAAAATAGTTCTAAAATAAATGCTAATTGCCAAGTTCATTTGAAAGAGAAGAGGCTTGATTTTATTTTTGTCTTTTCTGTGAGAGAAGCTGTGGGTACAAATAGTTTATCACAGTCTCACTTATGAATAACACGTAAAATGGTAGCTTATTTTTCTAACTGCTGAAGAGAAAAAAAACTCCCTGAAAATAACTCTTGTCCTTAGCATGACCTCTCAAGGCACACTTGACTGTTTGGTGTGGATTTCAAATGGAATAAGTTCTAAAACAAGCTTAATTTTATGGTACAGGTGTCAGGGCAATAAATGTCATGTTTCTGACAATGAAATGGCCTCAGTTTGCCATTCTCACTCACGCTGGTAGCCCTTATGCCTCCAAGTAGTTAATCTGAAATCTTTATTTTAAGACCTCAGACAGTTAATCCCAGACTTAAGATAACTTACTTGTGCTGTTTTCTTTACCATGCCTGTATTTTTAAAGTTCTGTACAAGGAGTATTGTTGAAATTGATACAGATCACCACATAGGCAAAGAACTAGTATTAGAAAAATATATCCTTTTTTGGCCAAAACTGGTGGATTCCATGTAATTAATATAAAGAGATTTAGTTGTTGGAAAATGAGTAAATGAATGTGATCCCTGGCCCCCGTGAGCGGTGCAGTACAGCGTGTACATTTGAAAAGCTTCCACTTTGCAGATCTGCACTGAGTTTCACAGCTCTGCAGCACTCTGAAAAGGGATCCTGACAAAGCTGGGTCCCCCGTGCTGCTCACACAGCCCTCCAGCCCTCCTGGCAGTGCCCACCAGCCCATTCAAGACCTGGCACCAGCCCAAGACAGTGCCACCCCCCAGGCCCAGCATTCCCACCGCGCATATCCAGGCACCAGCCAGCTCCTGCTCCCTGGCTCCCATGCTTGGAAGGGAAGTGCCTTCACTCCTTGCTCTTTCCACCAGCTGCTGCTTGTCCATATAAACCTGTAGCTTCTTAGGAAATATGGTTATACTGTATATGGGGCTCAGTATTATTTTCAACTCAGAGTAATTTGATGTGCAAATTATTTTAGTTGTAAAAATGTAGTGATTTAGAAAGGGGAGTCAGGCTTTGTCCTGTTCATTTGCTGTCATCTGCTCAGTCTGCTCCCTCCGTGTTTTCTCTGTGTGGTTCCTATAGTTTCACAGTTTTGTAATATGTCCTTTTTTGCAGTTTATTTACACTGATGGTACCATCAGCAGGGAGTATCCATCACTTTTCAGAGTTTCAGGAGTCAGCTCCCAGCTCTGCAGAGAGCCATGCTCCAACTGGCAGTCACAAAGCCAGGCATGCTCTTCACTGGCTGCTCACTGTCAGCTTTGTTCCTCAATTACACTTAAATGTCAAAAAACCAGAGTCCAAGTAAGAAAAGTTATCATGAGAAAGTGTTGTTTTGAGTATGAAAATACTAGAGTTGATGAGAAAAAAAAGTAAGAGAAGAAATCTTTCACCTTTATGCAATTATTTCTGGAAGCTTATAGGCCCACCACATCTTTCAGTCTACATATCTGTCAGCAGCAAGATAGCTTTTCTTCTACCACTCCATGACTTTATGATTTATTGCTTGGTGACAGATAACCATTATCAATAATTTAATTGTCCCAGGATGTTCAAACTACACATTTGAATCTGGGATTTATGTTCATTTCCTTTTAGTGTTCATGCTAATGACAAGTGCATGTGCTCTGACACATGATATTGTCTCCAAGTTGTAAGAGAAATATAAACTTCACGGCCTGGGTGCAAGGAATCTGTGATATATTAGGGGCTTTGTTATTCTGCTCCATCACCAAAACTTTCCTTTGGAAATTAAATGAGCTTGAGACTCACAGGGCTGTCTCAACATTTGGCTCAGTAATATGCTTGAGGCTAACTGATCACTTTTTTGTGAAAGCGTGGTACCTCTTTCATTCCATGTCTCCTAAAATGAGTTGAGTGAGCTGCTTACACTGGGGGTCAGATGGGAATCATCCCAGGAGGCTGAACTAGATAATATGTTAGTTTAAGAATTTCATCTCATAATAAATTAAATGGTTGTTCCTTACACATTTCCACCAAAATAATCTTTGTTTTATACATGACAGCAAGATGACTGCGATGGAAACATGTAATGTTTCAGCAGTGGAATTCAAATTTCCATGCAGGCTGTTTGCAGAGCTTATTTCCAGAGTCAGAAGCTGACTGCTCCCCAACTGCAAATTGTGGTTTGCCTCTTCTTTAGCCACTTAAGCTTTGCCACACACTGCCCAGGATCCAGAACAACAAAAGGAGGCTGTGCTGCATCTTGGCCATTCTTTAATTCAGACAACCTAATTGTGGACTGTTCAGTGACCTGGCACAGGCCAGGACCAGAATATTTCAGCCATAGCCTTTGCAGTGGTAAGTTACATTGCACCATTTCTAAAGGAATTAATTTCGCCACTTACTGTTCTCTCCCTTGCTTAAACAGTGATGTTCCTCGGTATTTAATATCTTGCTGCTTTGGCTATTGAAAGCAGCCAAAAATCACCCATTTTCATGAACCTTTTCCCTGAGTGCAATTTTCATTGTAACTTGTACTTTGCTTAGGTATCAGTTCAGTAATACATCTTTCTGGGAAGTTTTTCCATGGACAACATCACCATGGCTTGTATTTATCCTCTTGACTTGTTTTTGTGTTATCTGCCAGACACCTTTCAGTTGGCAAGTTCCTTTCTATTTTCCAGTTGTTGTCTTTGGCAAGTTATGTGTTTTTATCCTGGTCTGCATAGAGTACAGGACCCTTCAGTTGCTTGATCTTTTACAACTGCAATCAATTCTACTTTAAACATAAATGTTTTCCTTCTGAAAGGCTCATCAATGCACATAAGAAGTGTTGACTTTGGCTTCCACACAATATGATGTGACCTAGTCTGCCACTTCTGTAGCTCTGCAGTGACACAAAGCCATCTTCACTAATTTCACATGTTTTCTTCCATCATTTCAGAATCCTGACATGGTGACAAGATAGTACTTGGCCAGTCAAAACCTTTGCCACTTGTTACTTTGACTGTGTATTGGAAAAGGACCATAAGAATGACGTACTAATGCTGAACTATGAAACAAGAAGTCGTAAACCAGTTGTTTTCAGTCAACTCCCCATTGCATCAGGATCTTGAATGCCTTTTAAGCTGCTCCATTCTTCATTAGAGAAGAGAAATGGCTGAGAAGCTTTTGGGGGTCCAGTCCAGATTGTTCCTTGCAACTGGTAGTGGTGGTAAGTTTTTGTGGAGCCATGCTGTGTGACACCCCACTTCTTCAAAGGCTTGGTGAAGGCAAGAAAGCAAAGCTCAGCACCTGTGCTCCAGTGGGTGCATCTGGCAGCAGAGTTTTCTTTCAATGGCTAAGCCTTGAACCGTACCTTCTAATATAGATTAAATAGCTAGGGATTTGTGTCCTGCTTCTGGAAAGAAAAGGAAAAAAAGTGGCTTTAATAAAAATGGTAATTAAAAAAATACAGATGCTGATAAAATTAAAAACATATGATATAGAGTTGAAGTGATTTAGTGCTGAAAAATGTTGGTTGATTCAGTAGTAGTTAAACTTCCAAATAACTTGTCTTGAACAAGCAAATAGTTATAAGTATTTGGCTATGTGTCTTTTTCAAAAAACGTGAACACAGATCATGTTGCTGGTTCCCTCTACCACTAACTGGTAAAGGCTGCACTATAAAATTAGTGCAGTAAACCACTCATCTTTCCAGTTGCTGCATTCTCTTGCAGTTGACAGCCTTTTGGGGCCTCCTTGGCTCCTCTGCAGAAAGCACCAAGTGCAGTTCTGTTGCTCTAATGAAAACATAACAACAACGTCTGGGAAGCCATAGAATGATGCAATAACCGTACAGCTCTGCTTCCTTTAATGTGATGAAGCTTGCATATTTGCCTGGCTCCAGAGTTTTACTCCTGCCAGTATTGTACTGTAAAGAGACTTGGCAGAACACGTTCAAAGGCTGTTCGTGGTTTTTCACTCAGCATTAAACCTTCCAATGACGGAAGGGTGGGGGAACACATATTGGGACAAACAGACACTCAAAAAGTCAAAAAGAAAGAGGAGAAGGAGGCTGGTGGTGGATGGTCAGCAGTTATGTAAACCTTGGTTATGGGACTGGGGTTGATTAGGGCTGAGCTGAGACCCACTGGAGGACAACATCAGGTATTGATGTTGTGAGTCTTCTTTGCCCACTTTCCAGGGGGTGATCAGCCCAAAAGAAAAACAGCTCATAATGTTCAGAGAGAAGAGATCAGTATTGCTTCATTCTCATAATCAAAGTTGTGCTGTCCTTGATAACTGCTCAGTCACCATGGGTGCAGTAGTCAGAGGCTCTAGGATTGCCCTTTTCTGTCCTGTGTTTGCTCATTATCAGGAAAATCTCCATCCCCATGGCTGCTGGTCTTGCTCTGCAGACCTTCATTGAACTCACTTATGGCTGACTCTTTTTCTAACAGCACCATTTGGAAAGCAGACTACCTAGTCCTTACTCCTGCATGAAGTTAGGCAGGAAAACGTTCAAAGTGAAGCTGGAGCAACTCTTGAGAGAACTATTCCTCACGCACTTGCAGATGAGAGGCAAAATATGTTGAGAAACAGAAGTTATGGTCAGATTGATGCCTCCTTCCAACCCGTTCCACAACTGTCTGTGGTGGGGTGTCATGTAAAAGGAAAAATATTTGGAAAAGCGGACATCTGTGGGCCAGCCTTGGTATGCTTCCCAGAATGTAATGACTAGGTGAATGTTTTTCAGCACAGCAACTAAGGAATATAGGTGACTGCCAAGCGCTGGATCTGATGTGGCGTGAAGAGGTACAAAACAAAGAGGAGTGATTTGTCTGAAAAAAGTGGGGTTTAATTATTTCCAAACTCGGCATTAAAAAAAGCACTATGAAACAAAGAGGAATGATTTGTCTGAAGAAACTGAGGCCTAATTATTTCCAAACTCGGCATTAAAAAAAAAAAGCAACAACCCAAAGCAGAACTCCTTCCAGTCCCCTCAAGTTGCTTTTCAGATTTTTGCATATTTTTAAGACACTTGCATTGTGTGGACATTCTCCTTTCACCAGTCTTGTGGCTCTACAAGTATGGCTCTAGACTCCCTACTGTGGACATTTCTACATCAACAGCTCTGAGATCTTTGTTATTATTTTAGTTCCACTGGCTATTACTGATATCTAATTACTGCTTTATCTGTTCTGAACTTTGTAGGAATGTGTAATAGAAACCCTTCAACTTTTTCTAGAACTGCATTTGAATCATGTGTCTCCTCTCCTACAAGACTGCCACATCCACCATCCCAAAAGAGCTTAACTATATTTCAGTTTTAAGAGGAAAATACTGTGTACTCTACCATGTACATTCTTGTTCTGGGAGATTAGAAATGCAGGCTCAGCTGTCCCACGGCACCCTCAGAAACTGCAGGACTCAGAGTCTCCATCAGAGAAAGCAGACATGAGACAGGCCCCTTGTGGCCTTGGAGCAACTATTCCATATCAGGGACAACTATTACAACTAGGACAAAACACAACTGTGGTGCTGGCACCTCACAAAGTACTGGCCAAAATGCTGAACTCCACAAGCAGTTTTAGGGATGTGAAGCGTCTTTTTGCAGCCTTGAGTTTAAGCCCTGAGAGGCTGAGATCAAGCACAGAGCTTTTCCGTGGGGTTTCCCAGTACCAGCAGTCCCAATGGAGGTGTCAGCACCCTGCAGCATTGGGCAGGGGGCTGATAGGCAGCCTGTGCTCAGGGGTTCCACTGTGCATCTGGCAGGGTGTGCACTGGATACAGAGGCATATATTTTCATAGCAAATCTAAGTGGCAGTTTAGAAAAGCTGACCCAGCCAAAGAAAACCTTGGAAAACCTTGCAGAATGAATCCATAAAACTGTCTAAGAATTTAATCCAATGAGAAAGTTAGGAATTGTCAGAAGTCCATGAGATTTACATTTCTAAATTAAACAGGCCAACGAAATAACAAGATTGTGCTTCTGTAATCAACTAGTAGCAGTTTTACAAAGTTGTAAGGATGTGAAGGGAATTCAGTCACAAAATGTGGCTGCCACCTGCAGTTACCCCTTCAGGGTTTCATTCAAGAAAGCCTGTGGAAAAATAGGTGAAATCTCACCTTGCTGAGACAGGTAACATTTTGCCTTGGCCAGTAGCAAGTGTGATTTGGGTAGGTATGTCTTGAATAACTGCAAGTGAAATGATGGCAAAACAGCTGAGTAGGAGCCAAAGGGAGGCTGCAGGCTACCCCTGGAGAGCTCCTGTTGGCTGAGGATGTGCTGCAAACCCAGCCTGCTGTGACAGAACACTGCCCTGAACAGCCCTGGGTGATAAGTAGCTGCATAAAAATTCCAGACATGGATTGTAGGATATCGCTCCTGCCCAAGGAAAGTCTGAGGGCAGGGATGGAGGAGTTACTTTCAGTGATTCCCACTTGTTGAGCTGATGTGCAGGCACCCAGTGTGCTCCAGCCTGGGAGCACTGGGGCTGCACAACTGCACTCAGGCTCTCTTGCCTCTCACCTGGCTCTTTGCTGCAGGGCTCAGAGAGAGCAGCTGCACCTTCAGCTGCAGGGGAGGTGCTGGTCAGTCACATCACTGTATGGAAGAAAGTGAGGTGGAAAGAAAGGTTTTATTAAGGAAGGACTTTAGCAAGAAGCAAGGAAAGATGATTTAGTTTCTTAGCCTGGTAAACACAGATTTTGGGATCCTGCACAATGGAATGGCAAGGCTGCCATGATCCAAAGCCATCCCCTCATTTGGGAAATCATTCTGGCTGAAAGGGGACATGAATCAATGCTTCATCTACTCAGAAAAGGATTGTGTGACCTATACTACTCTCATGCTACTCCCTTTTCCATAAATACACAAAAGTACATGGCTCTCTGCTATGAGAAGAGAGCTTCAGAAAGTTTTTAAGAAATTTTTTTCTAGTGGGGATCCCATCATGATCTGTGAGCCAAATGCCCAGCCTGTTACAGCATTAACTGAATTCTATGGGGATGAATCTCAGCAGGGCATTCCTCCAGCCTGCCCAGAACCTGCTTCAGTGAGACTTTGAGTCTGACAGCCCTGACAAGCTGCTGAGGAGCAAAAGGACTTGAAGAATGAATATGTGCACAGGCTGTCCTGCCTCCAGCTCAGACTGTTTCCTTCTGTCTCAGTCTGATAACCATACAGTCTCCCAAAACCTTCTCAGATGGCTGCTGTCCGGCAGATCCCAACAGAAGCAGGGTGAAAGAAAGCTCACAAAAGGCTTTGGTATCTCTCTGAGCAGTCTCAGACTCTGGTAGATTAGCAATGCAAATAAACTAAAGTGTCTTGGAACTAGCCAGGGACTTTTGGCAAACCCCTGTGTTTGTGCCTGCTACCTTCATTGGAGACAATTGACATGACTGTGTCCTTTCCAGGCATTTCAAGCATTTCTGTATTATCAGCTGCCTGGTCCAGGGCTGCAGAGTCCCTCCAAGGGATGACTGAGGTATGAGGACTGCTTGAAGCAGCTCCATGAGTAAAAGCCTTCAAAAGCTGGATCTTTTGTGTAAGAAATCATATTCCTTGGACAGTTTGTAGATGTTCATTGCAAACTATCTAGTGCTGCTGCCAGACAGAATTACCTTAACTGGGACTTTATGGCTCAATCCGTGGAGAATCTCCCACATAAATACAGGCACAAATCAAAGTGCCTTTGTTTTTGAGAGACAGTTCTCCAAGTGGGCCCAGGCATCCCAGTTGCAGCCTTTTACAGGACAGTGGCGGTGACAACATTGAAAAAGATCTCAGAATTGAGTTCTCTGAACTACAGGAGGCCCAGTGGGTATCCTCCTCAAAGGCTTCTTCAATAAAACCAGTAGTGTGCCACTTGTGCACTGTAGAAGGCCGTCTGTTCCTTCCCAGGTATCTGCATCTCAGTCCATGGAGGCAGATGTTACAGGCCACTGAAGGAGAAACAAATGTTGCAGAGGAAATCAATTTTCAGTTCAAATAATATGTAGCCAGGTGGTTTTAGTCCTGTTACTGTCCCTAGAAAGGTGAGCAGCAAAATCCTCTTCTAGGATTTGGCTGCTCCTGAAGTGCCCTCTTGATGTGAGATTTTAGGATTCATAACCCCAGGGCTGCAAACTCTGTACTATATCCTGTAAATGGCCTGACAGCTCTTCGTTTGCCAGGCAGGTGTTTTCATGCTTTGATTCACCCATCTGCAATAAGACACTAATATCTCATCTATCCTTGGGGAGAGTATCAGCAAAAAATGAGAGGTCTCCTCTCTGTTATAGCACTGACATGACCCTCTGCAGCCAGGACCTGACCGGGTGACAGCTCTCCTGAGGACACCAAGTGTTTGAGCCAACCACCTGGTGCCATGTGGTGATGGGCAGTTTGCAGCTAGTGAACAGTTCCATTCAGGAGGTCTGGGCTTTCACTGCTGCCCTGGGCAGTCTGAAATGCTGTTCACTTTCCCTCTGCTTAGAGATTAGTTAATGGGGAAGGTGCTCAACTCCTCAGCAGTGGCAGCAAGGTGTCCCTGCAGGTGCTGCATGGACAAGCTGCTCACCACATCCCTGCAATCCTTTCCTTACTGAATCAGTGAAGAGAAAATACAGGCAAATAAGGGATGCACCAGTCTATTAAAAACCAGGCTGGGGTATGCCTGCTGGAGAAGGGAAAGTCCAAAGGGCTTGGCTGACCTCCTCTGTGCCCTGGGAAGCACCCATGCTCAGACATCTGGAAAACCTTGCTCTGCAGAGAGATTTGAACCTCACTGATGCCCACAGCTCCAGAGAGGGTGGAGAGCCCTCTCCAGGAGAGCACAACCTGCCTGTGGCAGAGCACGAGGTGAGCCCATGGCTCTGAAAGGGCAGGAGCACCTCAGGGCAGCACTGCAAGCACTGCCCTGCTCTGCCAGGATGGGGCAGGCACAGCACCAGGATCTGCCATGGCTGTCAGCCCAGTGCACATCCCACGCTGGAGGAGCCCAGGAGGAGGCTGCAGCTCTGCCCTGTGCTTGCACTTACTCCCAGCATTCCCCTGGCAGCTGAAGGAGTTAACTTTATACTGTTTTGCTAAGTCGTGGAAAGACTGTGAGGTGACCAGCACTGGAGTCCCCTGAAAGCTTTGAAGGAAACAATTTAATTATGCAAACCTAACACTGAATCTGTCCTTGTCCCTGGGGCACATCCCCACTGATGGCAGTTGCAGCCTTTCCCCGGGCATCCTTCTGTCCCAATCCTGCAAAGACTTACTGGAGGCTTAATATTACACCAACGAGGAGTTATTGCAAAGTCAATGGCACAGCCAGTGGGATAGCCAACATTTATGTGTACAATCAAATGTGCAATTTAGGTCTGAACATTTTGTCATATCCTTGGCCTCTGTTTAAAAAGAAAAAGAAAGAACATGAAAACCCACAAATCACATTTAAACTAGCAGAATGATTTATTAAGAAAAAACACTGATGGATTTTTGAAGTACCGAAAGGGTTGAAATAGTCTGAATAGAATGAAAATTGACACAAATTTTTACCACAATGCAAAAGGAACTTGAACTATTCTAATAAGAGTTTGCTTTAATGTTCGTGCATGTCTTCACATCCTGCTTTTGGCAATGGCCAGAAAAGAACTACTGAAATACTGTGAGAAAAGCTGTTCTTGTGTTATTTCTGGCCCTGTTGTAATGCATGAAATCAGGACATCTCATGAGAGAGACTGATATTCAAGATTTTCAGTCTATTTTTCAGATTAAAAAGTCTGGATATATATCTAAATTTCTGGGGCTAGTCATGGCTAGATCTCAAAGCAACAAGTAAAGTATCTGTGAGGTCACAAGTCAAATAGTTACAATCCAGAAGAAAGTATAATAGTTATATTCAAGTAACTTGGAGGAAAAAACTTGTGAAGCCAATATTCACTTGCCAAGCTAAGGTGGATGTCTCCTCATTCTCAAAATAACCCTTAATGCCATTGGGGAATTTTTGGAGTTTATTCAAAGGGTGGACAGGGGTTATGATTAAACCTAAAGTGCTTGGAGACACAGCGACTGTCATAGGCATGGTTCTGTGCATGTGTGTGGCTCTAATCTGTCTAAAAATCATTTTTGATAAACACCTTCGGGACCTAAAGAAATGAGGGCTCAATGAGCTATATGTTTTCTGGTGCTCCTGCCAACTCTGAATAAATACACTGTGTATGTAGCCAAGGTCTTGGAGAATTATTTCCTGAAAACTACTTACTTTAGAACCAGAAGGAATTAATGAAGATGTGCCAGCTATTTCCTTTGCTGGCTTGCATGCCTCAGCCTCACCAATAATAAATAGTAACAGTGTGTACATGAGTTATGCTGCTACACCTCATGTTGTGCACCCTGCAGAATCCATCTATTCTGTACACAAGCAGGAAAGCACAGACAGAGTGCAAGTTTGTTGCCTCTCCTTGGGTATCCACATTGGAGGCTTGCAGTAGCTATCAAAGCCAAATTGCATCTTGAGTCTCTGGCTTTAGCCTCTGCTAAAATAGCACTTGTGTATTTTACAGCTATTTACAGAGGTTTAACCTCAGTTCTGCTAAAAAGGAGATAATTCAGATATCACACTGGTTAAACAGATTATTATGATTGGTCTGACTTTTTGATCTGCTTGAACAAATACATTTATTATTACTGGACAACTTTCAGAAAACTTCTAAATCATTAGAGATTTATAAATTATCAATTATGTAAGAGCTAGAGCAGCTAGGGAGATGTTTTTGTATGACAACAAGCAATGAGAAAGGAGATCTTCGAACTCAGGCCAAAAACATTAATTGCAAGCCATCTTTAGAAGAGTCTTCCTGCAACCTTATTTTATCTTTAGATTTTCTCAGGCTTCCTTTGCGGGAAACTGACTCCCCACTATGTGACTCCCAAGAAGAGCCAGAGAGAACAGAATCCTGTGTCCCAGAGGAAGCTCTCCCCAGGCAGCTCCGGGTGCCTGACTCCACACAGTCTTTATAGAAACTGGCACTAACTTTGGGGTTTTCCTTCAAGACACAAAATCCCCTCAATCACATCCATGTTGCCAAGGCAACGCACTCCAACTCTCCCTGTCCTCTCCAGGGCCTGATATCTACCAGAGGAGTTCTAGACAGAAAATCATTGAAACCCTGACTCAACCACACGAGGTTTAACGCCGTGCAAGCAGCCAAGAGGCTGAGCATAATTCAGAGGTTTATGCAATAACTGGAGGACCATCAAACTGAAGCATGTTATGACTACTTCTCCCTGTTTAATATCCTAAAAGTCAGCCTGAATCTTGCATGCTCTCTGTCTTGTGTCCGGAAAACGCCTCAGATTTGGGGTTGAAAGTGAATACACTCTGGGCTGACGTGTTGGGAGCTGCTACCCCGTGCAGAGCTCTGTCAGTACAAAGGAAAGAGGAAACGTTTCTACTGGTATTATTAACATGTCAGTAGCAGTGATAGATTCCAACTGAGATCAAGCCCTCTTATATTAGCAGTGTGCCAAAAGCAGAGTAGGAAGCAGAGAAAGGGGAGGAAGCATTATTATTCCTGTGTTACAGCTGCAGAAGAGAAGCATGGGGATTGTGAAATCCTCGAGGTCACACAAAACCGTGTGCAGCTCAAGTGGGGAAGGGACTCAGACCCCCCCAGCTGCCCCCTCCATCCCCTCAGCCCACGCATTTCTCCCTGCCTTGATGGGCTGGTTGACATTTTTGGATACTTGGGCTGCTGGAGTAAGTCCCTGGGGAGGGGTCCCAGGCAGACCCACATCAATCACAATGTCCTTGCACATTGCTGCACTACCTTTGCTCTCACACACGTGCACATCCTCTTCTCTTCCTGACCAAAAAAGACAAGTTTGAGCAAAAATTCTTCATGTTTGAATCATTCTGCAGATAATTTCATGTTATGGATAGACATCTGTAATACTGAAGAGTATTGGTGGCAAAATTACCTGGCTTTGTGCTCTCCAGTGGAGCTAGATGAGAGAACAGGCATAAAAAGTAGGGAATTCAACAGCACAGTGTGGAGCATTTATTTTTGCACAGGTGGCTGAAGAAAAATTAGATTTATAATTATTATTGTTATCAACTGTTCAGCTTAACTTTTCAGAGCAATAATTTCTGCAATGTGACCTGCACCATTAATGTTAAATCCAAACAAATCCACATTTGTTTTCCAAATGTAGAGCAGACATCACCCATCTGAGATACTGCATCAAATGGAACTGTGTCACTCCCTGGGCAGTGCAGACACCAAAGATGTGATTTTGCTCTGAGAATATTAAGTACAGAATTTAAAGCTCAGTTAAATGAATACAATGTATAAAACATTGCAAAATTGCTAATTTTAATTATATTGATACATTACATGTAATTAAGAACATCATCCTCTTTGGGGACATTTAAACTGCTGTTGGTTTTTTTTACAGAAAAAAGAGCTCCTGTATGTATTTAAGGCTTGAGTGTCGGGCTTTGTATTCCTTGGGGTTAAAGCAAAAAGCTCTAGCTGAGGGGATATGGTACAAACTGCAGCAACCCACACTGCTTGGCTCCACAGAGAGCACAAAACTGAAGAAACAAGGCACACCACAAGGGCCGTGAGTGGAGTCTCCAAGGGGCTCACACAGACCCCACCTGGATCCTAAGCACAAAATGGAGAGCAGCTCACACACATAAACGAAGCTAAATAATCAAGAGGCCTGATCTCAAGACAATGACTCTGTCCCAGGCCTAACTGCAAAGCTTCTCCTGCTGACCATGGTTCTTCCTAACTAACACTACCCTACACACCATTTCCAGTCCCAGGGAAATCATCTGCTGCTCTCTGGAGCCCTTTTGCCCTGGTGGCTGGTCACAGAGCCCCAGGTGAGCCTGAGCTATGGGATGCTGAGAAAACAAATCTCCTGCAAACACCATGGCCTTTCTCCTCCTCCCTGTGCCCACTGCACACAGCAGCTGATGCACAGCAGAGGCCTTATGGAAGGAGTTTTGTTTTACATGGCCCAAGGGGATGGAAACCTAAAAAATGCAATAAAAAATGAAGGTGGAGCAGAGAAGTGAGAAAAAATAAAGACCTTGAGCACAAGTTGGGAGATGGTTTTTCTGACTCTTTGGGGATATGTTCAGATGGAAGTAGAAATAACTGTTTGGAGACCTTTTTTTGGTTTTGTTTGTTAATTCTTAAGACAAAGCACATATGTAGAACAGAATGGGGTCTTCCACCCTTCTAGATAAAGCAACAGCTGTATGCTGGGGACTCCCAGGTCTGCAGTTTGTCTGGGGCTTTTTGCTGCCACTACCCCAGTTTGAGGGTGTTATCATGGAGGACACCCATAGGACCCCGTGCTTCCTAAAAGAAACAGAGGCCAGCTGCAGCTTTGGAAGAGGCACCTGCCCCCTCCTTATGTTTACAGGATCAGCTCCCTGACTTCAGAGTGGTCTCAGCCCCACCACATCTGACAGCCATGACTAAAGCCATGATCAGACCTTCTTGGTTAAACTCTTCCTCCAGCTGAAGCACCCTGGCCATTTCCCCTTGCAATATTCTATGTTGTAGCACAAATCCACTCTACAAACCACCCCATGCCCTCAACCTACTTTTTCCAAACACAAATAGCATGCAAAACTTCCTGATTTGTGGAAGGCAAGAACTGGACCTTCACACCAAATCATCTCCTGCATTTGTACAGGGCTTGTTTTTTGGCTTTCTCATCAGGTGATATCTGGTACACCTTTCTGCATCATTCAGCAGCCTGCAGACATCAGACCAGCTCTCTTGGTGGACACCCTTCCCAGGTGTACACAGTAACGAAATACCTGAGTTGAGCTGAATGCTACAGTGGAGCTACAGTCTATCATTGTATGTCAGTCCAGTCTTATTTGGAATTGAAACCAGGGGTTTTTTAATGATTGCATCAGCCAGGTTTCAGAACATCCTCTTGACAATATCCCCATTTCATCTTTGTGCTGCTGTTGCCCTCCTTGTTTGCAGAAGTCCCTACAGTCTTTGGCCTGCAGCCCTGACAATATTACCTGCTGCAGCACCAGCACTAAAGCTGCTTTAGGGATGGTCACAGATGACATTGATGTGTATCCTTCCTGCATACATCATTCCAACACACCTTCTTACCAGTTCATCCAAACCAAATATCCATAAAGAAAATGAATAAGCACATATTTTGTCTTTGAAGTGCTGCTTCAGTCTTGTTGAGAAACCTTCTAAAACTCATTTCTCTGCAGGTCTTTGCATGCAAAAATCACATGGTGACTTCAGAGCCTATCTTTGCTTTCTAGTGGCCCAACATAATTTTCCCCCCTCTCAGATGTTTTATGCCCAGTGTGATGACCTCAGTGATCCCAAGGATGGAGCACTGACACCTTCCTTGCTCTAAGACAGTGGCTATTCTAGGCACTGCTCCAGCAAAGTCTTCAAAAGAGGCAGTTCTTCCTTTCTTAGGACTCTACTTAACAAAACTCAACATTACAAGATTTAACTTCATCCCTACATTATCTTATTCCAGTAATCTGGGAGCTACCAGACTAAGCACAAAGAGCCTGTTCCAAAGCTACTTTACCATCTCTGACTCCTTGCAGAGGCAGACCAAACCTTTATTGGCCAACATGGCTAAGCAGGGTCATCCTTGTCTATATATGCCTCAGGGCTTTGCTCAGCAGTGATCCAGCTACTGGAGGGATGGCAACAGGTCTCTGCAGCTGCTTTACCTGTGAGTGTGGCTATTTTGTAGTTTGGATAACACCCCATTTGGCATAATCCTAAGCAATTTTTCACCTATACAACTTCAGACCTTTCAATATACATGGTCATAGTTATTTAACCATCCAGCCTGCCATAGCACAGAGAGTGCCAGGGACATGAAGAAATTATTTGAATTTCAAACATATATGTTTATCATGAAGGGATCTGCAGCTGGAAGGAGGAGCTGTGAGAATGCAACACCAACGAAATGTTTGCTGATAGCATATAAAAAGTAACCAGAACAACGGACAAAAGCAACATTTTGCTGGAAGTGGACACCAGAAACAAGGACGGTATTTAGGAGCATAGATGGAGCCCTACTGAACTCG
The DNA here is from genome assembly GCA_030060385.1 of Muscicapa striata striata. Lineage (NCBI taxonomy): Eukaryota > Metazoa > Chordata > Aves > Passeriformes > Muscicapidae > Muscicapa > Muscicapa striata. Next base: position 73,955 of record JAREIS010000340.1, read on the forward strand.
TTTTGGATTTCCCCCTGCCATGGCTGGAGAAGGGGGAAGCAGGCAGAGCAGTGCTCACAGCAGCCCCAGTGGTGCCATCTGAGCTCTGTGTCTGCCCACCCCAGGCAGCAGGGCTGGGGCTGCAGCCTCTCCGAGGGCTGGAGCGGGGCTGGCACTGAGGAGCTCCATCACTTGCAGCCTCAGGAGCAAATGCTCCTCTCAGCCTGACAGTACAGTTGATTTTTTTCCTGGATCCTCCAGTGAGACACATTAGGACCCAAAGCAGCACTTTTAGTCTCTTTCTGCACGATATCCCTTGGATATGTGCCTTGCTCCCCTTTTTGGCATGCCAGCCTGACCTACCAGCTGTCTGGAACTGGCACACAAGCATGGGCCAATAGAGGAGTGCTGCAAAGAATGGCAAGGAGTTTTTTGCAGCTCCAGCCTGGCAGGTGTCTGAAGTCCTGCTGTGCCCCGGGCTCCTGTCCCACTGTGGGATGCAGGGGAGCCACAGTGCTTCCATCAGCCGGGGCTGCATCCTCAGGGGAGCCGGCTGCAGGCTAAGTATGCAGCCAGCAACTATTGACTTCTTTTTCCGTGCATGGAAGGGTAAGTAACCTTAATTAAAAACATGAAGCCCACAGTTTGTATCACATTCACGATGTTAAACAAGCTCTGGAAATAGAAACACTGTTTTCATTTAAGCTTTCCAACTGTGATCTATGTAATAAAATATGGAGGGGGCGGGCGTGTGTGAGATTTACATGTGATGATTTGGGAGATCTCACTGCTTTAGAGGCTTGTGAGGCGCCGCAGTGCCAACTGCTCCTGCCGCTGCCTCACCACGTTTGGTAATGCCTGCCCCACACACACTTTTGTTTTTTTCCAGAACTGCTTTCCAAATGGTGACTTCTGCCCTCAGCTTTTGCTGCCGTGGCTTATTCTGGGTACGGGTGTGGGATCTGCCAGGCCCTCAGCAACCTGCTGCCCTGGCTGCCCATGCCCTGCCCGGCTCTGGACAGGCAGGCAGGTCAGCAGTGCACATTTCTACCTCTCCTGGGGACCACGCATGTTCTTGAGGAAAGCCACATGCTCTGTAAGTACAGTGATCCTCCAAGCCCATGACCAAACAGCACCACTATCAGCAGACACACATAAGGAATATTTTTGCCTTCCCAAATCCTCCTGAGCCACCATACAGGGAATGAGCATCCATTCCAGACGGTGGACAGGCAGATGGAAGGCTCTTCCAAGGACACTTGCTCAGTACCCTGCCAGTACATGGATTGCCCTTTCTCCAGAGGCTGCCTCAGCCTGCAGAGCCCACAAAACCTGCCATGCCCCATCTGCACCTCCCTTCAGGCTCTGGGGACCAGAACCTGTGCCTGCCCTAGCACAGGGGATCACCCCTGCCTGCTAGAGGGGTTTGCAGAGGGGAGTAGGATGACAACAGAGCAAACAATTGTCTGAGACTGCAAACGACTGAGATCACCTTCCCAAGGGAGCTTGGTTTCGGTCAAACGTGTCACTTTCTAAGACTCCTTTTGCTGTTACATAATTATAGCAACACTATCCATGGCATAAAGAGTTGGTGTGGGCATGGCATGATCAGAGCTGCGTGTTTTGCAGGAAGCTCCTAATCAGCATATTAGCACAGTCTAACAGGAGCCATTTGTCCCACACTGCTCCCCTGTGCCCGCTTCTCCCCCAGCCGCTCCTGAATGCTCCGGCCATGTCACGTCCTGAGGGGCAGCCTCACCAGGGCTTTGCCCAAAGGTCTGTGGAAGTGCAGGATGCACAGCCTGCACAGGAGCACTCGCACGGTTATTTACATTGTTCTACCTTCTGTTTTCTCGGCAGGGGACTGGCAGCAAGTTGTTAATGTCTTTTCCTCCCTCTCTGGGGACAGTAATTTTTCTCCCTCGACATTGGGGCGTCTTTGGTGCATTGCCCTTCTACAACCTCTCCCCTGCTTCCCGTCAGCGAATGGAGAAATTACAATCGGAGGGGTGAATCCCGATGCCAAGCTGCCTCTCTTCCAGGAACCCTGTCCCAATGCGTGTGGCAGTGTGATGTCGCGGAGAGCGGCCGTGAAGTCACGCACCCGTGCCGGCGGAGTGCGGGGATGGGGGTGAGCCCCAGAGGGACCCCACGGCTGCTGAGCATTTTGCCCCCTCCGTCCCCGCCGCTCCACGCCAAGCCAGCGGAGAACCTCGTACCCTCCTCAGCCCAGGAAAACGGGAAGGAACGAGGCCAGGGTAATGGTAGGGGGCGGGGGGATTCAAGTGGTAGCGCTATGCAGACTGAGGTACTTTGGGGTCGCGCTTGCGGGGACAAGGACGGGGACAGAGGGATGCGATGGAGAGCGTGGAGGGGCAGCACGTGGGATCCGCAGGCGCAGACGGCTGCTCCCGTTCACCCTCGGCGGTCAAACAACGTCTGAATTACATCCTTGTAAATATTGACTGTGGCCATCTTCTTCGTCTCTGCGCACAAAAACCAAAACGTTGCGCCCGGCGGGGCCGGGCTGCTGCTCCGCAGGGCTGCGGGGGTGCAGGGGGTGCGGAGCGGCGGGGCCGGGGGAGCGGGGGCACATCCGTGGGAGCGGGCCGGGGGCGCCTGGAGACACCGGCGGCAGCTGAGCATCGTGTCTCCGCGGGAGCGCGCCGGCCGCGCCGAGGATGCTAAAGGCAGAGGGCTGTCTCTACTGGCTTGGAGTGCGGGCTAATTTACAACCCTTGGGCGGGGGATAGAGGGGACACACGACACACAAGAGAAGACGGGGACGCGTGGTGGGAGATGGGTCCTGGCATGGCATCATTAAACAGCGGTGTTAATGAGTGGCACGGGGCTGTGGCTGCGCCTCGCGTTCCCGACGGGGGTCTCTCCCGCGGTCAGCCTGACACCAGCCGCTGTCCTCAGCCGCCTTCCCCGGGATACTCCCCCACACACACGGTGAGCTGCCCAGCCGTGCCCTGCCGTACCCTCAGATGCCCCTGGCCGGACTCCTCCCGCCCCTCGACGGCGCTCTGCCCGGGCGGGGCCCGTGCCCTGGCTGGGGCTGCTGGGGTCCCCTGGCCAGCCGTGACTCCCCCGGGGATGGGGAGCGCCATTCCCGACAGTTTGAGTGGCTGCGCGGCGGCTGTGCCTCCGGGCGCCGGCTCTGCGCATTTGGTGGTCGTTAAAAACAATTTGTTTCCCTCCCCGTTTGGGGAGGGGGAAGGGGAAAATCATTCCGGGGGGAGGGGAGGGGAGGGAAAGGGAAGGGAAACGGGGGGGAAAAAAGAGTGAGAGAGAGAGAGAGAGAGAGAGAGAGCAAGCGAGACAGAAACACCAAAGCCGACAGAAAACCCGCGCTCCGAACTATTGCGACACGGAGCGAGGAGCGCGGCGAAGGCTGGCGGCTTTGAGGTGCGAGTGCGAGCGGGCCGGGCCGTGGGAGCGGGCCGGGCCGAGGCAGCGGACCGGGGCCGGGGGCCGTGAGAGCTGGCCGGGCCGTGGGAGGGGCGGGCTGCTCCCCCGTGGGTGGGCAGGCGGCGCCCGGTGCCTCCGCGCTGCCCCCGTCGGTCGCGCCGGGCGGGTCTCGGCGGTTCGGCGCGGCTGCCCGGTGACCGCTGCCGCCTCCCCGCAGCGCACAGCGAGCCCCTGCACCTCGGAGCCGGCGGCCAGCACGACGGCGGCCCCCAGCCCCCCACCATGAACACCATCGTCTTCAGCAAGCTCAGCGGCCAGGTGCTTTTCGAGGAGGACCCCAAGGAGCGGGAGCGGAGCGGCCGGTCCTACGTGGGGGTGGTGGAGGGCCCGCACCACGCCGAGGTGCTGCTTCCCGACAGCCCGTCCATCAAGGAGAGCCTCAGCCTGCGCAACCGGCGGACGGGGTATGCCGTGCGCTCCTCTCCGCGCCGCGCACCGGCTTCGGGGGCGGCCCTGCCTGCGCTGCCGGCGCTCCCGGCCGCCGCGTCGCCGATTTGGGGTTGCGAGATGGGTTTCTAACTGGGTCTGTGCCCGCGGCCCCGGGTTCGTATTCTCTGGGATTGTCATTCCACAGCAGTGGTGGGAAATTCCCGCAATAGGTGATGCAGGGGCGTCCGATTGGGCTGGAATGTACCAGACAGAGCGCTCCTGTCCTGCTGTGCTTGACCTCCCCCTCTGCCTCCGAACAAAAACAAACCGGGAACACCGCGGCTCCACCGGCTTGTTCGGGCGTTAGTGCAATTAAAGTCTCCAGCACGGAGGCGCCGGGCGGGACGGGTGCGAGCGGGGTGGCGGCGCGGCCGATCCCGCCGGCAGTGCCGGGGCTGCGGGGCTGGGGCGGGCGGGCACGGCGCGGCCCCGGCACTTGTTCCGCCGTCCCCGCGGGTCCGCGGCGCGCCGGGCGCACGGGCGGGAAGGAGCTGCGATCTCAGTGCGTTTCCAGGGATGGGGTTTAGAACGGACTAGCGCGATGCCACTCAGGGACTGGGTAACGTGATATTAGGATCGGGTTCGCTAAAACGGCAGCTGAGTCTAAGCCGCCTGAAGCTATTTTTTGCGGGGGGCTTTTTTGATTTGTTATTTTTTGGAGGCTAGGGGTTTTTAATGATGCTGGAACAGGTGAAATAGAAGGTGATGAGAGGACGTGCGAGCTCTGGCGTGTTGACAGCCGTAGCTCGGAGGGTTGAACTGGCGAGCGCTGACCAAACATTTCGGGTCAGTGTTACAAAGTAAAGAACGAGGAGCACGGTCAGGCGGCTGCGAAACCGAGGAGTCCCGGGGAGCTGCTCTACGGACGAATTTCCACCTTAGCGATTGCATCAGCTGGCAGTTTTAGCGGCGGTGCTGGCCGGGAGGGAGGACGCAGGTGCGTGTCCCCGGAGCGCTGTCGCTCCGGCCGCGGCGGAGCGGGGCAGCCGCGGAGCCCCGGGAGGCAGCGCCGGCCCGGCCCCGGGGCGCCCCCTGCCGCCGCGGGCCTCAGCCCGCCTCTGGGCTTTCCTTGGCATTCCTCCGGTTCGGTTATTTTGTTCACTCACTTTTTATTGTAGGCTTTTATTTACAGAGGGACGTCTTTTTTTTTTTCTTTTTTTTTTTTTCATTTTTATATTTTTATTTATTTTTAACGGAACCCGGGTTTCTTTACCCGGCTGTTTCCTTCGGTAGGCGCGGAGCTTTGCGGGGCTGGCGTCGCTGCCGGCGGCGTTGGGAGCGGCACACCGGCTCCTTCAGGAGCACCGCCGTCGCCGAGGGGGAAAATGATCCAGGAGCTGCTCGGTGCCGCGGGTATCTTTTGAGTATCAGCGGGAAAAAACCCGGGCGGGGGAATCAGGCTGGGCTGGGCCCTGGGCAGCGCGCACCGCAGCTGCGGGATGCCGGCCGGCCGTGCGAGGTGCGGCCTGGCCGCGCTGCGGAGCCCCTCTATGGACAGACCGGCCACACGCCTTCAGCTGCCGAGCGCCGAAAACATCGGGCCGCTCGCACCGGCGGAGCCCCGGCCCCGCTGAAATCCCCGCAGAGCCGCCGCCCGGGCCCGCAGCATTGCCGCGGCCATTCACCAGCTCCGAGTCCGCTTGCCCAGACCCTTCACGGGGAGCTGGGGGAGCTGGTGGCATCACCTTCTCTTGAGCAATCGTCCCGGCCGAGGGTTGCGGCTGTGGAAAGCCCCCGAGCTCCCCGCGGGAACGGGGCTCGGCTGCTCCGGGCAGGGCGCACCCCAGGGCTGGGCACCCCCGAGCCGGGACCCCCTCGGACGGGGCGCATCTGCCGCAGCCGCGGAGGGGAGGCCGGGGCCGTGCAGGGGAGCGAGTGGGGCAGGGCAGGGAGCGGGCAGGTGTCCGGGGCCGGGCAGGGCAGCGGGCAGGGCAGGTGTCCGGGGCCGGGCAGGGCCGGGCAGGGCAGGTGTCGGGGCCGGGCAGGGCAGCGGGCAGGGCAGGTGTCCGGAGCCGGGCAGGGCAGGTGTCCGTCCCGCCGTCCCCGTCCTCAGCGCCCTTTCTCCGGCGCAGGGCGCGGCAGAGCGGCGGGAAGGTGCGGCACAAGCGGCAGGCGCTGCAGGACATGGCGCGGCCGCTCAAGCAGTGGCTCTACAAGCACCGCGACAACCCATACCCCACCAAGACGGAGAAGATTCTGCTGGCCCTCGGCTCCCAGATGACCCTGGTGCAGGTAAGGAAGGGAACCCCTTTACCCCACCTCCAAAAGCCGCTCCGAGGCGTTTCACGGACGGGAGGGATGGGGACAGCATCTGCCAAAGATCCTCTGTGACCTGAGCGAAGGACAGTGCTGGGAGCATCAGTGCACTCAGCAAGACCAGGAGTCCTGTGTACATCCTTCTTCCACTCTCTCCTGAGCTCCCCCACCCCAGCAAGACTCTCTCTCAAACAAGAATTATCACATCTGAGCTATCCTGGCTGGAGAAGTGCTAAAGACAATGAGCAAAAGGTGTGTGCTAGCCCTCCTGGGAATAAATGCCCTCATCTTTTCATCTCATTCATAAACACAATGAAAATATTTTTGTTTAGTCTTTAAAAATTCTCAAGTAAAAAATACCAGTCATAGGATATTTCAGCACAGAATAGGAATTTTTGAGGAAATTGCAGGGAGCTGCTCTTCCCTTTTGAAAAGGGGGTCGGATGGAAACTGTTCTATTGCTCTGATAATAATTGTCATCACCTGTTGCACAGACACGAGCACTACCATACACACTGTGTGCGGTGGCTCAGCACACAGAGTCTTGCAGGAATTATCATTGTAATATAATTACACCTGGGGAGTAATTGTTTTGGTCTCAGGTAATTCTGCCCTGAAGTGACTGGCAGCTGTCTTGCCATAACAGGCATAAATTTTGCTGCAAATGTTTATAAATCTCATTTCTTTGTTCTCTTTGCCATCTGGCACTCTATTGAAATATGTGGTTAAATGCTATCAGTTGTCGAGTGATGCTATCTCAGGTCTGGATGCAAAGATTTATGCATTGTGAATAATCTAATTTCCTTACTGCAAGCTACTGCTAGGTGCGTAAAATGAAACCCATGTGTTTGCAGGATTGGGTCCTCATCACTCTGCCTAACACATCATGTGTCACTTTGCAAAGGATACAAAGAGATCAAAGTAACCTGAAGTATTAGAAAAAAACAGGTGGTAATTCAGCTTTATTATTTTGAGTGCCCCTTCAAAAAAACCTGTGCTATGAACTTCAATTCTAGTAATGGCAGAATGGGAAATTTTTACACTTCAGTACCTCACTATGAAACTATTGCTCTAGGAAAAACACTATAGCTTTGACAAAAATAATATTAATGTCTCAGAAAATGCTAGTTATAACTGGAAGATACAGTTAAAAAAACTTCTCTTGCTTTTTAAAAATACACATGAAAGCTTTAAACTATGATTACATAAATACAATCCCTTCAATGGCACAATTCAATAGGAGTATTTTATTGCACTATGGCTCTTAGAATAACCCTGTATTTTTACATGAGATTTAAAACATATATCTAGAATATGTGTTGGGACACTTTCACATTAATGACATCTTGAGGAGTTCTGCTGTTCTTTTAAAAACGCCTTGGAATAAACAGAGAAGGGGAAAAACTGGTGGGTTTTTGCAGCATTTCTCTCGTGGCAGCTTTGATGAATCCTGATGGGGATGTGTTAGCTTTTATAAAAGCATCAGGTGAGCCATGGCCACTTTTCCACAGAGTTTTATGATCTATATAAAGTGTGGAATAAAATGAAAAAGAATCAGGGAGGGCTGCATTTAGCTCTGTTGTACTCCTATGACTCTGGTGGATTTACACTGAAGTGGAATTTGACCAGTTTTGTTTCTATGAACTGTAATATTTGAAAGAACTGTGCAAACAGGCACAGCTATCTTCATTTACAGAAGCACAACATCAAAGAGAAATCCCAGGTGTTTTTTCCATCATTTTTGTGCAATGTTCTTTTAATCCAGGAATTTGGTAGCATCTGTATGAGATGTAAATACATATGTCTGGCACCAGTAGTAACTCCTGAGCCACAAAGAGCTAAACAACACACACCCTACACCTACTTTTTGGATGCTTAAAAAGATGATTGTATTTTAGTTCAAAATTTTTGTTCTCTTAAGAGTGAGAGAGCATGCCAGGGTGTGATCTGACTCACATTGGGTACATCTGAAATAGCTTTCCTGAAGGCTGTGCTCTTCCAGACAAGTGGTATAACCAAGAGCAGGGTTGGGACTAGGCTGTGGTGTCTGTTGGAAAGCTTTACTTCTGTCCCAGGAGGGGCACTTTGCAAAAGCATGAACCAGGGTTGCCTATATATTGTTTTTCTAATCTAGTGATATTGTTGGACGTGGTTGGAGAACCAAGAATCAGTGTATGATGTTTCCTCTGGGTTAAACACCTTCACGTTTGCTGACCTCTCTCATATTTCCTAGTCTTTTGACATTTCTCAGTCTTATCCTGTGGTGTTTGCTCCCACAGCTTTCCACTCCTGTGGAAGCTGCTGTCTGCTGACAGCTGCTACATCTCCTGTCTGTATCTGACACCTTGTCGTCACAAGCCATAGGAAAGGAAAAGATACTGTTGAATGTCCCTTCGAGTTTCTGAGTTTCTGACAAAATACCATTTAGGGAATGACTGGTTGGGGGTTTTTTTGTTTTTCACCTGAGTGATGACCTTGGAAAAGGTCTTGAGCAGCTGCCTGGAAGATGGTGGTGGTCACGGTAATACTGATAATACAGATATAACTCTCCTCCCTGTGCTTCTCTTTCATCTAAGGAACCTTATTCCATTATGTACCATCTACCCAAAGGAGCTTTTTTCAGGACTGTGGCATAGATAAAACCAATTCTTCTGTGAAACAAAGAGGTAAAGATCCAACCCTGGTTTTTTACTTTTGTTACTAGGACAAACTAATGACATGCAGATACTAATAATTTTTAAGTATCTGCATGTCAAATCTTCCTCAGCTTTCTTTTCATTAGTTTTGCTATAACACATTTGGCTGATTTTAAATTAACTTGTTCTACTTTACTAATACTTTGGCCTACCCCACTGTTTTGGGTACAGTGGGACAGCGAGAGGAATATTCCAGATACATGTCTGACTGCACTGCTGAGAAAAGTCAGACTTTTTCAAGGAGCTAGGATTTTGCAGGAATCATAAATCATCTTGATTCTTAAGTAGTAGTAGCAAAACCTGGGGCAAATTCTGGGCTGACTTACTCCTGTGCAGGCCAACAAGGTCTTTGGGAGTCCTCAAGGCAAATGTTATTGCAGATTTTGGTCCAACAGTCCAAAGTTTTCTACTTCCACAACTGCCAAAGGAGGAAACCAAAAAAGCAATATAGTTTGAAAAGGCATTTTATATTTTATTCCAATTAGATTTCAATTCAGAATCCAATAACTTGTCCTATTAATATGCTACATTTTCATTTGTATTATTACCACAGTGCTTGATTTATTTAATTTTAAGTTTTGGTTTAGATGTTCTTGTGAAATAAAAAAGAAAAATGGCTGTATATTCGTTCCAGAAAGAAATATGAATGTGTGTATTGTTGGAAAGAAGGTTTTTTCAATACAAGGATTTGTATATCAGTCATGTGCTGCTATGGATTTAATAGTATTCAGATTTATAAAGGCAAATCTGGATTACTGGAGGAGGAGAATTGCTTGATGTCTGTTCCCTTTCTGAAAGTTTGGCCACTCTTAAGCACTGAAGCAGAACAAATTACAATAAAATTGAAGATGTGTCTTCAGAAGTAAAGCCAGAGGGTCAGTATTTCATAATGCTGATATGAGTACCTGATGCTCTTAGAGAACAACTGAACTGCTATAAAAAATGAATGCTGGAAAGAACATCTATTATGATTCCCCTTGGGTTTTGTCTTTTTACTTCTCAAAGAACTACAGGATTGTTACTTTACAAGAATAGTGAGTTTCATCATGTGTTTTTTCAAGATACTTCTTGGGAGGTTTATGTGACAAAGATTTTCCCTCTGGCTTTTATCTAAATCATTTTTTGTTAGTTTTTTATTATTTTTGGAGATCACAGTAGCACAGCTTGGGACCATGGGAAAGGTTGGATGTTTTTGGCAGCTCTGGTTGTTTCTTTTTGTAATGGTTTAGGTGCAAACTGGCACTCTTTGTGAGCGGGACCTACAGCGGTAGACAGGCAGGTTTTTACAGAGCACTTGGGTGGACAATGTAACATTTGGGGCTCGTTAAAATGAGTAGTAGGTTGGTTGTGTCTTTGAAGGAGACAGGTGGTGGCTGGAGGTCAGGGTGGGGCTGGTACAGCCTGTGGCCATGCAGCCTGCTCCAGTTCACATCCTGGAGGTTCTCCGAGACTGTAGAGTGAGAGTGGTGTTGGATCTCATGATGTATTGGAAATCAGGATTTTCCAGCAACATGCACCAGTACCCAAAAGCTGGAAAGCACCTAGAGATTACCACATCATAGATTAAGCCTAAAAATCTCTTAAATGGATTTGACTAAATTTCCTTTCTTCCAAGGCTTTAATGGGACTTGTTGTAATTGCAATTGGGGTGAGTTTCTAGAGTAAGTTTGCCGCTTAGTGCTTTAGTAAAAGGTTTCTCTTCTAAAAGCTGACTTGAGGTTCTTTCAGAATCAAAGAGTCATTTAGGTTGGAAAAGACCTTTATAATCATTGAGTCCAGCCATTAACCCAACACTGCCAAGTCCACTGCTAAACCATGTCCCTAAGCACCCTGTCTACGTTTCTTTTAAATACTTCCAGGGACAGTGACTCAACCGTGGTAACTTTCACTGGGCAGCCTGTTCCAATGTCTGGCAATCTTTTCTATTAACACCCCGATGCAATTTGAAGCCATTTCCTCTTGTCCTATCACTTGTCACTTGGGACTGACCCCCCACCTACAACCTCCTTTCAGCTAGTTGTAGAGAGCAGTAAGGAATTCCCTGAGCCTGCTTTTCTCCAGGCTAAGCTCCCCCAGCTGCTCCTCATCACACTTGTGCTCCAGACCTTCCCCCAGCTCTATCATCCTTCCCTGGACTCTATCCAGCACCTCAGTGTCCTTCCTGAGCTGAGGGGCCCAGAACTGGACCCAGCACTCAAGTTGCAGCCTCACCAGTGCTAAGGACAAGGATGCAGTCACTGTCCTGATCCTGCTGGCCAAATGTTGTGGTCTGGTTCTTAAAATTATTAGAAACACCTCTACTTGAATTAAGATGCAAACCGGACCAATATGCCATAGAATTCCAGTCTGTGACAACACACTATTGGTGATACAGACCAGGATGCCACTGGCCTTCTTGGCCACCTGGACACTTGCTGGCTTATGTTCAGCTGATGTCAAGCAGCACCCTCTGATCCTTTTCCAGCAGGCATCTTCCAATCTGCTTCCCCCAGCCTGAACTACTGCAGGAGTTGTTGTGACCAGGGGCAGACACTTGGCCTTGTTGAACCTTGTTCCACTGGCCTTGGCCTATGGATCCAGCCTGTCCAGATCCCCTGCAGAGCCTTCCTGCCCTCCAGCAGATCAACACTCCCACCTAATTTAGTGTCTCTGAAAACTGACTGGGGGTGCCCTTGATCCCCTCATCCAGATTAATGATAAAGCTATTAAACAGGACTGGCCCCAGTGTGAAGCCCTGGGGAGCCCCACTGGTGACCAGTGACCAGCTGGACCATTCATAGCTCCATTCACCAGGACTCTCTGGGCTCAGCCACCCAAACTGTATTTTACCCAGCAAAGAACATGCCCATCCAAGCCATGAACAGTAGTTTCTCCAGTAGATGCTGTGGGAAATGGTGTCAAAGGTTTTACTGGTGTCCAGATAGACACACCCACAGCCTTCCCTCATCTGGTGAGTGGGGCACACTGTCATAGATGAAGATCAGGTTGGTTGAGCAGAACCTGCCTTTCACAAATCCTTCTTGACTGGGCCTGATCCCCTGATTGTCTTGTATGTGCTGTGTGATGGCTCTTAAAATCATCTGCACCAAGAAGAGCAGGAGAACAAGGTGCAATATATTTATTTCATTATGAAATAATGATCGAATACTACTATTCCCTTCTCTCATAGCAGAAGACTTAAAACATGACTCATCTTTTCATATTGATATGCAGAAAGCAAAGCAATGGCATGGGAAGAATGGGCCCAAAAATAAACCAAGAGTACCATGCAGAAATCACTCCTGCTAAATTTAATTGCTTTTATGTATGAATCACACTAATACTACCCTATCTTTGCTGTAAATGGCACTTCACTGATGAAAAATTTCAGTATGTAATAAAATGAAGCACAATGAAATCTTTCTTGTGAGAGGTTGGAAAGCTGTCAGTTCAGTAAAATGCTGCAGTAACTGCAATCCTGTTGATTTGGCCCCTGGATTGATCCATCTCTACTGTTAAATACTTGATTTCAGAATTACACTGTCATGCAGCAGGTGACTGCTGCTTCAGGTGAGCAGTCTGGAGTAACTTTGTTAACAGCATTAGAAAGTGCATGGATTCCAGCCCACCCTATCTCATTTACTGTAAAAAAATACTGTGTAAATATGGTGATGATAAGCAAGTAGCCGCAGAAGACAGTGAAAATTAATTACTCTGCCAGCTACAGTTTTGGTTTTCTTACCTGTCATAGTAAGCCACATGACTTGTAAAGTTCTGTGTTTGCCATCTGAGCACTGATCCAGGGCTCACCATATTTTCAGTGGAACCCTGTTTCATGCAAAGGTGATTTTAAGTAAAATCAGAGTGACAGGCATAAGGCACCACTACTAAGTTTTAGCTGGGACTCTGAACTGGACCTTTGCTTTTTCTTTAGGCACGTAGTATTTATTTTTCTCTTAATCACTTTAGAAGAGATTATTGATCCAGAATAATTAGACAGATACTTCTGTGTGACTTATACAGTAACCTTAGCTACAACAGACAGACGGCAAAACTAGGGCCAAAATGCAACGCTAAAGCCTACAGTTTGGTTCTCTGTTAGGTGGAGTAGCATGTATTGATAAAAAATGTATGAACTTGCTTTGCAGGTTGATATAAATGGTGTGAGTGTTCCCAGGTCAGAATATCATGATAGTAGTCTGGCTTCCTTTGTGTGTGTGTTCACAACACAGAAGATGTGAGCAGGGCTGTAGGCTGCTCACATTCTTTACGTTCTCCTTTGCAAGTGATGCTACTCTGCCTCCTTCTTGCAGAGGTCGTGTCAAAATGCACTTATTCCTGCAAAGGTAAAATAGTATTTTTAACACCTTATTTATCATTAAGCAAATGTCATTAGAATGTAGATCACTTGCCTCTGCTCTTGCTCATGGTAAAGATAGAGTTGTCAGTATTTTCTATTTTCTATCTTTTTGAGTTGCAGTAGAATCAAGGCCAGCATTTTCTCACGTGTGCTTTCATGCAAAATCACTGCAAGTACATGCATCCAATTTGGAAGTTTAATTAGCACTGGTGGCACTGGTAGACTGTGCCTTTTTGGTGCCTAAAACACTGTGAAATATTTGTGTTTGACCTGACTTTGTGATGCTGTATGCTAGAGGGATACTAACATGTATCCATTTTACTATGTCAAACTCAAGAAAATGCTCTGCATCTGGGAAGGAAGACAAACCAGACTACTGATAGTAGTCACCTTGTGAGGAATTGCATCTTTACTATTTTCTAGGCTGTCCACAACAAAAAGAGTTTGTAAAATCTGCTGCTCTGTAGAGCAAATGGTTGGTTTCTGCAGTGAGTCGAAGTACATTGTACTCTGTGTAAGACTTTCCTGATGCCCACGGCTTGTCAGACTAAGAGTTCTGTTAAAGTACAAGGGAGAATTTGAGCTTTTATATATATGAATTTAGAATGTCTTTTTCTGTTCAGTAGCTATATTGTAGCCTATATAAACACCAAAGGAAATTTCTGAATATTAGATATTAGTTTAATTTAGGAAGTTGGTAATATATTGAAGGTTCATACTGAAAGTTTAGGGGTTTATCTTTAAAATTAAAAAAAAAAAAAAGAAGATTAATATAAAACTAGTATTTGGGACGTCTTAATTGAAACCTTGTGATAATGTGGTTTTGCTAACTCTTGGGAAGGGTGGGAAGCCTGAGCTTGCCTTCCTGTGTGAGATTCCTGCTCTGCTCAGTGGTAATTTCGTGGACTTCTGTTCATATTTCTCTTGTTTGCTGTCTCTTTGAATCATACATAAAACTCTGAGTGCTCTATGGATTTGTTTATTTGTGTAATTTTCGAGGGAAACTAATGCCCACGTTTGTGTGCAGGTATCAAACTGGTTTGCCAATGCAAGACGCCGCCTGAAGAACACTGTCAGGCAGCCAGACCTGAGCTGGGCTCTGCGAATAAAACTGTACAACAAATATGTTCAGGGAAATGCTGAGCGCCTCAGCGTCAGCAGCGATGACTCGTGCTCTGAAGGTTTGTTGATGCTCTTTTATCGATTTTAAACTGACTAAAATATATTTAGAAAGTGTTAGATACCCTAATTAGCTCTAATTTTTCATCACAAATACCCTCAGTGGATCTGTCTTTATTTATTTTGTTTTTTTGCAAATTAAGGTGCCTTTTTTGGCTCCCAACTACTACACAGCCTTTCAAAGCAGGATTGTGTAAGTTGTTCAAGGTGGCCATCTGGCTGCATGTTATTATATTTCATTGGTGCTAGAAAGATAATTGTTAGTTCATTGCATTCCACAAGCCTGTTTCTTTAATCTGCATTAAAGGAAAAAAAGTTGATTACATTTGTTGGTATAAAGAAATGGGAAATCACTTGACTGTTACTTTCCTTCATGGAAGGGCTATGGCAATATACATCATTAAAGGAAGAATGTGATTAGGGAAGCATCTTAGATGGTAAACTGAATATTGCTGTTATTTATTTGTTGTATTTTGCTAGCAGCTGTTCTCCATAAAGGATGCAGTCTTTCTTACTCAAATTAACAAATACAGTATTTTTTAAAAGTACCCTGTATTTTTAATAGAACTCTTGTATTAATTCTGTCTGTGAGTACTTTTTTTAGACAATTGTGACATGGTGATACAATGACAGGAGCAAATCCTACAGAACATTGTCAGAAATCTGTATGTGAATTTTTAGAAGAGTATGTCTCAATTTGTACTCAATTTCAAATATCTGTGTTCCAATTTCAGTCTGTACTCACATTTCTTGAAAAATGTACTCACATTTCTACTCACTTCCCTTGAAAAGATTGCTTGCAGAACAATTAAGAGAGTACAGTTTAAGTAAATGCACAGAAATATGCTGTGATATTAAGGCAAACCAAATTTCAAATTATGATAGTAAGAATTCAGCCTATTTGCACAGGTTTTTAAATGCTTATCATTGAGTTAGGGCAATTTTCATTTTTTTTTCTACCTGTCATGTGTTACTCATGGACAAATTAGACTCAAAGACTGTTTTCTACAGCTAATTAATTTTGAATAGCTGGAACATCTGAGGATCATGGGAACTACTATGAGCAATGTGTGAAGAGAAGAAAATGAAAATCAGTGTCTAATGCTGAAGTTACTGTCTAGTTTTAGTTACATTTATAACAATTCAAAACATGTAGAGAAAGCCTTGTGTTAAATATTAAGTACTCAGTGTATTACTGTTCTTTTGTTTTCAGATGGAGAAAATCCTCCAAGAAACCATATGAATGAAGGGGGATATAACAAACCAGTTCATCACACTGTGATTAAAACTGAAAGTTCAGTAATAAAAACAGGAGTGAGACCAGAAGCAAGTGCCAATGAGGATTATGTGTCACCCCCCAAATACAAAAGCAGCTTACTGAATCGTTACCTAAATGACTCATTGAGACACGTCATGGCTACTAATGCAGCTATGATGGAAAAAACAAGGCAAAGGAATCATTCTGGTTCATTTAGTTCCAATGAATTTGAGGAAGAGCTGGTGTCTCCATCATCATCAGAGACAGAAGGCAATTTTGTCTATCGGACAGGTAAGGGATGTTTTTCTGCATGATTTCTATTACAGACATCTCCAATAGACACTGGCTCCTGCAATAGGTGTCACCTGATTGTGCCTTTTATGAGACTGGGTGACTTCTGTCCATCCTCTCATATGACAGTGGGTAATTCCTGTCCATCATCTTGCATGAGAGTAGATTACTCCTGTCCATCCTTTCACATTAGAGTGGATAAATTCTGTCTACCCTTTCATTCTCTGGAGAAGAAGAAACCTGCAGTATTACAGTGAAGTGCTGTTATTGGCCACTAATGAAGCTGTTTTGCTTTTCAAATGGAGCAATGGGGATAATTTTTCAAATGACACTTACAGACCACTTTTTGTCATCACTAAGGTGAGGCTAAGGAAGGAGAAACCTCTTGGGCATTCTATTACAATAAGGGAGGACTAGGGGAGGACTGAAGTTCTCCATGGTTATAGTTGGGAGGAGGAGGAGGGCTTTGATCAAGGTGGCTGTTTGTGACACTTACATGAGTCATAAGCCCTTCAGTGGAGTGCATGTGAACACCTTTCCCTGTTGTACAGCACCTTGTCCAGCATGTGACCCTGTGGTGTTCATGCATCTCTTAGGAATACAGGCATTAGTGTAGACTAATTTTTGCATCACTCTTCAGAGCTAAGGGGCCACAGATTTGGCCATTAAATACCATGACTTACTGTTTTTTGAAGGGTTACACATAGTTTATTATTTTAATCTTATCAGTAAGAACATACAAGCATGATGTAATGTCATCCACCGTGTGACCAGTCAGAGCAAGGCACATGGGACTGCCTGGTTCATGGCAGTAAACTGCTGTAAATAAGGGCAAGATCAGGACTTGCTCAAGTCCCTGTGAGGCAGGGAATGCTGGAAGGCTCCTCTTGTGAAACTTCTGTATTTCTTTGGGACATGGGGAAAAAAAACCATTTTGAAAAATACGATGTTTTGCATCCCGGTCTCTGAAGGTCTCCACCAATGTCTCAGGCTTTCAGCTGATTGCAGCAGCCCCCTGAGCTGTCCTGGGCCTTTCTTGGCAGCTTGTTCTGCCAGGGACCACCCCGAGGGCATCACTTTAGGGATGGATACAGCTGAAAAGTACTGGAGGATTTTGCAGTAAAGTTAATGCAGATTTAGATTTTGTACTTGGTTTCCTTTGGCTTCCTTGGCAGACAGGTTCAGGTGCCTTTGCAGCCTCTCAAGTTTGCAGCCTCTCAAGTTTGTAGCCTTTGCTCTCTCCTTTCTGGCACATTTTCTGTGGGGTTTTTTGTCCATGTGGAGGGGCCACAAGGCTGAGTCCAGTTGGTAGGGTTTATGAGGATGTTTGTGTGTGCAGGTTGTTGGGAATGACCAAAGAATGAGTGGGGGCCCTGTAGAGAAATGGGATCTCCTGGGGAGAAAGAATAGTGCATGCTCAATTAATAAGTTTCAAAATAAACTCTCTCTGTTCATTTTTTTTTTTCTGAACATACCAAATGCATTTGGTCTGCATTATAAGTATATTGTCTGCCAAGTTTTATTTTTAAGTGAAAAGTTACTCAAGAACAGATGCAGAAGCTCAGATATGTAAACTTCTGTTTTTCTGTACTTTATACCATAACCTAAAAATGGATGCATGACTTTTTAAAATTTATAATAAATTTGCTACTGGGTTAAGTTCTTCTTGACAAATTTCAAGCTGTACTGAAAAATATGGTCATTAATGTGAAGGCTGAGGAAGGCACGCTGTAACTGTGTAAATTCACCAGCTGTGCTGGAATGACTAAAAACTAGCATATTTGTCACTAGTAAGTGACATTCCTGGAACTCCTCTTGAGATTGTATTTAAGTCAGCTCCCAAATATCTTCCTTAGCATTTCCACACTTTTTGAGAACAGACTAGCCGCTCTTACGATGTAGTTTTATTCTTTTTGCAATTCAAAAGCAGACAAGCAGTATATAGAAAGAAAAAAAAGATCATATATAGATATACACATGATATACATATGATGTATGTATATACATGACTTCTTTGCTATATCACTGCTATATATGTGTGAACATTCAGGAAATCTAGGTACAAATGGGCTTTTTTTCAGTTACAAGGTTACAGTCCCATTAATGATTTTCTGATGATGTTATATGTGCAGGAATTAAGCTTTTCATGAAGAAAGTAGGTATTTTCAAGTTATTGTGCATTTATGAAACTTACCTTCAAATGGATGAAATTATCCACATATTGTTAGGTAGGAAGAGATAAATAAGGATGAGTTACTTTTAAAATTTTATTTTCTTTGAATTTTGAATACCTGGGCTGGCAGTTCTCAGTGCAGTACTGTACCAGACCTGTATCAGTGTTTTCAAAAATAGCTGTAATACATTTTGGTTAAGCAAATAACAGGGTATGGCTGACTTTACCACTCTTACCCTCCTGAAAGTGGCAAGTGTATTTTTAAGTGAGATATCACCACTTACAAGGAGTTCCCTGCTGCAACTTTTTGAAGAGCGAAACAGCTGGGAGCTGTTGCAGGATTGTCACCCTACTAGAAGTTTTAATTTATGAAGATATTTTAAGCAGCATTTCAAAAGGCACAGAGTGAAAACTGATTGATGTTTTATTTTTGAGAAATGGTTGGCAATGTCGTCGTGCCTGTAAGGACAGGCAGTCCCTGGAGTTTAAACAAATTCTTTATTGCGCTTCCCTGGGAAGGTAGCTTTTTGTAGCAGATGATGGGTAAGAAAGCTTACTCGCCCTGTCTGGTTGTGATTAGGGGCTGGAGCCTGATTTCAGGTCCATCAGTATGTCTGGAGCTGCTCTGTTTGCCCAGTGCCCGGGGTCAGTGTGGCCATGTGTCTCAACAGTCTGCGCCACATTAACAGCGAGCGAGCGCAGTGCCCAATAACAAAAACAAGAAATTGCAGTTTAAAGTTTATAAGGAAAATGAGTTGTAGAGGTTCCCATTTCAGTCATTAACATGCTTATAAACACAGGACCATATGCTACTCCAGCTTCATGCAACTGGGAAATCCCATCTAAAGATCAAGTGTAACGGGCTGTGGGCAGAGCAGCCTCGTTTTGTACTTCCATGCAATTGCCGTGAGCTCATGGGAAGCAGATTCAGAGCTGGAGCAGGGGCAGCAAACCCCGAGTGGGAGCCCTGGCAGGTGCAGAGCCCATGCTGGGGAGGCAGGGACTGCTGAGGGGGACAGTGCAGGCAGAACAGAGCAGCCAGAGGAGAGTGCAGCCCTCTCGGTGTGTCACAGGCTGCTGTAAGTCTTTCTGTCCTAAACTGATATTCCTATGGATATAAAAGGGGATACACAAGTGTGTGTGCTCACTTAAAGCAGAAAATTTCAGTTCAGATCAATCTTGGTGCAGGTATAATACATAAGTGTAGATAATTGGTCAAATATGCATCCTAAACTGATGACTGAAAGGCTTGGTCCAGTGTTTTTGTTTAGTTAAAAAGCCGTGTTGGAGAACTGGTTTTCACTAACTGCTTGGCATGCAGTCACTCACAGCGGGTTCTCTGTGTGACAGGAATAAGTGAAACCAGACTTAACCAGACTTGTCTACCTGTATTTGTTGTACAAATGCA
Source organism: Muscicapa striata striata (assembly GCA_030060385.1). Taxonomy (NCBI): domain Eukaryota; kingdom Metazoa; phylum Chordata; class Aves; order Passeriformes; family Muscicapidae; genus Muscicapa; species Muscicapa striata. The sequence continues at coordinate 93,437 of JAREIS010000340.1, forward strand.
TGCAGAAATAACAGTCTTGACTGCAACAAGCACTCTAGAAGTTTACAAGGAAAAGATCTAATGTTTGTTGTGAAGCTGAATATAAATCTAAAGAGACAATGTCGATCTTTGGTTTACGGATCACTAAAATGCTGACTTTTCTATAATCACGCTGCAGTGCTCCCTGAGTACCCTATTGTCAGTCACCTGCAGAAACAAAATGTTCTGCCTCGTTGTAGCACAAGGAAATGAAACATTCCCAGACTTCTGGGATATTGTTGTCTAGTGAAGGAAAGCAAAAATTGAAACAAGAGAAACGGAGATGAAATGGCAGGATAGGGAGTCCTTTTTCTGTAGGCAGATTTTTCATTGATTTCACTTTATATGTTACTTAGCACTGTAGAAAAGCCAGAGCAAATAAAAACAGCGAGGAAACTCAAGACTTGCAGGCCTGGAAAAGAGGGTGGTTTTAAACAAGCGCTTGAATGAACTGGCTGATTTTTGAAGATGTTTGATCTCTGGTTTTAGACATTTATGCTCAGGAGTGTGCTCTGTTTCTGATGGTTTTTTTTACTACTCACTTTTTCTTTCCTCTCGCCTTCCTTTCTTTCTTTCCTTTGGATCCTGCAATGTTGGTGATTTATAAAGCATGATCCTGGATCACTTATTCCAGCACATTGAGCACCTCTGATGAGACCCTTGCACTCTGCAGGATCAGGCCCACATTCATGCAGAGTACTTAAATGTAAGGCTGTAGCCATGCACATAAGTACTTCAGAGAGACACAAACTACAGAAGAGTGCTGCGATTTTGTGTGGTCTTTGCCAACTTTTCCTCGCAATTTAACATATTTAGAAATTAACATGTAATTTAAAAATAAGCCATAAAATTTGAAAGCATAATATGAACACAATGGAACCTGTTTTCAGAAACAACTCAAGGGACCCACAAAAACTGCTCACAGCAGTGACTTTTGCAAGTTGGATCTAAATGATGCTGGAGACCTTGGGGATACTTTGAAATAAATGGTAACCTGGGAGAGCTGAAGGAGGTCTTTTTTGCAGATTCTAATGTCATGCAGAAGTGAAATGTAAAAGGTGAATGTCAAGTACAGTATTAAATGCACACAGCAGCATAACTGCAATTTGAAGGTTACACAGTTAAGATCGTATTTCTGCAGGAATTTTATTATTACATGACCTGATTCATCAACTAAAATAGCATGGAATTGAGACTTGAGGAGAAGATTGTGTTTAATTTACTGTTCTGTTGTTTTTTCTAAAGTAAGAATAAAAAGAAATGTCTTTACTACATATGAAGTGTCAGGTTTAATATAGCAGATGTGATAGCCCAGACCTGAGAACTTTAAAGATCTCACCTGTTCCCTGCTAGTTTGGTTCACTTTTTTGCATTTCTTTCAGCTCAAACACCAAAAATCAAATAAGATGTTTTTTTAGTTCTCTTTAGTTTCTTGACTTCTCAGTACCTGATCTGTAAGGAGGAATGGGTCAGAATTTTCTCCACATGACCGCAAAAAACAGCACTTCATAAAAACTGAGTCTTTTTTTGTGGGAAGGTAGCAATTCCAACCTCTCTCAGGTAGGAGAATGGAGGAAGAAAGGCATGGATGGTTTGGGAACAGCAATAACTGGGGGCAGAGCACTGTCCCAAAAGTCTGGGCACCCAGGGACTGTCAGCCAGCAGGGAAGAGCTTTGCCTGGAGCCAGCCCTGCTGAGAGAGGAAAGCAGCACTCCCAGCAGTGCAGTTTTCCTGTGCCACTTCTCTCCATCCATCCTTTTATTGGAAAAGAGAGTATTTGTTTTCTCACAGGTGCTGGACGCAAAAATTGTGCATTCTTGTTTTATCTGTTTGTTTTCAGATGTAAAAGGTTATGAATGTTTAAGGCTTTTCTTCCTGTTTAAAGACAGAATATCAAAGATTACAGAGATCCACCTCTATGCAGATAAGATGTGCTTCAAATAGCAGCATATTTGTGCCTGTTCTATAATTCAGGTATAATTGCTGTGGAGACCCCACAGAGCAGAGGGGGACTGTGGGCACATCTTCTGGTTTTGCTTCTGTTGATGTCATTGGCAATTTTCCCACATGCTTCAGTAAAAACTGTCTTGAGCCTGTTGTTTGCAGAGGATTTTCTCCAAATCAGCTTGCTTCAGAGCAGCACGTGTCAGGACTCCTGACAGCTTTATCATTGTAGAGAATGAGATGTTCTTGCATGAATGATTTGAAATGGAAAAGATTACAACATTTAACTAAAAAATCAGAGGAGACACCAAAAAAATCAGGGCACCAGCCGTGTTTCCATGGCCACAGGTTGTCGCTGCCTGTGCCAGTGCAGCAAGCCTGCCTTTGTCTCTCCAAGGCCATTAAAATTTTCCCAATGCAAATAGTCACAGCAGTGGCCAAAAAGCAACAGACCCCTGTGCTTGCCCAAGACCTCTCTCAGACACAGCAGGAAAAATATGTGGTACTGTCACCAATCTCTAACAACTATATATTTTAATATTCCTCTTTAAAGTTAGTCAATGCTCCAGGCCTCAACAAGCGCTGTTCTCTGGCAAGCCTTAGGCTTCACTCATTTAGTGAAAGTGTTTTCAAAGACAAAAAAATATTTATCCCTGTTTCCCCATTGTTCCGAATGTCTTCAGAATTATGCTTGGTTTTAAAACCTGGGGCCAGCCAAAATCTGAATGTTTCAGGAAATTATGTGCATGGAAAAGCACATAGTCATAAATCAGACTGTTTTCCAGTTTTAGCTCTAGACTGCATGGTTAGTAATGAACATAATAGGGAAATTAGTTAGAAAATTAGCAGTTAATTTAAGGATATTTAAAGGGTGTGTGAAACTACAGCTTGGGAAAACTCATTTAGTGAAATGGATGTGATTCCTTCTCCCCTTCCACTGCCTGAGCAGGATTTTCCCCAGTAGCCAAATTTGTGTGCAGATCTCTTGCAGCAGAAACACCAGGCTCACGTGCTGCCTTGCCATGGCTTCTGCCCTGATTCAGGGCTCCCTCAGCCCTGCAAACATTGCACAAAAAGCCAGCTGCAGGCATTGCTGCAAAAAGAGGCACTGCTCAGAGAGGAGGGCAGAGTGGGGCTCGGGAGAGATAAAGAGACAAGGTAAATGAGCTCAAGCAGAGCAGAAAGCCCTGGGTGCTGCAGCCCTGGTGCAAGAGCCAGGGACAGAGCAGGGCAGCACCAGGCAGGAGCAGTGGTTTGCATCCCTGGGATGTCTCCATCCTGGCTGTCTCACACTGCCCTGGTGTGTGTGCAGAGGGGCTCTGGCACTGCAGCTGTCCCCAGCATGCTTCTGAAGGCACAAAGGAGGGTGTATCTGCTCTGTCCCTTACCCAGGAAACCCAGCAGCAAAATGTGAGTATCAGCCCTTTGTGCCAAAGGGGAGATGTAGGCCAATGAACTTGAAAAATATGGCATTATCTTATAGATGGAATAGTGAAAAAGAGGAACAAAACAAAATAATCAAAAAAAAAAAAACCAAAGAGATGTGTGCTGTCACCTCATCAGAAGTGGCTTAGAAATCACACACAACTTTATAGATCAGTGATGGGGAAGCACTTTTGAGCAGACAAAGCCATGGCTGGAGGCAGATCACTGGGTTGAGAGCAAGACTTGTGCTGGCTCCAGCACTGAAATGTGCCTGTTCTGCTCCTCAGGGCTCTTGTGGGACTGCAGCTGACTCTGCTCCTGCACCAAGACATCTGCCCATGGCACCTGCATGAAGAAAGAGAAATTACAGGGACAAACCTCTTCTTTATTGCCCAGTGGATCACTTTTACATATGAAATCTATAATCTTCATCACAAGTAACCACTGCCTTTGGTGATTCTTACTAACATACTAATGTGTGTGCAGTGCAAGAAAGTGTGACCAGGAGGGGACAGGATGCAGACAAGGCAGGCACAGGCAAGACGGGGTAGTAGCAGAAGGGAAAAAAGGGCTGGACTTTTCACATTCTGGCTGGAGCAGTAAACCTAAAGGAATGACAAGCCCATAAAAGTTTCACTTCTTTCTGGAAAAACATCTGAATTGAAACTTCACACCTGGCATGAGTTTTCTGCATGTCCCAGCCTCCTTCCGCCGCTGCTGGGGAGAAATAATGTGACTTTGGGTAACTCCTGGTAGATTCTGCTTGTAGTGCAGACTGTCCCTCGTGCAGTGTTACATTGCTGCTGTTCATGTTGCTGTAGTTAAGGTTGTACCTGTGTTTCCATTAGAACCCTTTTAATCTGCAAATTTATGACCCAGCTGTAAAAATTCAATCCAGACTGAAACTTGGCATGAGCAGTGTTCACTCTCCCATCTGTGGAAGGGATTTAAGCAGGTACATCCCAGTAATAACCATCTGAGTTAGGCTTGTAAATTTGGAGCATGATGACTGGTGAAAAAAACCTGTGAGCTTCTCAGTAGTCTTGGACTCTGAAATACTTTATGCCTGTGCTGAAAGCAGTGAAAAGCAGCTTTTTTGTATTCAGTCATATAGCTGTAAATGAAGAAAATAGTTTGGGTCTTTCTGTGTTTGCTTACATGCACAAATACATGCATTTTCCATACTGTGGCAAGATTTTGATATGAGTGGCAAATACTTGAAACTCTCCAGGCTTGTGCACCAAAGCAGTGTTCTATGATTCTCAAGTAGATTAAGAAATTTTATTCAAGCTGGTGCAAATGGTAGAATTTATCTCTTGATAGTAACAGAAAAAATTAGGGAAATAAGAAGACTGGATTGTTTTTCTTTTTTTGGTTTTTTTTTTCTTCTTCTTCTTAAAATAATGTAAAAACTTATATAGTATTGAACTGCAAAATTAGTTTTATTCTCCATTGCTTCCTTCCATTTTGATTTTCTTTTCTAAAAAGCTACACACTGAATGTGCCTGACCAGATAAACTAGTGATCTTATCTGATCCAGCAAATCCTATTTCCTTTTACAGGTTTGTGGTTTTTAAAAGTAATTCTGTAATTTGAAAAAGAAACCCCTCTCCTTTATGTGTTTAACTGAAATTTTTTAGGTCATTTGTCCATAATGTGAATACCAGAAACATAATGATGAAAGCAGTTTAGTGAGACCAGACTTCTGATATTCCCTGTGTACTCACAGAGAAGTTTTTGGGAGGGTTTTGACACAATATGAGAAGTGGACTGAAGGGATATCTGCATGGAATAATGTTGGGCTGTGGATGAGTTTGCACGTGCAATTCAGAAAATGTCAGGAACTTGCAGGTATTGTTTGTGCATGAGAGTTTTGTCAGCTTGAAGGAGAAAGGGGAGCGCTTTTAAAACACCTGTTCTGCAAAACCTCGTCTAATGTTCATCTGTAGAGTTCAATTTCTAATTATCCAGAAAACCAGAGTTGGATTCAGTGATATTTAATCCACTTTACTACAGACTTAAAAATTTGGGTATAAGATAAAGAGGCAGATGTGGAAACTGCCAGTGATTACTAAAGACCTGTTAAGGTCTTTTATGCTTTATGGCATTAAATTGATATCAAATCACCACTTAAGATCTGCTAAGGGAGAAATATGTCCTAACAGTAAAAGCATGCAAAAGGTTTGTGTAAGTGAGCTGTATGTGAGCTAGGGGGAAAAAAAAAATATCAGGAGTTTACAGCAGGAAAGAAATTTGGAGAGGTAAACTGCATTGTAGAAAATACAGAAAAGTGAAAAACAATTCAAACAGAAAGAGATCAGATAAGCATTTGAAGCTGGAACAGCTGAAAAGAAACACAAAAGTAGGTAAAGCAAAATTCCAATAAGCCATGAAATCTGTTTTCCTTAGTTTTTCACAGTGGCCTTGAAACCCGATGTCAGAGACTATCTCTGTTCTTTCAGTGATGGCCAGAAATTGAGGTTATGATGACCAGATCGTTTGGTATGGCACTGACATTTCAAGTTAAAAGGGATTGCCAAGATTCTCAGTTATGACACTAAAATATGCCACTATTCCTAGAGCCAATTTTCAGTCCCTCCCTCATGCCTCCACATTGATTTAGGCAACAGATGCACGAAAAGCAAAGCAACATTCAAAATAATCCCCTAGCTGAGGCTGGGGGAAGACTGGCTAGTGGGCTGTAGCCAAAATTCCTTAAATGTTACAATGTTTTACATTTCTAAATGTAAAAACTTTCTTTCCAATGTGAGGTACCAGCCAAATGTCTTAGTTACGGTATCTCAGAGTGAAAACTGGCATGTGGCCTTGTGGTCATTTGTGGGTATTGACAGATTTACACCCTCGAAGATCAAGTTAAACCTTGTCGGTTTCTCCATCTCCCCTTACTTTGTCAGGCTTTCTTTTTTTCTCTGTTACTATTTGTCAACTTAATTCCAGTTTGCTGGAAAAATGAAGGCTCTTCACGACCTGGCTCTTCAGGAGCAAATTGCCTCAAATTCTTTCTGCTAGCCAAGGTATTTTGTAATGCATTGCAAAACAGCAACAGGATTGCACTCCTTGCACTGGATGTACTTTGTGGGCTAGACACTGCGGGCAGTTTTAATGAGGTCTTGGTGTGCTGGAGGATTTGTCTCAGCCCCTGACTTCAGGGGGACTTTTCTCCCAGGTCCCTGTTTGTCTAATTGCTCTTTCTACCCCAAGGAGCAGGATCTGGCTTTGTCCCATGCACAGTCTGGACTGGTGGCTGCTCAGGGAGCAGGTTCTGGAGTTGGTGTGCAAATCCAGAGGTCTGCTCCTGACTGTTTATGGCAGCTTTGCACTGTGCTGGTGGATTGTCCATTACACAGGCACACTAAAATTCATTGTCCTGCTTTTCTCCCTCTCATGCTGTTTAGCTGGCATAGCTGTTGATTTCTGCATCAAATTAATTTCTCTGGGATCATCTCCAAGTAGGAGCTTCCTCCAGAAGACAACAGCTTTTGTTCCTTTATCAGGGGAAGCTCTGGGTGTCTGCAGCACTGTTTGTGCCAGCAGTGTCAGAGAGAGCTGTGTGCAGCCTGTGAAATTTATGTCAGCTGGGGAAGCAGGGGTGCTGGGTGAAGCCTGGAGCACTTTGTCTGTGATATCATAATTACAATAGTTCTGGGCTTCCTGAGTCTCAGTAGTGCTGGATATTTAGTGACACTTTTTGAAGTGAAGAGAAACCAAAAAAGCTGTCCTGCTCTGGCCAGAACTTGAGATTCAAGTGTGTTAAGACATAAAATCTTTTATATCTGTACATACACACAGATGCACATATATTTCCTTAGTGCTCTATTAGGATGATGATATCTATGGAATTCAAGCATGTTCTTTTGCTGTTTGCTGTGCAGAAGTTTACCATGGCAGTGAATTTTGCAAAAACAGAGGAAAAGAGGCTCCCAAGTGTATTGTCTACAAACAATGACATATCTTGCTTTCAAATCCCATACCTCACTGAGTTGCTTACTCCAGATTGCCCCTGCAAATCTGAAAATCCTTTTCACAGAAGTCAGCAGAGAGAACAAGGCTGACCTACAGGTATTAATCCCAGTAATCCTTTGTTTTGTGCAAAGGGATTTTTTGGGTTTTTTTTTTTGGTTGGGTTGGTTTTTTTTTTTTTGGTTTTTTTTTTTTTTTTTTTTCTGTCTAAACCAATGAGAAGAAATGTTTGTTTAAACATTTAAGTGAATAAAAAATGGCAGATGTCTTTATAAGCCTGTATTCCATTTAGTATTTTGTCCCTGCCTTTCTGCTGCTGTTTTCACTCCTTGTCTAATGAGACTGTGAGTGATAATTTCTCCTTGCTACAAGTGCACATAAGCATTAATTTTTGTTTATTACATTTGCTGTGAATCTATATAGGGAAAATATCCTTAATATTTCTCATTCTTCTATACCTCATTCAACTGACAGATTCACACCCCTGATTCTCTTCCCTCTTATTTCAGAAGAGGCCGATAATTACATATATACCCAACTCAAAAGGGCCTTTATCTTCACCTGATAATTGAGGCACAGACACTCAGATGTTTTAAAACCAACACTTTGGAAGTGCTTGGAGGTGCAAAAATCCAATTTGCCAAGATCTGATCTGGGTTTTGAGTGTTTTGGCCCCAAAGCATGACTTGACACACAACATTCATGTGTTTGCAAAGCTTTCCAAACTTCATTTTGTGAGCTCCTTTTGCTTTCAGTGGGATCTTTGCTTACAGATCAAAGGCTGTGAGCCTCAGAGAATGTAAGTGCTCCTATTTGGGTACTCCTCATCCTTCATTCCTTGCACAAAGTAGGGAAAATAAAGGCTGTATTCAGTGCTGTGGTACTGCTGCATTTGCTGAGGTTTGGGGAGCTCTGACTCTTTCCATGGGCTTTATGGCTGCTCAGAAACACCCCTTCCCTGTCCAGAGCAGTGGCAGCACTCAGCCTGATGTGAGCCCATCAAAACCCTCTCCTGCCTCGTGGCCATGTCATCTTTCCATCGTGTCTGGACAGTCTCCAGACAGTGGCTCCACACCCCCACAGGACCAAAAATCCTTTTACAGAAGGGATGGGAGATGAGTCTCCTGAGGTAAACTCTCCATGAGCTGCTGGCTCCTGCCCACCCTCACCCTCATGGGGAGCCCGTGTCCCACCATGGAACACCTCCAGCCCATGGCACAGCTGGGAACAGGAGGACTCAGCAAAAATCAGGTCCAGGTGAGCTGGCAAAGGGTGAGACACGAGTGTTGGAGCAAGGTGTCTGAAGGAGGTGTGGGGAGAGCTGGTTTGTCCTGCCCCTCAGGGTGTGAGGGACGTGAGTGCAGTGGGTTATCCCAGGGCTCACCTTCATCTTGGTGAGCTCTTCTTCATCCAAGGGTTTTGCTCCCTTGGCCCCTGATATCTTTACAGCTGGAATATGGGTTTAGGTAAATCAGCCCCTGAGTTCACAAATAGAGGGTAACTGTTTGGAGAGGAAAGTAGGGAGAAAATCAACAGAGAGCTTTGATATATTGTATGTCATCCGTACGTGACACTCCCAGACCTTCAAATGCTTAAACTAAAAACTTAAATATAATTTAGTTAGTAAAAATATACCTTAGTTATAATAAAATGATAATAGTGGAACTTGGCAACAGAGCAGCTAATAAATACTACACTTTTGAAATGTGCCTGGGATCCAAGTACATACTCTTTTACTGTGTAGTTAAAGCATGTGGCAGGACATGCTAGACCAAGATTTTCTCTTTGTCTTTCCAGTGGAAAACTAAAGTTCTTTGTTTAAGTGAAGCCCGTTGGGAATTTTTCTTAAGTAAAACAAGGAGCTAAAGAATTCCATTCCCTTTTGCCAACTTTTTTTCCTCCTTCAAGCCAAATTATCGATTAATGGGGCATTAAATAACAAATACTGCCTAGTTAGAATCATAGATTTTTTTTACTTAGGCTCTCTCAGTACTTTCTTATTGGTGCTTCAAACACAGCTGAATTAAAAGATGAGATATTTTATTGGGAAAATACTATCCTTTCTAAACCTTTTTGACCTTATAAAAAGTAAAGGTCAGTAATCTGAAAGTCATTACATTTACATACTTACCCCTATTTTTGATTCTTTAAATGAAAAAAAAAAAAATCTGTACTCCTTTAAGGTCTTCTTCCTGAGATCCATTCTTTGCCTTCCTCATTAGCTGTCTCCATTTCGGTACCCTATCGTTTTGCCAGCAGAGCAGCCAAGTGAATGCTTGACCATATTTTTGTCTGGCTCTAGTGAAACCATGATCTGACAATAGAATACTTTTCTCTGGGTTTTCCTTCTTCCCCCAGGGAACCATACTTCAAGGGCAACCTGCTTGTCCAGCATATGAACATGTGGAAAATCCACTGCTATGCACTAATGATTTTCAGATGGGCAATTGTTGCTGAAAATCGTCCCAAGAGCAGCAGCTTCTCCGTTGTAGCACCTAACCACTGTGGGATCACATTGCTTGTAGCTGCTCTGGAATAAACCCTTTGCATTTATGTATAGGGTGGAGACATTTGCTGCATCACACATATGTGGTGACAAAATTTAGGGGAAAAGGAGGTACAAGTTACAGTTGTGGTTATTTTTTGGCCATTGTAACATGTGTCAGAATCTGACACTTATTTTAGATTGAAAGTATAAATGTAGGAAAAAGTTGGGCTCTGCCAAAGATTCAAAACAGCAAGGCAGAAGCACCCTAAATATCGTCCACAAATTAATAGCTTTCAAACTTGTGTTTTAAATATTTGCAAGAAGACTTGTCACACTCTGGGAGAGAGAAAAATTAGTTTTAAATTTTAAATAACTTCTATTACTGTTCTTAGAATATGCATTCTTTTAAAACAACTTTCACTTTTAATCTGTAATTAAAGCCAAAGTTTTCTTTTAATTTTAAAAGCTCGTCCTTGGACTAAAACAACATGGAACATTTTTAAACATTGATCCAAGCTGCTGTAGATACATTTTATTTAAACCACAGAGCCTGCAGTTGGATTCCTTGCTTTGCCAGATCGGCTATGAACTGTAAGTGTGGCAGTAATGATTGTGGAGTCCTGGATGCTTCGCTAACAGTGAAGGGTTGTTTTTCTGGAGTTGTTCCTCCCTTTGGGCCCTATTCATGAATGACTTAATCTCTGTCTATGATCAAATGTCGTGCAAGTTACTGTGCACAGAAAAATCAAGGAATGCTTCTCTTTCCTGCATTCCTTACATGGAATTGCTGTGCCTGCCCAGCAAGCAGTTGGAGAGTGGTAAGGGTGGGAAGCAAGCAGTGACAAAAACACACAGAGAAAACCACCAGAGCAATATAAAAAAGAGTGAGACAAAGCAAACAGAAAATTTTGTAAGATCTGGTGTGCAAGTTGGATTGAGCCATGCACAAGACAGCTCCAGCTTGTCCAGGCAGCACCAGCTGGAGGGGAAACTGGGCTTTCGACTGGGAAGTGTTACAGGGGCAATTTATTCACCATGAAAAGCAAAAGTGTTCCCCAGTATTTTGTCTGTAGTGTTGGCCATAGAGATGATTTCTAGTGCATGTTTCTGTTAGCTTGTTTTGTCTTGAAAAGCAAACATTACTGTTTTGATGGGCAGATCTCAAGAAGTTCAGGGAGAGAATGCTTGTTAGTCTTTTTATCCTCTTGACTTAATTGCTTGTGTGGTAATTCTGTCCTTTTGCAGGATGTTACACCACTTTAACCGAAGCCAAGAGTAAGACTTTCATTACTAGTGATATTGATTACACAATGCATGCCATGCAAGGAACTTTTCTTGTGATGTTTTGGTATTCTGTTAAGAGATCCAGCAGAATACCAGGGTGAAGTGGTACATAGTTATCTCCATATTTATACAAGTCTCTTCCTTACTTTTAAAGTTTCAACAAAGGTTTCACTTCAGTGAGGTTCTGTTCTCAGTTAAGAGTGAAGAAAGGACTTACATTATCAGAGTTGTTTTTCTCATCACCATCAGCCTGCAGCCGCTGCATGAAATTCTGTCTGTGTCTCCGTGCCCTAGTGTGAGGACAGATTGCTATAGCAGGACTCCCACGCCAAAGAGTTACTGGTGGCAAATGGGAAATAACTTGACTCAGGTGCTGAACTTCTCCAGCTGTTGATGGGAGTTACACTTGTTTGTCCAGGACAGTGACTGGAATAGTCGTTTAGCTCATTTTGAGATATTTTCCATCCCTTTTGTACTGACAATGGACTTAAAAGATGTAACTGTCTTTTCAGGTAGGTCATGGCTGGAGTATTTTAGGTCTAGGAGGGAAAAGATAGAAGAAAGGATAAGGAATGAAGGGGAAAAGAAAAACTCAGAGCCAGGAAATAAATACAGGTAGGAAAATAAAGAGCAGAAAGTTTTGGAAGATTGTAAAGAGAAGATCGGGCTGGGAGAGGACGCAGAAAGGGGAATGCAAGATTAAAGACAAGAACAACAAGGAAAAGGAAAGAAAGGGGATCAAAGGGATGAAGGCAAGAAGATAAAATAATGAGGAAGCAGGTATGAAAATAATGGTAGGAATCTGGAGTGTAACAGGGAAGAGTTCTAGAATAAATTAGAGAAGTGTAGGAGATAGTAGCATTTTTAACTGTTCAAATTCAGAAGTTTGATATTTTTGTTTTCAAGGTGTTTGAGAAATGAGGGTAGATAAGCATTCAAGAAACTGGCACCATTCTTGGAAGGAACCTTTGTGTCCAGTTGTGGTGTTTTGGCATTTTTTTCCTTGTTACACAGGCTGAGAACAAATACACTTCCAGAAAAGGATATGACCTTGCTTAGGATACAAAGCAAATTAATCCAAACTGTTACTCCACAACTTAGGGCAAAACCACAGCTTAGTCTGGGTCTGGGAAATACTCCAGTGCTGGTGGCAGTGGTGGTAGCAATGGAGGCATCTGTTTGTGTGAGGTGTTATTAATTTCCCAGTCTCTTGGTGCATCTGCAATCCTTGACTAAGCTGGACACACAAGTATAGAATACTTCCCATACTTTGGCTTAATCATACCCAATACAGACTTTGGCAGACTCCACGAAGACCTGTTTTGAAAACTGTAAGTAGTTTTCAGGCTACTGTGAGACAATTTGGCCAAGTGTGGAGGCTTCCTTGGCCCAGTGTTCCTGAAAGTTTTAACTTCTTTTAGGTCTGCTCCGTTCAGTAAATTTTTCAAATCAGATATTCTCTTTGAAAATTTTTCAAGTCATCATCTGTAAGTTACAGAGAGAAATCTTCTTAACCTAGTGCACAGTTGTCTTGGGCAGTGTCTTTGTGCTCCTCCAAGATGAGCATCTGCCAGTACAGCAGAAAGGACATCACCTGGAATGGATTGGTTGTTTGAGCCTGTATGTCAAAACATGCATTCCTATACAGTTCATGGTATATATAAACCTAAAATATGTCATGTCAGGTCTGGTAATTACACATATAATTTTCAAGTTCAACAAAGGGTTTTGTTTCTTTTTCCCCCATCATTTTTTAAAGAAACAGAATTTATCTGAATTAAAAACATGGTTGGTGATGGTGAGTGGGTGGTTCTGTTTACCCTACCACATTATATAGTACCACTTTTACTCCTTGTTTGGATAGCAGTCACAAGACCCAGATATCAAGCTGTGAAAGTATTTTTCTTGCAGCAGCTTTTCTTTTTTTGGCAGAAAGTGGCTTTGGAGATGCTTCGCATTTTGTCATGTGATTGGACTGCTGATGAGGTTTCTGTGTTGCCTCATTTTCCTGGATTCCATCTAAATTAACTCTTCTTTGGGTCACAGTCATTAGTACACTTCTGAATGAGTGGGGCTTTGCATCATAGTGTAATGAACACTAATACTTAATCTCTGTAAGGAAACACCCTGTAAAGAAGGAATTTGCTGCATTTGTTCCACGTGACAGAAATCTGTTTTCTGTACCTCCAGCTGTCCACACTGAAAACACATTCCTTCTTCACAGTAATATTCCTTCATGAAACAAGGGAAAACGAGGGGAAATAACTTGTATGTAATTGTTCCATCTAAAAATATTCAGCTTAGTCTTGTAAACACATAAACTAGTTCTTTGTAAACAAGTCTCTTAATTTTCTTTAAACTGAATATTTAGATGTTATGTTAGAGAAGCTGGGTATATCAAACACATATGGTTCCTATTGCATCAAGGGCTTTCTTAATTTTGGTGTTCTAATTGAAGAGACATTTTTGAAATCATGCTAACTTTACAGAAACTAATTTGACTCTGTTTGGTCTAGGCTTTATTCCTCCATCCATCACCACACTCTGCAGACATTTTCTGCTTTAAATGTGCAGCAGTAACAATATACCTCATGGACTTTGAATTGCCCTCATACTTCCAGTGTATGATCTGGAAACATGGCTTGGGGTAGTTGAGGTTGGGGAACTAACAGGGTGTTACTTGAAGGGGAGAGAATTAGGAGGAGGCATCAGGGAAAGAATGAGAGTAGGGACTATAATTTATTCATAAGTTTTTCGCCTTATTCATGGATAATTTAAAACACAAAATGCCCAGACCAAGTAATATCTTTAACTTGACAAAATTTCTTTCAACATCAGAGAAATACTGCAGGTGTCCTTTAAAATATAAGATATTCCATAGATGTCATTAAACAACTATTTCCCTCAGATAACACAAAATTTCAGTTTGGCATCCAATATGTATTAATTTTCCCTCCTATCAAAAATAGGCAGAGAGCTATTAAGTTTATATTTGAGGTGGGTGCATTTGAAACAGAAAACCCATTTCTATCTCAAGCAGTGCTGTTATGGTTTCTGCTGGTGAGGGTTCCCACTGCAGGTGCATGCTCTGCAGAGAGCTGGGCAATGCCCCTATGCTTGCAGGTGGTGATGGAGTGGGGTGTCCTGTAGGGCTGGGTCAGAGCCTCCTCTCCAGCAACATCCTGAGCCCTTTGCACTGCACATGCTGGCTCTGAGCTGTGAGTGAGTGAACCAGGTTTGCCACTGATTTGGGTCTGGATTCTGGTAAATCCACTTTTCCAAAGCATACAGAATATTTACCAAAAAATTGCCTTTTTTTTTTTTTTTTTTTTTTTTTTTTTAAATTATCCAATAACATGTACAATATAAAGTCCACAAAGGTCATAGAGGTAAATTTATTTATTAAATGGAAATACTTGGGTCCAGAAACTGTTATGAATCATTTTGGTGTTTCAAGTTCAGGATGCTGGGTAAATTATTCCAAAAATAATGGTAGCCAAATGTCATTCCCTCCAAGCGTTTTGTAATATCTATTTATCTGTGGGCAGATGACTGCTATGTATAATCAGAGGCAGACTTTTGTCAAATTGAGACTAAGTAAACACAGCTGAACACAAGCAAGTTGGACTACAATTTTTTGAGTTCTGCCAGCACTGTTACGACCTTGAAAATGAATGTTTTTTCAGAGCAATCTGCTTTCAATATGGGAGAATTTTTAGTGTTTCAAATTAACAAGTGTTGATTGAAAATTTGTTCTGTTAAATTTTAATATTTTTGTCCAAATAAATGAAAAGTGTGTATTTGTCCAAAGGAGGGCATCCTTTCTGCTGCTTGGAAATTTTTGTACAGAAATGTTTCTTGCATGTATCTATGAGAACAAGAAAAACAGTTAGAGCTGTAAACTCATCTGAAACTTCATCATATAGTCAGAGAAAATTTTCTATTGTTTGCATGGAACATAAATGCCTTTTTTTATGTTCTACGCAAGTAAATGTAGCATTTAGGCAGTAGATTTTATGCTATTACATATTTAGATACTGTTTTTATCATCCTTGAAAACACAGGACTACTATTAATAACTTTTTCCCATTTTTCTAAAGCAAAGTATCCTTCTAAACTTTTTATACAGACCCTGTTTTTCTCTGATACCCAAAAAGAAACAAGTCTGATTTTATTGCCAAACAGTACAATTTAAATCTTAGTTTTAACGTGTGGATTTTTGCTTTTACAGTGCCAGTCATTAGAACAGAGAACATTTTGCTCCCTTGATTTTAAAGGTCACAGCATTTGGAGCTCAGAGAGGGTTTGGAGTGAATTCAGAGAGGAGTCCTGATCAAAAATTTGTCTTTCAGTAATTGCAGCAAGTGAGTGTCATCCATTGCCAGTATCTGTTTCAAGGCACTTCTTTCAAAGGGACTTTTTTTTTCCATTTTAAGTGCTGTATAGAAACCAGCTTACATACCAAACTGAGGAGTAGGAAGTGTGCACAGAGTTGTGGCCAGAGGAAACTTTCTCTAAGTCTTTGTGCTTCATATTCACAAGTCATACTTCCCAATCTGCCTCTTTGGGGGACAGCAATTACCAATTTCTACTCAGTTCTTACAGAACAAGGGTTTAATGCCAGCAGCTGAACATGCACAGCACCTCGTATTTGAAGGGTTGTTACAGTGTGACTTGGGCTTTGCAAGCCAAGTGCCATCCCACCAGGTAGTCTTGGATGTTTTTTGAAAGAACTCTTCTTGCTTCAGTTTTCTCTTCCCCTATCAGAGCAGAGAAAGAAAAATGAGGATCCAGCTGGAAATGGGGAGGAAGTGGAAGAAGACAGATGTGATAGGAAAGAAGACAATACAATTGAGAAACAATTTTGATTGAGAATTGCAATCACATGATATGGCTGAACATCTACTGAAATGCAGATTTCACAAATAAAGCAGAGGGTGCTGTCCCTATCAGGTGTATCTGAGCAATGTGGCATCGTAACATCATCCAAAATAATATGGAAAAGTCCTTGGTGGCAGGTTTTTAGCCACTTTGTTGTTTCTTCTGAGGCAGCTCCACTTGGGGTCTAAGGGCATACAGATACTCACAGTGTCAGTGTCCTGGTCAGTATTCTGGAATGTCTGCTTCACAACAAAGGCTAATGAGTCTTATAAAAACAAAAATAAAGGAATGGGGCAAGTGCTATCTAAGCCCCCAAAGTGAGCCTCTCAGTGGTTCAGGGGAGCAAGGCAAATACTAATTGCAGAGCTTAGGACCATTCAGGCAGAACTCACCCTGTGCTGTCCCAGCTTGAGGCAGCCAGCAGTGTCTGAGGTGTGAGAGGAAGGAAGAGTGTCGCTGCAGATGGGGCTGTGGGTGGTTAGCAGCCTTCAGGCTGCTTTGAGCAGCTCTCAGGATGCTCCTACCTGAGACAGCAGTTGTCTTGGAGGTGCTATCCAGTGAGAATTTTTAAAAGATTTGCTGAATCTGGAGTTGCAGCTGGGGTTGATGGTGTCTGCCAGCACTAGCCAAGACCTGACTATGAGCTGGGTGAGCCACTCCCCGTGGTCTCAGAGGGTTTTGCCAACACCTTACTATAGTAACACTATAGCTATACTATATATATATATATATACAGTTATAACTTACTATAGTAACACTATAGTCTTTTTGTGCATCCTGGTGAATCTGTACTATCAAATACAGCATTTGCTGCTGGTGCAAAATCTGTTTTCCCATTGTTGGAGAAGGACATGGGCAGGAATTCAGGCACATAGGATTTGCTGTGTCTGCTTTGCAGGCCCTTTGCAGAGCCCCATAAACTTCACAGACTGTGATGTATAGGCAGTTGTTCTATGGGAAAACTTTGGCTCATGGGCAAAAATAAAAAGTTCTTGCAAAATGAAAGAAAAAGCCTTTGTTGTTGTAAAAGTGGAAACAGAAGTACTACTAATAATAGCAGCAAGTTAATTAAAAAACATGAAACAGTTCAGAGGGCTTAAAGAGTTTGTGTTGTAGCTGCCTGGCTTGCATGTCTGCTGAGAGTCCTCCTCTTATCCTCTGTCCAAAAGCTTAAAACCTCAAGTTGAACTATGTTGGAGGGATCAAAGGATCTCACTTTCTTTCACCATAGTTATTTCCACAAAAGTATAAATGTTCTTTATGTCTGGAGCTGTAGCTTTGTGTCTTGTTGATTTTCTCTACAGAAGTGGAAATTCGGGATCTTAATTCTTAAAAGGCAGGTGAGAATGCAAGGCTATCTGTACAAGTATATGATTGTTGCAGATGCTGCTTACTGATAGGAAAACATCTAAGGAGATCAGGAGAGACACATTAAAAAATTCTATAAGCATGACTTACTCTGAGATAAAGTTAATTTAATTGCTCCTTGAACAAAGAGTTCACAGTGATTTCTGACTGCATCTGTGTAAGGAGTTGTGGTCTATGAATGCAGGTATTTTCTAAATTTTTATTCACATATCTATAGCTCAGTTTCCTGTTGCAAACATTGTAGGGTGAAGATTTTTTTTTTTAATGGGAACATGAGGAAAGACTGATTATTTATAATGCTAATAAAGCTTCTGAGCTGGTTTTGATCTACAGAGCTTCCAAATTAATCAAAATTCATATTTTCTAAATATGTCAGTTGATTGAACCATAAATACCATATGGCTTTACTATAAATATGTATGTGTGTTTTAAGTGTGATAGGGTAAACTGTGGCAGGAGAGAATCCCCTGGCAGAAATCTCCTGGCTTCCAGGAAAACACATATGAGCTAATGTAAAACAAATATGGAGTAAATATGACATTATCGCCTTCTGCAGCTCTCTTACATATTTTTGAAGCACTTTATTTTTGTGCCAACCTAATATTTTTAAACAGCATTCACTGTATTTTGGGGAAAATGTTACAAGGCTACTTTAGATAGCAGTCTTTCATCTTGGAAGCTGATAGCTAGCAATTCAGTTAGGTTCTAGAGGAGGCTATTGGCTTTAACTGCTTTTAGATCACATCCACTGGTCAATGTGTTGGTGCCTTTTGGGGAGAAATATGTTCAATATCTATGGATAGTATATTTTTCCTGTGGTAATAATACACTGTGCATCAATAATTAATAATTTCATTACAAAATTTTATTACTAAATTTATGACAAAATAATTTTATAGTACAAAGGGAATGGATTATTTTTATCACTCATTATTATTACTGTCACAATTATTATTATTAGTCCAGTCTCTAGGTACAGCTTCCAGTGGCTAGTGTAGCTTTTTCAGGTGAGAACTGTTTGCAATGATCTCAGAAAATTGGCTTCTTCCCTCAGAGAAATAGCCTGAGCACATTGCCCATTGTTCAAAAACTCTCTGTTTGAAAGCAAATCTGTTTGCCTTGAAATACTGTGGCTCAGGGTCCTCCACAGCTCAGCAGTTGTTTCTTTGGGAGCTGCTCTTCCTGAGATGAGTGGCAAAGGGTGTGAATGAGCCTGGCTGTGTGTCCTGCAGTGAGAGGAGCCGAGCAGAGCAGAGCTGCTCTCTGCAGCACCACGGAGCCAGCCTTACAGGGCTCTCAAATTCGTGTAACTGCTACACCAAGGACAGCAGGCAGTGCACCAAGGTCAGGATGAGCTGGCCAGCCCTGTCTCAGCAGCAATCTTTGCTGCTGCACAGGTCCATCGCTGTTGCTGTCAGGGCTCAGGCAGAGCTCTCTGCCACGTGGGTGCTCAGTGCCCTGCTACATGGTGCTCATTTACTCAGCCTGCCTCGGCAGCCGAGCCCTGGGGTGCAGAGAAATCTGAATCCCCTCTCTTGTTATCAGTTGACGATGCTTCCCACTGGTTTCTTGAAAATCACTGTCTCCAAAAGCAGCAGTGTGTGTTGAATAACAAACCCCTTCACATTCAGGCTCTTCAGGTTTGGGAACAGAGCCAACATTCTTGAAGAATGATTTAGTGGCCAATAAACATCTGCGAGGTCTGTAAGACTGTCAGAAACAGTAACACTGAAAGTGAAGATCATATCAGTAGCAATTCCCCTGTCCTGACAAAGCATTCAGTGCAAATATTTGTTCATCCATCCCTGTTCTCATTCCTGTTATCACAGACGGTTTCATACATTTTGCCAGAGAAGCAATTTCATCTTCTTTCACAAAGCTGTTCACATCCAAGGCCTTTGCAATGTTAAGTACTGGCCTACTACTGTTTCAGGACCTCCCACACATGCTCCTTCGAGTGCAGGAGCCTCATCTGTCTTAGGCAAAGGCTTGGCCGTGAAGGGTGCTTACAACTTTCAATTAGTGAGCATCTGCAGTGTTAAGGTTTAGCTGCTCCTTGAGAATTCAAGCCCACAGTGTGGCTGATTTATTACACTGCACCAATCTCCATGATAGCCCAGAGAGGCTTTGAGCTCTTCTAAGTATGATTCTTCTTCAGGGTTACTGGAATTGCACTGCATTAGGGTTCAAACCATTTTAAACACAAGGTGGTGTTTGGAGTAGAGAAGGAAGTGTTTCTGCTTCAAAAGCTTTTGGCAAATAGGCACATCTTCCTGAATACCTCTGGGCATGCTGTTCTGCTCCAAGAGCCTTCCACTTTTTGTTGCACTGCCTCACACTCTATCAGTGACTACATAGCCCTTCTTGATATGCCTCTCAATTTACTAGAATCTCTGACTGCCTGTTTAAAAAGTGGCTGGGAATATTGGGTTTGGGAAGATATCCTGTAATGGAAATAATAATAGTGTAACTTGTGGTGAGCAGGAGCATGGAGACTGCAATAGATTCACAAGGGAAAGCAAAGGAAATAAACTGAAGAGCTGACTCAAAAATAATGCTATCAAACACTAAAATCACTTTTGTGTAACCGGAGATGAGAATAATCCACAGGCAGCTCCTTCCCCTGCAGCTCACTCAGCAGTTTCTTTCTGCTGATTATTCTGCATAAGGTCAGGGAGGTGTGTGACTACAGCTTTCTGTGCATGTTGTGGTCCTTCCTCAGGATGCTGAATAAAGAGGTTCCCATCACATTTCCAGCTAGATGAGGAAAGACATACTTTTCTGACATATGTGACCTGGCCTAGTTTGAAAGATGCCTCAAAACCTATCTTATATCCTCATTGGGTTCTCCCTGCTGGTTATGTACCACTGAAGCCATAACACGAGCACAGCTGAGCCCCTCTGAGGACAGGATGATTTCATGATGTGCTGTTCAGTGCCAATTGATACATTCTGTCTAGGCCTTTTCAAAGATGAATAAAGGTGTTTTCATAAGATATCTGTTGGATTTCACAAATGGATAAGTTAGGCACCGAACAATAACAATTTAATGTAGTTTTAGATATCTAAGACCTTGTGGAAGCTTCTGATTTCATAGCTTTTTATGCCTGCAGAGCAACACTCTTGTTAACTTCATTTGCACCTGTGAGTGCTCAGCCATGCTGAAGCTGAAAGCCCAGGCAAACACCTGTGAAAAGCTTAGAATGACTTACTGAGCCCCTCACAAATCTGTAGCACAAGCAGAGAGACTGCCAGTCACTAACATGATTACTTAATGTGGTAAGTCCACCTGACTGTCTTCTCTCTTCTTTGTGTCCTCTTCCTGCTGCAGCCTTGGAGCTGATGGGTCATGGCACCAAGGTTGTGCAGGGAAAGCTGACACTGACTGCTGCAGGTCCAGCCCTGGCACAATTCCATCATGTGCCTTCAGGATGTGGTGACCACTGAAAATACCATGTGTGGTTGTACTGCTGGATCTCATAGTGTACTTAGTGTGAAAGCAGATTGTTTAGCCATTCCCAATTTTATGAAAAAATAATGTAGAAGCAGATACAGGTAGGTATATATTGAAAATATCTGTATCTCCTTGGAGATATAAACAATCTTTTAAATTTCACATGTAATCCCTGGATTTGCAGGATCTGTTGTGCAACAGTTGTCTGGGTTACCATGAGGCTTTTTTGCAGCTTACAGTAATTTTTATGGCTGTTTGATGGCTGGAACCCTGCTGATGCACTTTTCTTACAAGCTGCTTGAATTTGTATGCTTATGATCTCACAGTGCAGTAAGTTTGGGACACTACTTAGGCATCTGGGGTTTGGTATTTGCACGTGTCAGGGGTGGTTTATGTGAATATTAGGAAAAAGTTCTTCACCCAAATGGTGGCTGGGCACTGGAATAGGCTCTCCAGGGAAGCAGTCACAGCACCAAGCCTGCTGAATTTGTAGAAACGTTTGGACAATGTTCTCAAGCACAGGGCGTGACTCTTGGGGCTGTTCTGTGCAGGGACAGGAGTTGGACTTCAGGGATCTTTGTGGGTCTGTCTCTGGATATTCTGTGATTCTTTGATAGGTATTGTGCACATTTCAGTGCTCCATGCAGTGGTGGAAGAAGCTGTGTTTAAAGAGACCATATTTGTCAGTTCTTTATCTTACAGGCAAATGAAAGAAACCAAATTTTGTCTCTCAGACTTACCCATTCTTTATTCCATGCTTCTGGCTAAACACACCATGGAAATCAGTTCTGGCATTCACTGAGAAGTTCCTCCACTAGACTGAAAATACAGCACCTTGTAATTTAAATTGTCTTTGTACAGAATAGGCCGTGTCTGAGCCTGCTTGGCTCCCAGGAGCAGGAGAGGAGCTGGCTCCTGCAAGTGGGGCCGCAGGAATGGGTGGCACGTTTCTCTAAATTCTGCAAGAAGCTTCTGAAAATATCCTGTGTGCATGCATTCATATCATAACATTGCACTGCATATATAGGGTCTGCTCCCAAACCCACAGCCAACTAGCATAACAAAATCAGATTTTACTGCTGTCGTGTCAGCCTAGGGTTGAAATATGGCTTTGAAACCCTCCCTTTCACCTTGCTTTTTTAATGAAAAACAATCGTGCTGGAGTGTAATAGTGCTTACCCTGGCTGCATTTTACTTTAGCTTTTTATTTTTAAAGCCTTATTTTAGTCTTTAAGAGCTCCCAATTAAAATCTTTAGATCCAGAGTGAAAGACTGAACGTGCCTGCCTGCACAACAGCAACTTTCCTGGGTGGGAGAAGGATAATTTTGTAATAAAAATAAAGAAAGTTGACACAGTGGTAAGTTTTCTCCGTTTATATTCCTTACTCTTCCTTTTCTTGGTAAATCTTCATTTGCCATTTTGTCACTTTCTTTTTTTGTAACATCTCCCACAATCTTTCCCTTATTTCTTTTTTCTCTTCCTCCTCTCCTTTTTCCTCTTTACTTTATTTCACCCTCCCTCTTACCTGCTGCCTAATGTGGTTTTCAAAGTTAACCCCTAATGGTTTGCAACAGGAGGACAAACCACTTCATCTGATGAGTCAGCACAGCCTGTGCTGTAAATCCCTTCCCAAACACACACACACACACACACACACACACACACACAAAGCCTAGATCAGATGTTCTTTATGCATTGTGAAATGCATGTGGGAGACTGTCACCAAGGAATCTGACAACATTGCACGACTCAAGGAGAAACATGCCAGCTCAATGAGAAAAAAGTTATTTAGGTCAGCTTTGCAGCAAACTTGTAAAGAAAATAAAACCATATAGCCATCAGTTTGTTAACAGTTCACCTCAGCACTCACAACTCCCTTTATAGGCTCTGCTAAGGTCTGGCTAAGAAAACAAGACTCACACAGTGCCCTGAATCTCACCAAGGAGAGCACACTGTCACTGGTCAGGGGAAATCTAGATTCAGCTGTCATAGCCTGAACAATGAAGTAATTTACACCAGGTTTTTATCCATTTTGCTAACTCATAAATTCCTACATTCATGTGCATAATTTAAGATTCTAAGACCATTTGCACCATGCCTACTATGATGTGGGGCTTTCAGTGCACTTATTAATGCAAATATTAATATAGACTTGCAAACTTGGTTCTCTTTTATGATTTATAAAATACACCTATCTCAGTCTCTGTGGGCATGTACACTCATTCTATAAAAATCACATGTATTAAAATGTAATTAGATGCCTACTCCCACTGCAGCAGGCTCCAGGCTGCACAATATAAAGAAGTCTTTGGATGCTCAGGTATTCAGGAAAAAACTTGAGTGTTAGCAGTCCTTCACAGTTAAAACTTGTATGTGAAGCTTGATGCAAGAAACAAATTGAATGAAATGTTTTCACAGGAAAGGTTTGGTCTAGGGCATGATGGAAAAGGGATGTTTCTAACATTGGCAAGACCCACCATATGGATCTTAATAGAAGATATCAGACCAGGGCTATAGCTGTTCTTGAGAAAAAACCCACTGGGTGAATAGGGAGAAATATTCACTCTAGTAGTCACAGTGAACATAAATTGTCATTATGCAGTTTGTTCATCTGAAAGGACACAACAGCTGATGACAGGTCAGTTGTTATATTTGGTGTCCCTCTGAAGCCAAAGGAGTGAGGTAACAGGGTTGTGGGGGTGACTTCATTACAAGCTGCTCTGTAACCTCTTCCTGGAAGAAGGAGAGCAGCAGTAAAATAAAGCTTTGCTGAAAAGGAGCTTTCTCTAGAGCTTGGGCCCAGAGCTCATTCCTGCAAGTTTCTGACAGCTTTCCTCCTCCCACCCAACTAAAGGACATGGTAATAAATCTTTGTCAGCAGAAATCCAGTACACCCCTGAGATCAGACCAGGAGTGATTGGCATCATGCACTCTCCCAGGTCACACTGCCATGCTGTGTCTGCAGCCACAGGTCACCTGAAACTCCAACAGGGACCTTCATTCCTCCACCAAAAGGTTCTGCTGCATGACCACTGCCAGCCCCACCCAGATGGTTTCACACAGACCTTCCCAACCCAGGAGCTGCTTTGGGCAGGAGTGGACTCACAGGGGACAGCACTGAAGGGATCCCATGTGGAGGTGGCCTGGGTCTGCAGGAGATCAGCACCAGGGTGTGTTTGGGGAATGTTTCTGTAGGAGCCTCTGAGGTTTGGAGTCTCTTCCAGCATGAGCTTTCCTGTCTGCACTTCTCCATAATTCATCCTTAATAGGTCTGCTGTCCCTGAGGAAACTGGGAGGATGGTGCAAAAGGAAAAGGTTTTAGGAGTTTCAGTGCTGGGTGGGATGAGTTCTGTCTGGGTGTGGAAAGCCTGTGGTAGTGTGGGTCACTGGCTGAGCAGTTATCCATGTTTACAAACTCATTTGTCTGTTTACTTTAGGCTCAAAATGGGAGACTGCAGGTATAAATATGGGATGGCCAGCTCCTTCTTCCTCCAATTCAAGCTAGAGAATCTGAGGTTTTCTTGCTTTTCAAAAGATGCTACAGTTTTTGCACCAAGATTAAATGACATTTTTAATAAGAGCAAATGCCCTGGCCTGCTGCATTGGGTTACGGTTTCCCCTCCCTTGCATTGCTGAGCAGCCTGGGATAAGCCATGTTCCCTCCCCAGATGTGGGTGAATATTAGTGGTGGTGTGTGATTCATGGTTTACTTTGGTATCCTTCAGGGGTAAAGGAGCTGTATCAATGCAGAAGAGCACAAGAGTATTAACTCAAATTAGCCTAACTGTTCTTGGAGAAATAGCGATCTGAAAGTCTTACGCACCCTGAAATTGTGGTTTGGAAAAAACTAGAGTCAAGGTGTGTGTATGTGACCTACAGAAATACTTCATCTCCCCACTAATTTACTCACACATGTAATGTTCATTTTTCTTGCAGCTGCTCCAGTTTACTTCCTGTTTCTCCTTCTTTTTCCTCTTCTTGCTTGTTTTGAAAATGCTGGTCAACACATGTTAAGCCAGAGTCTCCAAAACCAACAAAAGAAAGTTCAGGAGAGGCAGTGAGAGAAACAACTGAATAATGTTGCCAATTTTAAAATGAAGATAAGTTATACAGGACCTTTTATTGAACCAACAAATGTTTTATTGTGTTCACTGTTTGAGGCCAGCAGTTCTTTTTTTCCCC
Organism: Muscicapa striata striata; assembly: GCA_030060385.1. NCBI lineage: Eukaryota > Metazoa > Chordata > Aves > Passeriformes > Muscicapidae > Muscicapa > Muscicapa striata. Next base: position 118,464 of record JAREIS010000340.1, read on the forward strand.
CCTCTATTTTAAGCCAGAATAGAAGACGTGTAATTCATCAGGAATCTGTACATGTTTAAGTAGCTTTAAGAAATATGACGGTCGTGTGAGACTGACCTACTGTGTCTTGACTTCTATGTCCATTTTTTCCCCACTACATAATGTTCTGTACCCTTCCCTCTCTGTCTCACTCCCTCATTCACACATTCTTTCCCCTGTTGGTTTCAAGCCATCTTTGCTTTGTCAGTGTTACCTGATAACACAAAGCAGGGTTGTGGCTCAGCTCGAGCTGGACACCACAGGGAGTGGGGAGCAGTGTGGGGGCTGCGTGGTGCCACAAGAGGGGTCAGTCTTGCCTTTGCTGTTCCCAGCACAGCCTTAGGTGCAGTTATCACCACACACACATATTCTTAGGTTAGAATTCTCAAATCCAATTTGTAAACTGTAACTGTAATTAACATTATTTAGCACACCCCTGAAGTCATCCAAGTATATAGAAATTATTAGTCTGGATGCATCGAACAGGAAGCGTCTGAGTTGTTCTGAAATATTTGAATGTGCTGCAAGCTCTGTGTCACCAGAGCCTTTGTGCAGAGTAAATTGGAGGTCTATGATGCTATTGTGCAGTTTAAGAATGGTTTGCCTGCAAGAACGCTGGGCTTCATTTTCTTTGGCTGGTCCTTTGTGATAGCAGAAGAACAAAGGAAAACATTTTAAATATAAGAGAAATCCTGGAAAATTCTGTTCTTAAATGCTTTTGAAATAGTCAAAATATTGCCTAGGCAGTATTTTGACTTTGGACTTTTGAGACTCATTTCCATCTCTGCTAAAATGGGACAGCAGGCTACCTTGCAAGAGTTGTCAGGATCAGCCAGTTAATATTTATGAAGAAATTTCATGGTGAAAAAAAAGATGCCATGTGTATTATTAATAATGGTGTGAGTCCTGAAAAATACCATGCTGCATCACAAAGGTGGTATTGTCTGGTGTCTACACTCTTGGCACTATGCCCTACAGTAAACTGTATACTGAAAACTCATACTAATGGAAAGGTATACAGAATTCCATTGGCAGGTGATTTATAGTGACTTCCTATTATAAACAAGAGGGAACAAATATCCCGCCTTGCTGGTTTCTTTGGGTGGATGTTGAGGGCAGAATGAGACATTCTTGGCCAGGCAAAAGCTGATTCTCTGGATGCTTACAATTGGGAGCAGAATGAAGCACCAGACAGTGAGGTATAAATGACAACCCCTAGTTTTAAATGATTGAGTTTCCATTTTCACAGTGTTTTAAACATTCTGGCTACAAAGCAAATGACCACTGTTTAAAGTGATTTCCAAACCTGTAGCAAAAAGATATTTCTGATGTTTAATATTAAATAGATTTATTATAGGATCTCAATATATGGTGAAAGCCTACCACCATTCTTTGACAAGAAGCATAATCTTTTTTTGAGACACTACGAAACACCTTCAGCAGCAGCTTCTTCTGGTTTCAATTACTAAATATGCAATTGAACATGCTGTTGTTTGTTTAGGAAAATTATTTGTGCTGGCCAGCTGTATGCTGTTAAAATATATTCATGTCTGTATGGAGTAGGGTAAATGCCATTTTTAACCTATCAAATGAGTCTTGGGAACAGTGTAGAATAAAATAATTCTTCAGTGCTGGCTTTCCCAGGAGTCACTGGACACACAGATCTAAGCTTGACAAGTCTGTAGGAGTTAAAATTTGTGTGGCAGCTTGCCTTGATCTGGCTAGTGAGAGAGCCACAATCTTTAGGCAGAGACCAGAGGTGCTGCCACTGAGGGTGTATGAGATTAAAGGTAACCACAGTGCTTGGAGAGAACAGCTCTGGTTCAGCCTGGGAACTTCAAGGCTGGTGAAGTGCTGTTTCTCATGTAGTAGAGAGTGGGTCATGAGTGGAGTGCCCACCAGCACCTGCTCGGGGATGAGTCCTCAGCTGAGGCTGCTTGGTGGGATTCAGGATGCTCCATCATTTTTCCATTCCTTTCATCACCATTTGCAGAGAGGTTACCCAGCCCCACTGCCATTTCCTTATTGCCTCAGAGATGAAATCTAGGAACTGCTCTCTTGTGATGGTCAAGAAAATGAACACTTTCTGTTTTGACAATGCAGTTCTTTAATTATATTCATGGAGCAATCTCCAAAAAGCAAAATGTTGGTTTTACAGTTGAAATATACTTTGCAATTCTCATGCAGATACCTCAAGTATCAAAAGCTTCAATTATCAAAAATTTTAATTTGTAGTTGGAGGCAGAGCAGATAGATTACAAAAGATGAAGAAAAAGCAAAATATTGGGTAAGACTCACCATTTTGTGTTTTTTTCATACATTTGATAATGTTTTGTCATCTGTGTTCTTTCTCTGGTCAGTGAAGAGCCAGACATGACCAGCCTACGTTTCTTCCAGTCTGAGCCAAGCCATTAAGGCTGTAGTTATACTAGCAGTGCACTAATGTCTCTCTATAAAAATATATATGAATCATTGATACACTGAATAGCCAAAGGAGAGGTATGGTCTTCCCTCCATCCAGCTCTCAGCATATCCACATGGATGATAATGCTGTCCAAAGGACAGAAGTGTGAAGAAGGGGCCACAGACCAGAATTTAGGAATTTGGCTTTGCAGCAGCACTCAGGGACATTGGGCTGCAGTGTTAAATAGAACAGCTGAATTCATTTCTTGGAGGACATCTCTGTTGTTCATGAATGGACTCGAGACAAGTGAAGATACAAAGATACATGACCTAAATAACAGTTTCATGGCATGTGAAGTGAACCCCACTTTTGCTTTGAGTCACATCAAGTTGGTTTGACTGGCAAGATGCCAAAGAGAGCATAAGGAAAGGTCTTTGTCTCTCTCATTGTGGTTATCCCCAGCCAAAAAAAAGATGGTAATACTTACTTCCTTTGCTAAGGGCTGTTGAGACACAAGGGAGCTGCTTGGATGCTGTGGTAGTGCAAACTGGTATATGCTCTCAGAGGTTTGATACAGCAGAAAAGGATTTTTGCAAGAAAAAGAGGGCCTGCTCTTTGAAATTATGGATTTTCAGGTCTGTTGTACTAACATGCTTTGAGAGCTGTTATTAGCCAGAGCTTTGCAAATTATCAGTGATGATTTTTTTTTTTTTTACGACCAGTTTTGAGTTTCTTTGACATAAATTGTTTGAAAAAAACATAAAATCCGAACAGAAGAGTAAAATATATATGATTCAGGAAAAATCTTCACCAAAGTAAAATAATGGGCAGCTCTTTCCTCCTGGATTTTGTTTTTTAGTTTTGCTGCTGCTTTTATATACCATGGGCAAGATGCTTTCTTTTAGAGCTGGCTAAACACCAGTAAAAAATATTTGCAAATACTCCTTCAAATAAATGCTGGAATTGGAATGTGTGTCACCATTCACACCTACTTCCCTCAGAGGTTTGTACAAGCAATTTTTTTGTTCATAGGAAATATTTTCCAACAGCAAAAGAAAGTGACAGATGCTTAAGAGAGCTGTATTTATATCCAGGTTTGCTCTGGCAATGATGTTCTCTATTACTTGCCATTTCCATTTCTATACCTACTGACCTATTCAGTCCTAAACCTCATCTTGAAAATTGTCTCTAATTAAAAAATAAACAATGAAGCAGGGCTGAAGAATTCTGCATAGCCAAGTACAGCATGAAGAAGTCATGTGTCACCCAGTACCTCTTTCTGGATCAAATGTTTCTTTTTTCCTTGATTCCTTGTCCTCTGCATAAGCTGGTCTTCCCTCTCTTGAATCCTATTCAATTGTTGTTCTAGGAGATCTTAAGAGATATTGATGTAAGCAGTGCACTTTTGGAACAAAACATAAATCTTGGCCACCTGTGAACATTTATTTATAAAGCTGTTTTGCAAAAGGATGGAGAGCTGCTAGATGGAACAGTTTGGCAGACAGCTGATCTCTGAAGCTGCAGCTGGTCTCCCTGTGGTTCTTTAGTGGGACTATGGTCTCCAGCAGTCACCTCCCAGTACTGGGCAGTGCAGCCAAGCTGAATTATTGGCTGTAGGAGACAATGGGCTGCTGGCTGTGGTTGCTCCTAAGGAGAGGGCTACCAAGGGTTATTCCACTGGAAGCTCTGTTTAAAGACAAGATTAACTTTTAATTAATAATCTGGTGAAATCTAACAGTAAGGTTGATTTGTATTTGGGAATCTGGCCTCGCAAAGGCATACAGTACTTTATAAGATTTATGTTGTGTTTAGAGGTTTTTGGGTCTTGTAGCCTTTCCTGCCCATGCCATTGCTGTTTCTTTGGTTTGACTTGTTTCCCATAGGTGCTGCAGTTGGGCACTGGCTTCTTGCTCCTATAATGTATTTCTGTGTCAGGACAGCAAACCCACTGAATAAAGTTTTTTACATTTCTGCCTGGTAAATATTTCTGGCTTCTCTGGGATGTGAGGACTTAGTGAATGAACAAATGTGACTCTTGATGAGGAAATGTAGTTTATGCCTGTGATGCAATTTCATCTCTGAGGGCTGTTACTTGTGTCCCCCTCAGCCTCCTCTGTGACTGAGGCACTGCCTGGGCAAAGGGGCACATTAAAACCCACTCACATCTTGTGTGCATGGGTGAGAGTCCTATTTTTAGTGCATACTAGAAGGCATTCACTGAAAGGCAATGAAGCTGATTTTTATTTTTAGGTTTTGCAATTCCTTATGGCCTTGGTATTCAAAACATAAATATATTTTGAAGAACTTCTCTATTACCCTGCAAAATGTAGGCGAGCCTTCAAGAACAGCTATACCTTCAGTGTAGCTTTCTCCAGGAAGATGCCTGCATGAAGCTGGTCCTTTATGTGTGTCAAAACAAAGATTGTATTTTAAATCTGGTATCAATTTTAGAATAAATCTTTTTATTTTTCAGTATGCCTATTCCCTGAACATGCTTGTTTTTAAAACTATTAAAATAAAATAGACTTTTTTTTTTTCCTGTTTTCAGAAAATCTGGAGAATGGACCAAATAAGTGTGAAAGGTGAGTAAGGGACTTCACAGTTTTCCAAAACTATTGTTGTAATTACAGTTTTCCTGATAGCATGTGGCTGTGTAAGATGTGTGTGTAAATATTTGTTATTGCTTGAATCTAGTGCAGCTAACAGAAAGGGACCCAGCAAAGATGAGACGTACTGGAAGGAGATCAACGCAGCTATGGCCCTAACGAACCTTGCCCAGGGGAAGGATAAACTGCAGGGAACTACCAGCTGCATCATTCAGAAATCATCACATATATCAGAAGTAAAGACTGTTAAAGTGCCATTAGTTCAGCAGTTTTAAGGGACGGCTTCTCTTTCTTTTTCACGTCAAACAGACATTTTCCTCACAGGATTGGTTTTCAGCAAAATCGGATTCACAGACAGGAGGAAAATGTGTAAAATAAGTCCCCTTTTACAGAATGGTCAGTTAAAAAAATGAAGGTCCCTTCTGACTCAGATGTTTTCATTGTATTAAATGAAATGTTCAACTGCTTCTATAAAAGGCATGTAAATTATAAAAACCCTGTTTTTATCAAAACATTAACTTATTTTATGTTAATCAAAGTGCGCATAAGATGTTTGCATTGCTATTACAGTAAGTGCCTTGCTTTGAAAAAATAAGCTATAACGTGGGCATAGTACAACAGTGTTATGCCTCAAAATGACAATGCCATAATGCTTAAACTTTGTATATTATTCCAAGTGGGCTTAAGCAGCCGAGGGCTAAACACATTACTGCTGAAGGCCCTGGAGAGTTGTGCTTATTTGACTTGTACAAATTGACGAGTCTTAATGAAATTGTTACATCATTCTCACTCTCTTTTTTTTAAAATCAACAGTGTTATAAAAATTGTACAGTATGTTTTGTCAAAGTGACAATAAGGTTGTTATGCATGTTTCTTACCTGTATATGCAGTATATTAAAATACCAAAATCATTCCTTTGAAAAGTGCAATACTCTAGAACACACAAATTTAGGAGATAAGTTAATTGTTCAGATTATTTTGAACTTATACATATGCTGTCAGCTGTGTTGCTCATTAAAGATTTCTAGTTGAGAAGGTTTTAGTCAGACTAGTTGTAAATTCAAGTTGAATTTCTATAATTTTAAAGCTTTACTAGTGACTTACTGAAGTCTTGATAGAAATAAAATTGGTTTCTTCTTGTACAAAACTAAAACTATAGTGCCATTCAGAAATGTTTCCATGGTGGAACTTATTACTTTAATGTGGTTTAAACATTTTTATTTTGTATGTACTGCATAAAGGAGGACAGTTGATTGACATTATGCATTTCAGTAAGAAAAGCCCATAACATAAACTAGAAAAGCCCAAACAAGAATCACAAAAGGAACTGAAACATTGAAAAATCTCAGCATTTAAGGCAGGAGGGTTTTAAAAAGATACTAAACCATTTATTAAATGTCATGTCTCTAAAATTGACTATGCTATTGAGTGTAATAACTGTCATAAAACCAGGGTTATTTTTAAAATTTTATCTGGAGGTGTACAAGTTATTCCTAAGTCACATAACAATAGTCTAATGAGGTTTACAGTGCTTGAATAAACAGTGGCAAAACCAAAACCAATTTATACAGAATCCATTACAGAAAACTGGAAAAGAGCTGATTGTTGCTAGGATTTGGATTTTTTCCTGTGGGTATCCTGTCAGGTTTTTTCCTTATCCCTTTCCTTGCTTCTCTTTCTGGTGAGCCATCAATGAACAAGACAAGATTTAGTTCTGCTCCTGCTGAGTTTAATGGCAGAACTCCCATATCAATGGAAGCAGGACTATGATAATGATGTAACTAACCTGCAAATAGAGGCTGTTTCAGTTGCACTAAAATAGTCAAGACACGTTGCAAATATCAGCCTTGGTGTGACTTGTTAGGAAACTTCTTGATGTAACATAACGTTGTTGGTTTTATTTAGTGTACAATGAAAGTTATTTGATATGAAAATATTTTGTACATATATATTTTTACTTTGTTTTCTAAATTGCTGATTTGCATTGACTTAAAGTGCCAAGCAAGAAATGTATGTTGTGACTGTATGAACAGTTGAAGTATGTTTTACTGACTTGCATCATTATGTGTCTAAGATTCCATGACATTAATTTTTAATACTTTACTGGATTTTGGCATAATAATGTGAGTTTATAACTAATAGCAGAGAGTTAATACTTCACTTTTGTTCATACTATTATAAGTTATTCTGGTATTAAATATTTTGTGACAATAAATTCATGGTTTTGACAAACTCTTCTGTTAGGAATATTCAGTGTTTTTGTCTATATAAGCAAAAAAAATTTTCATGTAAAAAGAGTACTTTTGGGGACTCCTCTGAAGTAAAACTGGAGAAGGCAAGCCAATGTATAAACAACTTATTAATGGTTCTCTTTTCCAATGATCAAAGCACAAGAATAATCTGTAAAACACATCAAGTGGGTTTTAAATTTAAGAAATACTTGGCCTAATTTCTTGTTACTGTTTCCTTTAATTTATTTTTTTCTACTGCTGCTTTAGAGTTTTCTGAAAACACAAATTCTGATGAATTATGTGTCTTTTTTAAATAACGAAAGTCATGATCAGTGCTGAGCCAACAGCTAATGAAAACTCAGTAATTATTTATGATATTGGAAAAACAAACATTATTACTATTACTCCTCTTTGTTTCAACATATGTAACCATTTTAGTAAAATAAATAACTGCAAACAACATCTTGTTGGTTTGAATTAAATATTCATTTATCTGTCCTTAGGCATTTGCTTTTCTGGTTCCTGTAATAGTCAGGGTTTCCCTGTACTGGGACACGAGCATGTGATAGGCAAAAAAACAGAAGAGTCAGTCTGATCAATACACCTTGTGCTGTGTAGCTGTGGGAAATAGTTTAGCTCATCCCTGATGAGAATGACTGCAGCAAGGTTTGAGTAATGACTGCTAATGGCAACATGGCATGATGCTAATAAATCCTCCACACTGGAGGAGAGCAGGGTGAAGCCGTAGACTCACTGACATGAGGCACTGGAGAAAGTCCATCAGTTGGGAAAAACTTTGGTTGTTGAGGTGTTTTTGGGAGCACAGGCTGCATTTGCCTACATTATACTGTGTGGATGTTGGGCTGTGGAGCCTTGGTGGAGAAGGAGGTGCAGTCAGCCCATCCAGAAGCTCAGTGCTCATAGTAGAGAGCCCAGTGCAAGTGATCTCTCAACTTTTGTGCCTCAGCAAAGCTGCTCCATTTGCATGGAGGGGTGATAGCTAAGATTTGGTGGGCAATCAGCACTTTCAGGTTTCATGTCCTGCCGATCTGTGATAAAAAAGTACTGCTGCAACACCTCTGGGCTTCCAACATGTCAGTGGAGATGTGGATATTCAGCTAATACCTGAGTTCCTGAGGGAGTATGTGCAGCCTGACTTTTGCTGTTGGGAATGTGTAAAAACACCCACATCTTAATGATACTGAGCTACTTGGCACCTACTGTGTACCTGACATGAAGACACCAACTCAATCTGCTCCCGCCTACTCTGTCACATTTGGCAGAGCTGAGCACTCCAAACTCTTATAAACCACTGAGTAAGAGGAGCTCCAAGTTTCAATTCAGTAGTTAGAATATGTATTGGGTTCAGGATTGCAGACTCCTCTCCTAGCACCACACAACTGCTGCAACCACTGAACTATAATTCTCACTTTGTAGCCTCATATCCTCCACTAATGCACAAATATGTATGACAGGTGAAGCATTTCACCAGAGAGGCTGAGGACAAGTCCCAGAACAGCACACAGACCATTCTGAGGACATTTGATAACTTGGTGGCTTAAGTTTTGGAGTTTGGCAAAGGATGGCAGCTAGACTTGGATACTCACACACAAGTGTGTGAAGTAGCCACTCTACTATGAGCTAGAAGGAGAAGATGGGGGTCAAGGACATTGGTAACATGTCTGTTCTGGGAAAGGAAGAATGGATTTAGCTTTGGTATGGGAAAGGCTGTGCGGGCTTAAACCATCTCTTCATGATTTTCTTACTCAGAAAACCTTACTCAGATTTTCACTATGTTCCCTGGCTTTGATGAATTATGTTTTTTATCTACCTAAATTATCCATCAGTGAAGATGAGCAACACCAAATGTGAGATGCTATTACAGGAGGTAGCTTTGATTATAAAAATAATCATGAGCTTCTGGAATTCGCTGTACTTTTAATGCTCAGAAATTCCTTCTTTCTACCCTGTGTGTCATCCCCAGCAATAGGAGACAGTGTAGGAATTGTTCTGCTTTAGTGAAAAGGGGACCTGCACCAGGGAAAGGCCTTGGTGGCTGCCCTGGGGGATGCTCTGAAACGACAGGGAGCTGCCTTCTCACAGTGAGTGGTGAATGAGGAATCACTAGCATGTGTAATCACTCAGGGCCAGTCAGGGAGCGTGCCAGTGGGGCACAATTCACCCTGCCTGATAAGGCACTGCCAAATAGTGGGACCACAGCCACCAAGCTTGGATCCTCCTTCAGGAATCTTTCCAGAGGCTTTCAGGTTCCATCCATCATGCCTCTGTATCTTTCAGTCTTGTGGAAATTCTGGGCTATATTCCTCACATGGCTGGAGAAGATGGCTGTATCTGCTAGAGAATCCCCTGTGTGGGGATGAAGATGAGTAAGCGATGAGTGTTTCATCATCCAGCTTTCCAAGGCTGCAGAAAGACTTCTATAAACTGAGCTCCACCAGGGCTATACAAGTCTTATTCATAATTTCTGCATTCAGAAGAACACTGAGGACCTTGGAGCAGCTCTGGCAGAGCCATGATCCCAGTACTGCCAGGAGAGAAAAACAGAAGAGCAAATGTTGTCACTGCTCCTGGCATTGCCTCAGATGTCCTCTTGCTGTGTGACAAAGGGAAGGGTGCAGCTCTTTCTATCATGTTTGACTTTTCACAAAATCACAGAATCATGGAATAAGCTAAGTTGGAAGGGACCCACAAGGATTGAGACCAGATCCCATCCCTGCACAGCACCGTTCTCAAGAATCACATCATGTGCCCAGAAGCATTGTCCAAACACTTCTTGAACTCTGTCAGACTTCACACTGTAACTACATATCTGTGTTGTGTTTCAGGTGTTTTTCAGTACCTCCCAGAATAATCTCCAGAATAATCTAAATAACTTTATCAGGCACTAAAGTGAGACTGACAGGCCTGTAGTTTCTGGGGTCCTCCTTCTTGCTCTTCTTGAAAACTGGGACAACTCTCTAGATTCCCAGGACTGCTCAAAAATCATCAAGAGATGTTTTGCAATGACACCAGCCATCTCTTTGAGGATTATTGAATGATTTCCATCACATTCCATAGATTTGTAGGGATCCAGCTGAGGAAGTAAATCCTGCATAATTTCAGGGTTGAATGGAAACTGATCATTCTTGCAATTCATTCAAACTGACTGTTCAGGGTCCTCCAGCTCAGGGCACTGAGACCCCTTTGGTCCATAATCCATGTTGAAGATAAGAGGCAAAGAATGCACTAAACACCTCTGCTGTGTCCATGTCCCTTCCTGTTTGTGAGGTGAACATTTTCATCCTTTAATGGGCCAAAGTTATTTTTGCACTTCCTATAACCATTAACATATTTGCAAAAAAACTTTTTAGTGTCCCCCACATTTCTGTGATTCAATGATTTTCTCACACAAACAAACTTTTCTTGATGTGAAACTCCATGTTCTGCTATGAAACCTTCAACACAAGTGTGTTTCCATTCAGTCTTTGGTGTGACCACACTTTCTTAAATCTGAGCCTGGTACTTGCAGGAAAATAGAGCCTGGACTTGGCACAGACTGAAAATACCAGATCCTCCAGTGTTCCACTACGAGCTCTGAAGTCCAGTTGGCACCAATTCAGAGGTCACAGTGACAGCTTTAAGCATGACAGCTCCCTGTTCTCATTCCTGTGCTACTATGAACGATCTGTGAGACTCTTGGAGAATTAGAAAGAACCTCAAAGGGTTTCAGGCTCCTAACCTAACAAATTGAAACACTTCTGAAGGTCTGAGGTCCAAGTCATGTTTTCATGGCCAAGTGCAGGCATTTGCATGCCTACTCTGAGCCAGCTGGACAGAAGCTTGGTTAACCAACTTTGGCATCCACCCTGAGCTGCTTTACCAAGATCTGCCGAAGAGCATGAACTGGACTTGGTGTGGTGTTAATTTGTCTGTGCAGCTTTGGGTCATTGAATCTTCTATGTCTTATTTACAATATCCACAAGTTTCTCTGAGCTTTGGTGCAGTATTCCAAAGAAGACAGTAATACATCTTTGTATGGCTGAGCTGATGGAAGACTTTGGTAGCTGGAAGCTGCTCTGGTGACATCCCTGCCCAGCCTAGTTATGTAGGGCAGGAAAGAAAGGTGAAGCATGATGCCAAGGGCTGAATTGCCTGGGAGCACTGCACTGACACACTGCAAGGGAGGCGACAAGGAATCCAGCCTTGATGCCAGTTCATGTTTTATGAGCTGATTTGCAAGTGCCTGGGTGTGCTTGATTCTCATTAGCAGCAGAACTGAGACCCAAACCCACAGCTTTCACAGTGCTGGGTTATGGAGCCAGTGTTTAGGTTTGGGCCCCATCTTGAAACTCCTCTTGCTTAACAAGGGAGGTGGCTGGCTAAAATACAAGAACCTTGAGGGGGGAAAAATTAAGAGAAAAAAAAAAAGACATGGAAAAGAGACATGAATGCCTAATGCAACAGAAAAAAAAAAAAAAAAAAAAAAAAACCTCCTTAATGTTACTGTTATGTCAGCTTGGGTTATTGGCAGTGGAAGTGGTTATTGGCAGCGGAAGTTAGACCTGGCTCAAGGCTAATATAACTTGTGCACCTGACTTTTTAAAAGGAGCTGAGATCTGGTTTCTTTATGGAAGGGGTTTTTTTGTTCATGGTATTGGTCCTTTCCCCAGATTTCCTTTACTTTCCTTTCAGCCTGCTTTGGATTTAATTGTCCTTCTATCTTTCCTCCTGCCTGAAGTCTCCTGTTTCATACAGAGAGCAATGGGATCCATCTTGCCAAAGCTCATTCTTCTGGCTTTGTAGTTTCCAGGCCATATAGGCAAATGATGCATGATTCAACAAACTGGTGTTCAATGACAAAATTTGGTATCTCCCTTCTCACAGTCCAGGGCCAGTGAACATATGAAGCCTCAAGAGTGTACAATAGAGGCTCTTCAACCAACAAGCTCACCATCTATCACTTCACTCCTAACTACTACTGCTTTTGGCTATCTTAATTCCCAAAAGGACTGTCAATTTAACCATAACTACCTAACAACTGCCAAGTCTCATTTTATGAGCTGCTTTTGAGAGTTTAGCTATTTAAGGCTGATTTTAAACAATTTTTATTGGTACTTCGTGGCATGTGCCTGATTTACAGTGCTGTAAATAACCACAAATTAGGGACATTTCTTTCTTTACAGTAAAGGCACATTATCTTGAGCATAAGAAGGATAATTTGTTGATAAAGAACTGGAGTGCAGACCCTTTTCTGCCACAGGCTTCCTGTGTGAGTCCAGGTAAGGCTTATCCTGAGTTTGGTTCATGCAGACAAGCTGACTCTTTCCTGGGGATGCTCTAAACACCAGGGAATGTCTTGAGGTCTCCCTCACTGCAGTGGTAGGAGACAGCAGTGCTTTTTCTTGAGTGGCACACTCAGTTTGATGCACTTAAGGAATTATGGGTTTCTGATGTTAAGTGTAATTTAAAATTTCATTTCAATCACATGTCCCAGTGCAGACATTACCTTCTGCAGCACTTCATCTCTTCACTGACTACAGCATGAGACTGAGCTACTGAGACCAGATGCCCAAATCTGACACAGCTAAAGCTGGGGAAGACAAACCACACTCTCAAGAAACCATTGGGACCCACACCACGAAGACTCCTATTAAGCCCAGGTCACGACTGCTGACCTCCCTTTGCAGTATCAGCTGAGGAGCACACTGGAACACGTGGATAAACTCATCCTAGGAAGGGTGAAACCTGTCTTTAAGAAAGACTTCTTGCTGCCCAGGAACTTGTGGATGTACAAGTTCAGGTGTAAGATGTTTTATTTAGGACAGTCCCTGTGACTTGGGAATGTTCAGCAGAGCAGTCTTATTTTCCTCTTATTAACTGGTGCAGGGAGGAGAATCCTCAGTCTAAAGGGTTTAAAGCTCTGTTTTTGCACCCTTTAAAAAATTTTTCTCCCAGGTCTGAGAACTGGAGAATGTGCTCCTAAGAATCAGAAGAAATCCAGAAGCCGGGCAGCACAAGATAACCCTGCTGTCATTTTTGGGAAAGGAGAGCAGACCCACAGACACCACACTGGGGTCTTCAGTGCTGTCACTGCACGGCACAAATGAGTTCCTTTTCAATAGTAAATTCTCTATTCATGTTTGTTGCCTTCACATACAAAGAAAAAACTCTATTCACAGGAAGAGAGAGTTTATAACTGAAGTACATGGCTAAATGCTTTGGGCAGCACTTAAAATGTTAATCTTAACTTTGGGAATCTTGTGAAATGGCTACAAAATATGTGGCCGGATTTTAAAATGTTCCAAGTACTCAGTGGCAGCCAGTGTAGTCATGAAAAATGGTCAGCAGTATTTCAGCTAAATCTTTGTGAATTAAATGCCAGGTCAGCAAATCGGAAACCTTTTGTGGAACAGGACAACTGTGTTTAATTTCTTTGGATTTCTTTTAAGAAAGCTTGGAGATGATCAATCCCCCATTTTTTTTTAAAAGGAATAAATCTAGGTTTTCAGAGTTATTTTCGTTCTCTTGAAATGTAAGATAATTATAGTAAAAGGATTGAAATCAACACCAAAATAGAAATAATTGAAACTTACAAAAATATTGAGGTTTCCAAATTATGTTTACTGACTTTTAAAAAATGTTCTTTTGGCTATTTGTCTTCATTTGTTTATATATTTACTCTTTCTAACCCATTTTATAACAACCAGAAAAAAAAAGTTTTCCTGTCTCAGGGAAAATACATTCTCCATAGTTGCACTGAAGAAATTTAATGCTCATTGTCTTGAAAACAAAAGCACTTTTGCATGGTGAGCTGTGGATAGAAAAGTCTGTATCTCAGTATTTTGAGAGTACTGGTTTTTATGCTGAAACATTTCAGCCAGTACAATGTTGCTTTTGCTGTAGGTCGCCTTTGTATCAGTGTCCTGTTGCCTTAAAAAAAATAGGGTTTAAGTTTAAGAGAAACTCTGAGGCTTTTTCTCCTGTCTAGGATATTGAAAGGAATTTGCCTTCAGATGGAAAATGAAGATAGTGAGCATAGCATTTGCTAATACTTCTCATCTTTGGGAGAATAGGCACCAACTACAGTAATGGAAGAATCTATGTGGTGTTCATTCATGTATGTTGTTTATTAATAATAGATGAAGCAAGAGAAAGCAAGGGGATCATCAGATTGAAGAAGATATCTCCATCTCTTAAAAAGACTGCAACACCAATAATAAATATATTTCTCAGTGAGCAGTGTAATGGCAATCAGAAAACTGAGAGTGCTCCAAGTTTTGCACCAACCTTTTACGGTCAGTGAAACCACATGCAAAAAAAAAGTGAGGAAAAAGCACCGCAAACAGCCAGGAGCGTCTCACCATGCTTCAAGATATAGAACAAAGAAATCTTAGTAATTTCCAGTCTTTTAAACCCTTGACTGCTGAGGCTGATGAGGCTGATGTCTGCTAAGTAGAATGTCTGTAGGTGGGCAGCACAAAGGTCTTCTCCAGAGCAGGCTGCCCAGACTGGTGTAACCCCACCAGGCCATGCCCAGTGCCAAACTGGAAGACTCAGCTGGAAAGTCTGGTGCTTTTGTCACTTTAAAGTATGTGAAGTGTTATATAGTTACAAGTTATATTTATCCACCCTCTTTCATCTTTTTATTTAAAAGCCTTTCCTTTATGGACTGAGTTCCTGGAAAACCACATCTCCCTTACTGGTATCTCAAACAAGGCTACTTGCAACAAGTGTTTACTGTGAAAACAATATAGGCATTGCTGTATAATCCAGTCAACATCAAACACCCAAGGAGCATCAATCACATTCCCCTTCAGGAGCAAAATACAAGAAGGTTGCATACTTTTTGAGATTTCCTTGTGGGTAGCTGTGGTGGGAATATATACACAACTTATAAAATGAAATATTCCCCATATCTGTTTCACAAGGACCTGTACCAGCATGAGAGTAGGATTTGGTGGTACCTGGATTTACAACTAGAAATTAAATATAGGCATGTGGAAACATTATTATGTAAACTAATACTAAGGTGCTTCTTTCTGCATTCCCTCTACAGCAACAAAATAATAGCATGGAAACCAAATGCCAAGTGTAATTTTTATCTTGTTCTGTGAGAATGAAAAGAAAACCTGTCCCAAGTATCGGGAGGAGTCATTATTTTTCATCTGTGAAGTCTTAAATGTCACAGACCCTGGGCTGAACTCTGCTTTCATCAAAACCAATGGAGCTTTGATACTGGTTTCCACCTGAGCATGAAAGATCCCAGAGACTCCTTTTTCACCTTTTACTGAGAATCCTGGCAATGTACTCCCATGTCTTGCTTTCAGTAGTTTGTTCTGATGGCTCC
Organism: Muscicapa striata striata; assembly: GCA_030060385.1. Taxonomy (NCBI): domain Eukaryota; kingdom Metazoa; phylum Chordata; class Aves; order Passeriformes; family Muscicapidae; genus Muscicapa; species Muscicapa striata. Next base: position 134,070 of record JAREIS010000340.1, read on the forward strand.
TGTTGCTCAAGTGGGAAGTAAATTTCAGAGAAACCATAGCCCAGAGACACCACAGCTCTGTGCTGGTGATTCAGCACTGCTCTAGCCTGAGGCACTGCTGCACCCACCCAGACAGAAGGGCAGTGTTCTAAGAGGCAATCAAGTTACCTTCATGTGTCTTTTACCCACTTCTCCAGGGCCTGTAGATCAACCAGGAAACCACCAAAACAAACATTTGAGGCTCACCTGTGCCCTGATCCTGGCCACACCTTCTTCACAATAGCAGGGCAGTAAGAGGCACATGATCCCAAAGGGCAGCATAGGCAGCTCCATTTCTGGCTACTTGCACTGTACAAGGGTGTCAACTGATCCACCAAAACATGTGCTGCTCAGCCTTATAGGGACAAATTGTGGAATTCCAGACAGTTGGCTGACATCTCAGGGATCTGCAGGAACAGCCAGTCAAGCTGTGCACAAGGCAGGAAGGCACTGAAAGTAACAGTCAGCATGAGCTTCTTATAAACATATCACATAAACCAATTTGATTTCCTTCTGTGACAGCAGAGCAAACTGCATGTATGGAAGACACACAGTGGATCAGACAGCTATTGGGACTCTAGTTAGACTTCTGGCAACCTCCCATATGACAGTCTTACAAATAAGCAGAGGAAATACAGAGCTTAAATTACCATTCAGAGTGTATAAAACAAATGGAAAACTCAAGGAAGTTATTAGGGACTCATTGTCAAAGTGAAAATATCCATCAAGGACTTCCACTGGGATCTGTCCTTGGCAGTTTGTGTTCAGTATTTTCATCAATAGCTTGTCTAAAGGAATAAAGGAAAGGTTCCCCATCTGTACAATATGTGCTATTAGCTTTATACAACCAGTTCCTAGGGGACATATAGCCCAGAAAAGACTCCTGGCTGCTGCTGCTGCTGGGGCATGCTCCCACTGCCTCCCTGCTCTTCATGGTGGTCTGGAGCAGAAAAAAATGGAACTCTTGCAATGCAGAATCCTGATACATTTTTTTGTTGTCAGCTTGGTATTCCTTGCAAGTACATCAGAGGCCAGGGTTAGAATTCTAAATTACCTCAATATATTGGAGAAATGGCCTGAAAAATAACAGGATTCATCAAGGACAAGTATTGCAAGGACCTGTGAACAAAAGTGATGAACTGCACAGAGCATGGTGAGGTAGTGTCCTGGTTTCCTTAAAACCATGACAAGAGTTCTCTAGAAGGTGAAGGCTGATCACAAGGTGAAGATGATCCAAAACTGTTGTGAAAAAACAAATGCCACAATGAGTTGTATATGTAGGTGTTGGACTATATGATGTGTAATTGAATGTCTTCTGCTCTGTTGAGCTCTGTTGGGGCTGCACTTAGAATAGATAAGTACCAACTGGAGGCACCCAATTAACCATACTAGGAGTAAACCAATTCTCAAAGGGAAATCTAATCGATCTGGTGTTATGTCTTCAGCAGAGACATGAAGAGAATAATCACTCATTTGTACAGCAGTACACTTGAGTAATAATGGGTTTTAATTGCAGCAAAGGAGATGGTAGGTGAGTTCCTGAGTAGGACATGCCTAACTAAAAGGGGATCAGATAGGGAAGCACTCGAATACATATTCTATGTGGGTAGCAGGCTTTCCATCAACGAAGCTTTTTTAAAGAACAAGTTAGAGACATATTAATCAGGAATTAAATAGGTATCATTGATGGTACTTTGAGACAGGATGGCCTCTGAGGTCACATCTCCACCCTGACTTTCCATTTCAGCAATCTGCCTTATAAACATGGCATGGTCTGTTGCTCAATAGATGGTTAAAAAAGTGAATAGCAGCTGGTTTATCCCTCTGTTTTTGTGAGGTGTGTTTACATTCCAGGCGTAAGAGTGGAGGGGAAGGACAGCAAGTCCTGATCCCACCAGCCAGCCAGCAGAGGAGACTGGGCAGCCATCCATCGGAGGCTGTTTAGCTTTCACAGCCTTTCAGAGTCTAACATCAAGGACAAAGGTGGCTCCCAGATGGAAGACAGCAGACTTGAAAAACATGAAAGTTGACAGAGAGGGATGTACATTTAAAATATAAGTTCAAATTGCCAGAAGAAGAAAGCAAGGAAATTTCCAACTAGGTGCAATGGAACAGCTCCTGAAGGATCTGTAAGTGCTTTTGGCCTTCATAGAAAATACTTGGGCAGAAACCCTCCAGAAGGTATGTTTGTTTTGAGCAGAACCTGGAGTTCCTACACACAGCTCTCTGAAGGCTGTGCTGCAGGATTAGCCCATATTCTCTTCACTCAATGTCATGGGAGACTGAATGTTTTCACTGTTTTCTGGAGCCTGACACAGGCAGACAGACCACAAAGAAAAACACAGGAACAGATCTTATAAGCCGCTTTAAATAACACTTGCTCCAGAGCATCTGGTGAATGCTGAGAAATACTAGTTTCACAATAGATGCCAACAGGGGAAGAAATTATTTCACAGTTTGCCTCAAGCTTCAAAAGGGGTTGCTGAACATGTTAACCAACACACTTTTGGACAGGCTGGTTTGTGGTCACTGCCGCTAACGAACAGGAAAACAAATGCCTGTAGTCTGAGCAGGGATTCACACTCTGTGCCACAGAGCCAAGGAAATTGCTGCCAGAGAATCCCCAGAGCTGCTCAGTGAGTGCACATAGGGTGGCAGGATGTGTGAAAAAACATCAGGAATGTTCCTTAGGTGACAAGATGGATCATTCAGAAGGAAGACCGCTTGGAATGTACAGATCTGGTTTATTGACTCAAGGGGACACTGAGTGGTTCCTAGGTATGAGCAGCTCACTTCAGAAGGAAACTAGGGGACAGGGAAAAGGAAGGGGGAGATGGGGGGACAGGAATAAGAGACAAAACAGAGTCAAGCTATATACAAAGATGGAGAATGAGCCAGAAGTAGAAAGGGGAAAATAAATCAGAAGTTAAAAGTCTTGCATACACTCATTATGATATGGGGGTGATTTTGCAAGGACCAGAAATTCCATTAGCCAAAGAGATACACAGTCACTTTTGATACAAGAGAGACAAGAATTTTATTACCATTGTATCAAATCCAGTGAATACAGAAAATTCAATCCCCTTTCTCTGCCAGCTACATGATTCACAAGGTGTTCACTAAAAAGACTGACAGTCCTGCTGTTTGTCTGTGCCGAATAAGCTATTCTGGATGCAAAGAACTCACATATATGGACAGAAATGTTCAGGAGGATGATGAAACCTGAAATGGATCCAAGTACAGCATAATAGAAACAGGCTTTGGCTCTCAAGGTAGGAAAGAATATCAGAGATACTGTTAATGGGAACTGGTTATTAAACTAAACTACTGATCACTGGAGGATGGAAACCAGTCAAATGTCCTAAATCTGAAAGACGTGACCAGCATAATAAATTAACTGTTAGTGACAGAACATGAATTCTTCCCTCTACTTCACCTGGTGCCAGGCATTAAAGAGACCATGATTGTCACTTGCCAATATTTCAGTAAGACTGCAAATCTTTTTTTAGACCAACATCTATTTTCTTATATTAAGATTCTGCTCCTTTAACAAGAGTTGCAAAAAGTGACTTGTGAAAACATACTTACTTAAGGAAATGGCAGAAATATCTCATGAGATCCTTGCAGGAGCAATGCATAATACTGATGCTGTTGTCTGTCTTTTGACATCAACTTTTTATCAAATGGCTTTTGAGAGGTCTGCCTGGAGAATATAGTATTAACTCCATAGTCTGAATAAGAGTGTGAAACATTAAGAATTAGAACATATCTTTTCAGAAACTACAGTCTGATTGTATGTAAAGACAGTATTTTTCTCCATTTTTTAGAATTGCCAGACCAGGTATTTTTCAAATTGCCAGCATAAGCAACACAGCAGTGGATGTTCCAGTTCCAAACAATAATTATTATTAATAATTTCGTTCTTTTCTTTGAACTGAATTAAAATGCAAACTTACATTCCTCATTCCTTCAGGTTGGAATTAACTCTGGCCTGTAGAGTAAGGGAAAATGTGAAGTCCTAAATCATCACAACAGCTTTGTCTACAACTTTTCTCCCTCCATCCTTCCACTTCCCAATACATCCTTACCACCTAGGAGATGAAGTTTTTCAGGGATGAGTTGACTTTTACTGGACTTGGCTCAATAGGGCACAGAACTTAGTTAGCTTCTTTTTAACAATGTTTACTACTAAAGAAGAAGCAGTTAATAAGAATAATCTTGATTAAGAATGGTCTTGTAGGGTTTAAGCACATTTTGATTTTGATTTATGAAAGCACTGGCTATGACACCCATTTCCATTGAGTGGAATCTGTATTTTGTCATGCTGGGGGGAGCCAACACTTTTTAAGTCAAAAAGCTATGAACTGTATACTGTAACTGCTGAATAAGTAGATTTGCATTTTGAGTGCTGCTACTTGTGAAGACAAAAAGATGGTGCTTTTGAGGTGACACTGGAGCTGCAGAGAGGACCTGAAAACATAAAACCCAGTTGTGAATGGAGCCTTGAAACATGAATCCAAGCCCACAGCCAGCATTCACCATCCTGCTGAGAGAGGCTTTTTATTTACTTTTCCATGCCGTGGAGAGCAACAATTGATTTACTACTTATATATGAAACACACACACACACACACACGACACCAAGTAATATCCTGCTGATCTGAAATGCTCCCCTGGCCTCACACCCTCCCCACTGGCAATCCCCTCCCAGCCAGTTCTCTTCCGCTCTGCAGCAGCGCAGCCCTGGGGTACGAAACTGAGAAACCTCTGCTTCAGACAAGGGAGAAAGCTTCATGAATCACCAAACAACACTTCTCAGGTGGGAAAAACACATTCTTTGCTCCCCTACGTGGAATTAGAAAAATATGTGTAGAAGTAAAGCCCTGAAAACCCCAGGAGAGCAATTGTGCTTTTTCTCTTTCCTTTCTTTTTTATTTTTTTGGTTTTGTTGAACTTGTGAATTTTGGGGTGGTTTAATAAAGTCTTAAAATTCTTTAACACTAACATTCAAATACTTCATATTTTTCCCCTGAACTTGTACAGATTCTGTCCTCCTCTTTTTCTTGTGTCACTTTTACTCTGTAATAAAACAATTTAATCACATGCTGGTACATAAATATTGGCAGATTTTTAGGTTTGCTGCTTTTTTCGCTCAGCCTATTGGGCAAACAGCCTAGAAAGGCTAAGTTATTTGCCAGAGTTTGAATTTCTGGCAAACAGCACAGATCCAGTACAAATCTCAAATCATATTTTAGGAATGCCGTGCTTCTACCGCACCTTTCCAACTCTTCTCTCTGTGCTCTAATGAGTATTATGGGGAAATGCATTCCAGAAATGTGAAAATCAATGTAGTGGGAAATATACCAAAACCACCTTTCCACTTATACAATCTCAGTTGTCCAAGAAACACAATTAATTAGTGTTATTGAGCTGTTTAGCTCCCTAATAAAAGCTTTTTGAGTGATTATATGAAGAACCATTGGTACTGGAGGCTTCATACTGAAGTAATTAATGGAAGTTGATTATATTCTGACAAGTTAAACACAGGTTTGTTTGATATTACACACACATGGAAAACACATGCTCTATTGAGCTCAGTACCTAGGAGTTTAGATTAATGGTGTTGATGAATTATGTGGAGATTATATACTTTGCAGACACATAATGGACCTGATTTTGAAAAGCAGGCTCTCATTTTGCTCCTGCAATTTTGAGGGTGTGAATAATTGCAGGTGATTTTCTAGCAGCTAGACATCTCGCTGCCTGGTGGAATTCCTTTGGGCAGAGGTCATGCCTGGTTTTGTGCAAGGCACCAGGAGGCACAGGGACAGCGCCTGCAGACAGCAAGGAGCAAACCTACACGGGTGCTGCACACTGGAACCACAGGACTGAGCAAGGACAGCTCTGCCATGCACAGTCATGGCAGCTCAGTTGGAGCTTTCAAGAAATATGTTCTCTAAGTTCAGGGGAATGTGGTGAACTTGAGGCTCAGCTTCAAGGAGGGAAGGAGGAAGCTGTCACTGTGCTTTCTCCTGCTGCCAGGCAGATGTCAGACACAGACCTGATACTTAGCCCCAGGACCAGCTGCTGAAGCTGTCTCCATGGGACATTACTTAGGTTCAGCCTAATATCTCAGCCTACTGTGTAGCATCTTTCTTTTGAGACTCTGTCTGAAGACAACTGAATGTCATTGGGATAAGGACAGAGGTAGTAGTAATGAATGCTAATGTTTGAGGCCTGCAGGGAATAGCTGGGAGGTAAAAGGTTCAAATGAATGTCTTGATTCAGGCAAAATGAACTCAGATTTTGGTTTGGCTGTACTAGTCTGCCATGTAGAGCAGCCTGCATAGAACAGTCAGCCTAGATTTGATGCCTTCCTGTGTTGCTTACTCAGAGGAACACACAAAAGTTTCACAGGGAATTTACTGAGTGCTTGGATCAACCAAGCATGCTCCATCAGGATTTTCCTAGGAACTTGCCCAGAAGAAGCTAGCACTACAAATATCCCAAGCTGTGAGGGCAGGCTGTCTGCAAACTGCAGATACAGTGTGGCTTTCACAGCACCCCTGGAAATGGCTTCTAGGTCCATGAGGCAGCTCAAAGATGGATGAGAATCTCCTTCTAAGAGCAGATCCTGATGAACCCTGAAGATGTGATTCAGTTCCAGACTTCAAATCTTTACGTCAAGATAGAGCTTTCAATGTGAACCAGGCATGGACATGATGGAGATCTCACTATAACTGCCATGGAAGGATGAAGAGATTCTGTCCCTCTAAAGCACAGATCTCTTGTTAAACTGCCTACACCTCTCCTGTACCTCAGACACCTGTGGACACTCACCATGAGGAACCCCCAGTGAGGTGCCAGGCACCAGGTGAAACCCTGCCCTTAGAGATGCTTAACAGGGACTGCACAGCAGCAGCAGGCCATTCCAGCACCTCTGTGGTCACAGCTGTAAACTGGCTGCTCTGTCCAGATCTCTGCTGTCCCTTGGGTGCGACATGTCCATCCCCCAGTGGCAGAAAATCACCACCAAAACCACTCAGCTCTATCCCACAAAGAAAAGAGCCCTCTGATCACTGCTGGCTGCAGAGGCATGGGATATCAACACCCAGGGCAGGGCAAGAAGGAGCAGACAACCTTCCTCCTGGAACTAGCAAACCTTCCTCAAAATTTTAGTGTTGAGAGCTGTAAAGTTATTCCATTTCAGGTCAATCCAGCTATAGAATGAGTTGGGGCGTATCATTCTCCATATTCAGTGGTTGTACCCATAGACTTTCTTTAGGCTATAGCTTGAGGTATGTTGCACAGAGGGAGAAGGGGAGAGGTGTGCAGACCTGTTTCAGCTTTGATCTTAAAAGATGTGTGAAACAAATGTGCCTACAGTACAGTTAGTGGAAAGTTAAAGAGGGCAACATGGGAGGGTAAGTTCAGATTACATGATGAGAAGAAATTCTTTACTGTGAGGGTGGTGAGACACTGAACAAGTTGTCCCAGGGAAGATGTGGATACCCCATCCCTGAAAGTGTTCAGAGTTCCAGGTTAGATGGAGCTCTGAGTAACCTGGTCTAGTGGAAGGTTCTCTGCCTATGGCAATGGGTTTGGAGATGGATAAACTTTAAGGTCCTTTCCAACCCAAATTACTCTATGATTCTGTGATACCCTGGACAGTGCAGCTGTGATGGAAGAACTTAACCACAAAGACAGCTCCTCTGTCTTTGTCCCACATAGAAGACCTAACATGGAAGCACTGGTATGGATTCCTTTTGCAGTTTGTTTGACTGTGTAAATATCTAACCCTTTCCTAAGACTCTGCTGTTTTGATCACTCACCGAGCTGCAACCCTCTAGGAAAAAGAGAATTAGAACTTAATTCTGCTACTATTTGCCGTCTCCAGGAAATTGTAGTCGTTGTTGTGAAAGGACTTTTAGGGCTCCCCCATGCTGACTGTCTGCTGGAGGCAGTGGATAATCACAGAAGCACATCCCAATTCTTGCTGTGCTGGAGGACAGGAAGCAGTCCTTTCTGAGCAAGGGGAGAGACCTGGCTTCAGCCTCTGCTTCTTAATTAGCTGCTGCAGGTGGAGAGCTGTGCAAGTTCCTCACATTGCTTTTATAACTATCACATCTTTATGTGGCTGAACTGGTTTTTTCCACTGTAATTTGGACATTTTTGGAAAAGAAATATTTTGGGTCACATTATCAATTTTCCCCCTATGGAAAGCTTATGAAAATTAATCTATAAGCAAATTGATGTGAGGAAAAAAGTTAGCAGAAATGTTTTCAAATGGACAACTTTCAAAGGACTTGAGCTCATTCCATTTGAATTACAAAGCCAGAGCTTTGATCCAGCCACTCTTTGATTCCCTACCTCTCTTTCCCACCCATGCTTCTTTGCATCACACTTGAACAGGTCTCCAGTGAGTAAATTTTACCAAATGATTGAAAATACCCTTGGCAGAAGTACCTTGATAGACTGTTCTTGAGGCTGAATGCTTCATTTGGTGGCCACAGCAGGTACAAGAAGCCTCTGACCTGCCTTTTGGATGGTGATGTGCCAATCCATCTCAGACAGGTGGAGGAGGATACTCCTTCTCCAAGACCTACATGCCACTCTGACTTTCTGTTAATGGTCCCAAGACAGTTCTCAGCTAGGGCAGCAATTTGTCTGCAGACATCAAGCTCACCACACTAGACTAAGGCCACCATGAAGATACCCAACTGTGTACTAATCTCATGCCATTTTAATTAGTGCTAAAGCATATTAGCAATATTGAGCTAAATGGCTGTAACCTACAAAAACACAACCACACCTTTTCTTTAAAGTGAGATGCCAGTTGTGCAGTCAGACTAGCACTGAGATTGTCCTCAAAGGAGTCAAGGAGGCCTGTAAGAGCCACCACAATTGGGATAAATACAAGAGACAAAAGCCTTCAAGATGCTTTGTGTAACCAGAAAAAGCAAATTGGCCTCCACAGAGACACATACATTCCTGCAAAAATGATTTAGAGGAATTACCTCTACTTACTGGTGTCTCACATCTCACTGGCTATTGGGTTTGTGTGTTTATGGGAAGAAGGCAGAGCAGATCAGAGAAGGCAAGGACTTGGCCTAAACAAACATCAGGATTATGGCTCCAAGAACAGAGCCAGGGTGGGGGAGGAGAGAAATTTTGGCTAAGCTGATTAAAAGGCAATTGCAACCTGAAAAAAACCAGTTCTTAATTCCTCCTGTGTCTGAGGTCACTGCACATTCCTTGTAGACAGAGGACCATAATAAAAAAGTCTGAGTCTATCATCACCTCCATCTCTGGTGCCAATGTGTCTGTCAATGCTACCTGTGCTTCCAGCATGGTGCTGGAAAAGGGCTGGGACAAGCCTCAGCACACTTGAACTCGTTCAACTCTCCCAGGAAAAAAGCCTCCCTAGAGCCAGCAGCATGAGGCATGGGTAAAGCAGAAAGCATCAAATAAGGAAGGAAGAATCATCAAGAAGTCTCTTGATAGCAGTGGAGAGAGAACTTGTAGTGGAGATGAAACTGCTTTTGAGGCAACATCTGCACATGCAGCACACAGTGTCTAGCCAGACTGGGAAGCCCCATAGCTGGAAGCAGAGACCTGTCTGCTGTGAACAAGGAGAATTTCCATGGAGCCAGGAGACTCAAAGGTGTCCTGACAACCCAAAATCTGCTAACAGACATGAACAGCAGCAAGGAATGACAGATCTCAAAAAGTGTGTTGAGAAAGCAATGAAAGGGGCAGAGGTCAGAGCAGACCTCGCTCAGCCACCTGGCTGCACAAGTGGGTTAGCCAAATGGCCTCAGTAAAACTATTTTCTACTTCATTTGTAACCCTCAGAGGCCAATCAGGGAGAGGAGAGATTGTCCAGTTCAAATAATGCAAAGCTTGATTTCTTTGAGAGCAAACTCCTTGACAGGCTGCTTGGCTCTGCTCAGCGTCTCGCCCCAGCGAGGGCCAGGAGGAGGAACAGGAGAGGCTTCCAGCAGGCAGCCTGTGCACGCCAGCCCACGGCAGCCTGGAGGGCTCCAAGCCTGCAGGAGCTGCTGAGATGTGGTGCACAGGCAGCCACGAGGCAAAAAGAGCCAGATCAGAAAATTAGCAGCGAGGGGAAAGCTGAATCCTCCAGCCTGGCTGAGGACCAGGCAAGACCTGTTCTTGGCATAATCTGGTGCAAACAAGGACTCCCAGGATAAATGGGCAGTGGAACAATTTTTACAATTTATGTTTAGCTGGACTTCAGCTTACAGGGCCAGATCAGTGAAAGGAAATCAGATACCCCAAGGGCTCAGGGAATTTGCCCCATCATTTGAGTTTTTCTTTGCAGCAGCCAGTCAGCAAAGGAAGCAGCTGCTAGCAAGATAGACATTAATTGTCATGAACCCCATAAGCACAGATATGTCAAATGGAAAAGGTGACTCTAGTCTGGTCTGTGGCATTTTGGAACAATTCAAAATAGTGATAGATTTGGTTTGTAAAACAAGAGAAATTGGCAATAATGCAAAAACTAAAGAAAGCAGTTAAGTGCTGGTACAGAAAAGAAGTTTGCCATAAAACGTCAGCTTGTTATAATAGGAGTCTGGGCCAGAACAAAACATCACAAGAGCCTAGTAAAAATCCTCTTTCCCAGTCTGAGGATTGCAAGGACACCACATTATGTCACTGAATCCCAAAGGTACACAGATGAGGCCCCAGGTTTTTGTTTAGATCCTCACAGTTGAAGGACAGATGGAGGAGGCTGGTTACAAATCATCTGCTGGTATCTGTGAAATGCATGGAAAAAGTGGACATTGCCTCAAGGATAACCATTAATAGAGCAGACATGCTAAAAACAGCAAGGGATAGACTGTCCAAAAGTGAGCCAACTAATTGGTCTCAAATGGAGACAGTGACAGAGAAACATGCTCTTGTCCAACAGTTGGGAAAGTTGGGTTTGAAAATTGGACATCTGGAATTTGAGCTTTATTTCTGGATAATCAAGATAGTGGATGAGCTAATAAACAGTTTGGATTTCATTATGCCTAATAGCTGTGTAAATGCCAGGAAACCATGTCTTACAAAGCTTGCCTGTGAAAATTCTTCTAAAATACAGATCACAGGTGAGTAAAATGCCGTGTAGACAACTGTTTTGCACAGAGCAGGGAATGGCACCTCTATAAGTGACATGCCATGGGGGCTTTTCAGACAAAGAAATCGCTTCCCAGAGTCTGAAACTGGTTTTGAGATTAGGATCTCAAAGGGATTTTAGCTGCTCAAATGTTGGTATATGGGAAGCAGGAATATGTTCTTCCTGGTGTGCTAGACATTTCTGATGATGAGAAAATAATAGAGGAAAAACGAGAATAAGAGCCAGAAAGCACAATTAAGTAAAAAGATGTAGCAAATAAGCAGAAGAGACTAGCAGGGAAAGACAAATGCAGGGATCTTGGTGTTCAGTGTTGAGGATGCCTACAAGCCTCTGCTGTTGAGGCTTCTGGAGTTGTCCTCCTTCTTGTTGTCAAAGCAGCACAGGACTGTAAATAGACTGTAACATAGAAATGTGTCCACAGAGCTTCACTGCTTAACTAAAGCCAAGTACAGGAGATATTCTGAGCAGCTGGGAATTTCAGAAGGTGAGACTGAGGTCTGACATCACCTTGGTGTCACTGGTTGTTCAGAGGAAGGAGGGCAGCCCCACATCGTTCAGTCTGGACCACTGGAGCCTTGTTTTCCACTCTGGATCTCACAAAGAGCTGTGGACCTCAGCAGAAAAATCTGTTATACAGCAGCAGAATGACTCTCTCAGTGGCCACTGGATGTGGCTTCTTCCCCAGTGCAGAAACACAATCAGACTTGTTTTAAGCACCTCCACATGGCACTGGCACACCCATGCTGTGGTGAGGTGCCCTGGGGGAGCTGCCTCCCCTGGCTCCTCGGCAGGGAGGTTCAGCTGCACACATCAAAACCCATGGTCTCTACCTAGGGGCTGTACAGGTGTCTGAGACAAGCTTAAATCCATCAGGCTGCAATAAAACTCCAAAGAAAGGGAGTATTTCCTAACGAAAAGCAGTTTGCCTTGGCCAGGTGGGGAGTGAAGGAGCAGTTTCTGCTGACAGAATGGCAGTGGAGAGGTCCTGACACAGCCACTCCTCCTGGATGTGCAGGATCAGGGAGGATTTTGGTTCCTAACAAGAAGTTTAGTTCTAAGCTTGAGGATATTGCACAACATCAGCTAGTTTGTGTGAGCTTGTGGCAGAAGATATTTGCAATAATCACCAGAACATAATTTAGTATTTGTGGAGTTACTAAGCTCTTGTCACCATTCACAGTTGGTTTTGTTAATTTTAAAATGCCTTTTACTTATGGAACAGATGTTAAGAGATACTGAACTTCTAGTTTAGAGACAGTATTGCTACAGTAACATAAAGGATTTGAAAATGTCCTGATTGCAGCAAAAGTTTCAGGCCTCTGAGACAATTTATTGTGTTACTGAGATAATACAATGGCTTAAAAGACTTATTTGTATATTTTCAAGAGTGATTGGATGGGAATAAAACAACTCCAGAATAACAATGAAAATACTCTGACAAGAAGGCATTGCATAGTTATGTAATAAGTTAACTATAACTGCTTCATATATGATTGTGATAGATAACATATTTCTGTTTGTCTAGAACATACTCTTTAGACTGCCACCATTATAGACTCATGACACTGATGAGATGGTGCTCTTAATGGATTCAATGAAGCTACTCTCTTTCAACCGGTTTTTTGGGAACTCAAATTCAACAGCCTCCATATGAACTATGGAAAATGCTACACAGGCATCTGTGGAAAGACAAATCTCTCTTGGTCTTATTTTGTGAAACTTGGGTGTTAGTCAGGACAGCATGTAGCAGAAGAACAACAAAAAAATATCTTGACCCAAAAAACTCGGTGAAAAGTTTAAAAAATGAAATTATTTGGCCAAGTGTCCTGCAAAAGGGGAAAGGGATAATGAGCAGAATGCTGACCACTTGCTGTTTAATTCCTCCTTTGTTGAGGAGAAAAAACTTTGAGTGATCACTAGGAATAAAGAGGCTAGCATAAATACCATAATACCATAAATAGCATATTATTTAGTGAGCAATTTCTCTTCCTAACAGAAAATCCCACCTGCAGGTGGGATCCCATCTTCTAGGCTCTAAGCTGCAACCACTCAGGTTGAAAGGGAATAATCCTATTTTTCTTAAACATTTTTAGTGTCATTAAAGTTCACATATGAAGTTTGCATGCAAGTATTCAGCAGACTTATTTATAATATTGTCTTTAAAATACCTTCTGCAGCTACATTACTCAAACTCCCTCAAACCAATCAATCTCTGTTATAAAATTAACTGGTTGCTGATGGAACTATCACTCACTTTTTTCCCCCATCAAAGAGAACAGTCAATCCCTGTTTTCCATAGCATTAACTGAGGCAAGGTAGGAACCTGTCCTTTTCCAAATTGAGGTGATGTGCATCTGTGTGCTAACAGTAACTGTGTTATCTAGAAACTCTTTCAAGCCACTGAAATTCTTTCAATAAGCTCCTTATTTCCAGATTCACCTCTCTTCCCCGGTAATGAAACACCAAGTGTCAGAGTTGCTTTAAAAAAAAATCAAATTTACATGTTATCTTTGTACCTCTGAGAACGATGGCTGTGTGCTATAGGATGTGGCAAGCTCATGCTAAAATAAAAGGACACTCTCTCCATGGCATATCCCATGGTTATAATCCCATGGTTACATGGTTATCCCAGGAGGGGTTATTCTCCCCTACTGAGCAAATGTATCACCTGCCCCCTACAGATTTTTTGTGGTTAACAGAGATGCTACTTCTGGCCAGAGCAGCTTCAAGACAGAGTTGTAGCTTCCAGGGATGTGTAATCATTTACACCTGCGCAAAGGAGATGTAAACTCATTTTGCACTCACTTTGCACAGGTGAAAATGACTGCACAATCTGAGAGGCAGTGGAGAATCAAGCTCATAATGACTGCAAAGTGCTTAAGCAGAGTATGATGGAGACCCAGAGAGGCACATGGGATACAGTGATCACTGGGCAAGCAAATGTCAGTAGCGGTTTTGGGAGCCTATTTTCCCTCATTGTGCCAGCAGTGTGTATTTGCAGTGGAATTCGTCTGTGTATGCCCAGCAGATCATAAATCAGTTGCTGTGTGAAAGCAGCAGGCCTGCCTGCCCCAGCTCCCTCTGCCACTGCTGTTGGGCTCCAGCTGCAGCAGCAAACCTGTGCTGCCCCCAGGCTGGAAGATGTGTGACTGTGGGATCAGTTTATGGGGAGAATCAAGCTAAGCCTAGGGGCTTTGGCTTGGTTTAGGGCATGTTTCTTGTTGTGAGTTAAACAGCTCATCCAAAAACCTAGCTCAAGCACTTCTGAAATAGAACAGGTGCTCCTAGTCCTTTTTGTTATATTGCCTCCTAAAGCTGCCCAAGAGCTAAGGAGTGCAAGAGCTTTCAAAGGCAACTTTACTTTTTATGAGCTGTTGGATAGGACAGAGTAGACAGATCTAAAATTAATCTGCTGCCCGTTGTCAGAGCTCTCTGACCATAAGGATAAAGGCAGTAATTACCACAATGGGCTATTTGAGGGATGTTGAGAGAAATTTTTTCATGCTGGCTTTTTTAGCTTGAAGATTAGGATTTATTTAATAACTTTGCCTGGTAGTCTGAAAAAGACCTTCTGAAATGTGTTCCTCTTAGCCTTACACCTGCCAGCTTTCTTCACTCTTCTTTCCCTAGCCTACTAATAGTGATGGTAAATGCATCCAGAGAAATAGAGTTGCTATAAAGTACTGAAGTTTCTGTGTAGCGTGACATAAAGTTTCTGAATGTGAAATGAAGTATGTGTGTCATTTTTCCAAGGGACTTCTAAAATGTGCCTCTGGATATATGTGAAAATATAAAATACTGCCCACAAAAAATTAAAGCAGAAAGTATACACTTGTGAAGGAAAACGAATTCATTTGTTACAGCTATCTTTTCAAGGCAAAGCAGTCACACCCTGTGTGTGACAGGCTGGAAATCTACGTGTCCCCACTGATTTTGCTGTGTTTGCAGTACCTGGTGTGAGAGAAGGCTGGCCATCAGTGCAGGAGTGTTTCCTCATGTCTACAAAGCTCTGCAGAGCCTGCACTGAAGTCAAGCCCAACATTCATTCACATCCCACGACAATCAGGGCAAATGATTCACAAGCAAGATGATGACAGCTAGGACAAGGGATCATTTTTAGTTTTAAAACATGCAATTTTGAGCACATGATTGTGGCAAATAATCCAGTTTCTTACTTAATGAAAGCACTTAGCAAAGACAGCATCAAAATTGTGGTGGCAAGGGAGGGTGGGTGAAAGGAGGGTACTTACCCGTTGTGAACCCTTAAGGGCTGGGAAAACCAGACTCTAGAATGAGACAACCATCTCAATACTTACATTAACAAGAGAGTGAAAGAAGTCTTTATTTTCAGGGACAGGGTTGAACAAAGGACTTTTACCATCTATTCCTGTTTTCCTAATAAGTTAAGAAATATTTATTTACCCCGAATGAGGTACCCCCAGTGGCTTTTTCTGTAATGGGCTTTTAGGGGTCTTCTCAGCATGAGCTACAATTAACAGAAAGAAAATGTTGTCTTTAGCTAGAGCAGGAGCTTAAGGGCTGTTCTGGGACCTCCTTCCCTCAAGCCACAGTGGTGCCAGGCAGTGTTACCTGAGCTGGCTTTCCAGTGGGACAGCACATGGAGCCAAGAGCAGCCTGCACACTGCCCTGGTACTGGGATCCTGGAGCCCACCAGCAGCAACCTCACATGTCACCTCACCCACGGGTGCTACAGCAGTGGGAGGACAGGGGCAAGCAGGATCTGCTTCTTGTGTCTGCTCCACTGAGGCTGGAAACTGGTACAGTGCAAGGGCACCACTCAAGGGCAAAGCAGCTGCTCAGAAGGGAACTGCAAGGGCCTGAAATTCCTTCAGCCCCTACTTCACCTCCTTCACCTGCAGTCCCAGATGCAGCACACTCAAGCATGTGCTTCTTCACAGTATGGGAACAACTGTGAGATTTCTGTACCTGGCTGCCTTGAAATGCCTAGAGGCAGCTGAGAGAGGATGTGGGCTGCTTCACCATACTAGCACTTATCATGGGATGTCTCTAGTTACCCTCTCAGTGACAGCTGGCATCTGGTATCTGCTGTAGTGCCCTACTAGGCATGGCCCTTGGTGTGCACTGTCTTCAGCTTCTGTGAATGACAGTGAATACTGTGACTAGATCCTTGTAGACTTATCAGTTTATCTCCAAGGTCTATTCAAATACCCTAAATTATAAAAGTAGGCTGGAAATAGCCTGCTATCACTGGTATCTTTTATGCTGCTGCTGTGAAACCATTTTCTTCTTCTACCTAGTAACCCTGAAATCTGCTGATATTTGCTGAAGGTGTATTTAAGTAGTAAAAATAGACTTCCTTTTTTAAGTGTTTGGGTATTTTTTCACCAAAACTTATCTAAAGATTCTTTATGACTTTTTTATTTTAAAATCTAAAGCCAAGGAAGCTTTAAATAGCTAAGTCTAAAACTGATTATCTTGAAAATGGTCCCTTATTAAAAGACCCTCATAGCGCTTAAGTCTCCTCTTCAGCCTTCATTTAGTTGTTTTTTGGGTTTTTTTTTTTGGTACCCCAAGGAATCAAGTTAGGTCAGTCCTAGCTTACACCTAAAACCATTCGGGACCCTGGGCTTACTTCCTTCTTTTCCTAAGTCCCCAGAGGAGTCTATTTGTTCTCCTATATGCATACCAGATAATGCCTCAGCACAAAATCATGGGAAGATCTTTCCTTAAAACATATCCAGCAATATGACCCCTGATATTTCCACCTAGTCCAGTGGTTAGAGCACTTTGCTGGGAGCTGGAGGACCAGGTCTTAGTGCTGGTGCTTTCCCTCCTGTGAGTATGCAGGACCACCAAGGGTGCTGTGTGGTCACCCTACTGGGAGGGTCACTCCATTCCCTCTGCTGAAATGGAGCACTTCTTGTGAGAGGAAGGTACAGAGGGGGTCTGTGAAGGAGAGATTCAGAAAGGTAGAAGAGAATGGGAGCACAAGGAATTGAGCAGCTCTGGGACAAGAAGGGTCAGGTCCCATTCCTGGAAGCTTCTTGTAAGGGAAGGCACATGCCCTTATCCCAGCAAAGTGTCCCAGGCAGTGCTGGCAGCCTGCACCTTCCCTGTGGGACAAAAAATACCTCAAAGACTATGTGCCAGATGCAGAGCTCCACAGAGTTTCTCATGCCTGGAGTGTCTGACAGCCTCTTCAGAGCTCCCCACACCATTGGGAAGCTGCTTGCTGCAGCTGCCTTATGCAGTTATTCACTTCATCATTCATGCCTTGTGTACATTCCTCATGTTTTAACTATGGAAGAAGAACAAATTGAGCATGTCAACCCTTCTTCCCTCCCACCTGTCATCCAGTTTGCTTCTACAGGTTTTCTCCCCACTCTTGAAGGCTGCTGTAGCATGTTAACATATTGGTCTTCACGTATTTCCATTAACATCTCCTTTTTCCCCAGTTACACACTCAGCAATCTACAGGGGAAGCATCCAGCATGCCCACAAAGCAAGTCACAGTACTGCTTCTGTGACCAGCTCATGTGTAGGGACAGATCTACTTGATCTGAAATCATCAACACTGACTGCACACACAAATGACAAATGACCCCACACCTCTGCTGCCTTTGTCTGCAAAAATCCAGGGGTGTCTGTCTAAGACTCAGTATTGCTCTCCGTGCCTCCTGTCTCCCTTTGCTGTGCTCTGAAGGGTCACTCAGCATGAACTAATGGACTTTCCTTTCTCAGTGGGTTCCTTTTTTCCATCTGCCAATGCCACATTTTGAGATTACAATTTCTGGAAAGCTTTCATGAGCTTGACACTGAGCAGATCAAAAAGAGACCATTAAACTCTAATGTGTCTATCAGTTCAAAGAGAACCTCTTTTTCACCAGTCTCTTATCTCTCTTACAGTATGTTTTACCAAATGGGTGCCTACAAGCATGTGTAGGTGAAAAGGCAGCAATGCAGTCTGAGAAAAAGCAGCTCCTCTGATCCCCAGCTTGGCTGCAACATCATTTGGTGCTCTTGCACTGCCTGATTCTGTTAGGCTCAGGCAGGTCTGAAAAGGCTGTCTTTTTTTTTTTTTTTTTTTTTAACCAAATCCACTGCTAAAGTCCAGCAATCACTGACATCCAGCGGCCACCGAGGATAATTACAAATGTTAATTTTCTGAGAGGCTTGTTTGCTACCTGGGGAAGATCCAGTTATGCTAAAGGTTTATTTCTGAGCTCTACAAAGGAAGGACAAGTCAACTGAAGTAAAATACTGCTTTTGTCAGGTGGGAGAGGGCAGGTACCAGAAGACCAGTATTGAAAATCATCTCTGTGTTTCCAGCACAAAGGGGCTCCAAGTCTAACTGTGCTGCTATGCAGCTTGGGAGTAACCCCAGATGGCAAACTGGGTTCTGCCTTTTGCAAAGTGAGACCAGACCTGAAGTTTCCTGCCCCAAACCATTTTGAGAGGAATAAAATTAAGCCTTGAGCCACAGTGACCCCACTATGTTGGTCTAAGAAAAACACTGGGCTTCAGCCTCTCCCCAGTAAGGCTCAAATATCAATTAAATCCTCTGGTGGGTGATCCTGCCTGAGGAAAACAACATCAAAATAACAATTTTTGCTCAATTCCACTTAACATAGACACTTAACAATTTCTTCATGCTTGAAGGGGGATGGGTAGGCATTTTGTATGATTTTATTACAGTGCAAATACTACCTGTTCCTAAGTGCTTGTTTACTCAGCTTTCTTTTTGTATAAAGTTGTGTGGGCTGTGGGACAACTGCTGAGAGTCACCTAGCTCTTTGGTTTGGATTTTTTTTCTATGTAGACACTCTCTACAGTGTCTGACAGAATTTAGGGAATGCTTAGAATTTTCCATTGTAAGGATAAAAGGTCAGATTGCCATAGAAAGCATGGAAGTAAGTCTTTGAATGGCACAGCCAGGCCTAATTACTACAGGAAAAGTAGATTCATCAGTGAAAGCATAATTATGAGACTAATGTCTGTGCAAGACATCTTTGATTTTTTTTTTTTTTTTTTTTTTTTTGGTGGTGATGGGAAGTAGGGTAATAAAAGGAAAAGGATAAAGTCATCTTACTTTTATTTATAAGTCTTTATAAATTTATTTATTTATACTTTCACTTTTATTTAGAGGTCTTTCAAGTGTATTAGAGCAGAAGGTAAATTTTGACAGGCATAAAATACTTCCAGTGCAGCAAACTTTAATGCTTGCTGACATCACCATAATTTAAACTTTGGGCCTTTGTAAACAGTTTGAGCAGAATGCCTTGTAAGCAATCTGAGCTCATTGCAAGGGCTCCAGCACTCTCTGAATGTTTCATCACTCTCTTCCCCTTCAGCCTCCAGTCCTTTTTTCACTGTTTCTACCCCTTCTAATGCCTCTTGCAGAGAGAATATCCTTACAACTTTTCTGGCAGCCACCACAGCCCCCCTTCTCACTGACATGTTGCAGTAGTATCTCTTGGAGCTTTGGCCATAAACAAGAACCCCATCACAGAGCATTAGCCATACAACAGATGGTCTCTGAAGCAAGGGGTCAGAGGTGGAGGATGTGCCCAGAAAGGGGACCCGTAGCCCATTCCTGGGATTTGAGGCCATTTTCACTTGTGTATCCTACTCTATGTGAGAAGCTCACAGGTTTAAATGCAATGGAAAAAAGGAATTTCACTTCCTTCCCCTGAGTCTGATAGATTTTGTTTCATGTCCTCTGCCCATGTGGATAGGGAAAGTTTTCTGTTTTGCTCTGCATGGAGGGCCAAACTGAAGAGCCACGGCTGAAAAAGTGGGAGAAAGGAGAGACAGCACCTTCCTTGCAACACATGAGACCACCCTCCCTGGATCATCCTGACAGCACTGGGATGGGAGCAAGGGCTCTCCCCTTCCTCTGTCTCACCTGCAGTGAGAGCCACCACATGCTCATGGAGAGCATTAGGAGAAAACTGCAGTGACCAGGGCATGCTCAAGAAGCTGAAGGAGCTGAGTTTTCTCCAAGGCTGATACAAGTCTCCACACAGTGTCACTGATGAAGGATTGCTCTGCCTGTACTTGGGGGGAAAGCCAGAATCTCTTTTCTGATACTGAAAGAAAGCAGTTCCCTTTCAGACCAGTCAGGAAAGAAATTGTTCATTCCTCAGGTTGAGCCACACATATGCGATCTCTTTGTTAAGTAGCTTTCTACATTTTTGCTGCTTGGCTCCTGCAGTTGCAGGCTGTGTGATTGCCAGCCCTGAGTGCTGGCCAGGAAAGCCCAGTCCCAGCCCAGGAGGGGCGAAGGCAGCATGGCTCTCACAGCACAGACACAGCTATAAATGGCCACTGGAGAGGTGGGGGGGAAATCCACACTGCCCAAATACAGCTTCTACAATTCAATACTCTGGTTATAAAGCATGCAGAGACCTTACTTCTAAGAGAAGAGCAGTGTGTGGAAAAGGAAGGGAAGCCTTGGTGGCTACTGCTGGCAAAGGCAAAGGTGAGATGGACGAGCAGAAAAACACTTTTTCTCACTAAATAACAATCAGCCTCAATGTCATCACATTTTAGGTAAACATATAGAAAGTCCATCAGTGTAAAGAGCATGGTAGCTAGTTCAGATAGAAGGGAATTAAAGTTGTGGCAAGCTAGAACTAAAGCCAGGTCTGTTTCTAGTATTGAAATAACTTTGCTACTGCCTTGAATAAAAATAACTTTGCTACTCCACTTCAGCATGGAGAGGTTGGAGCATGATGTGGGGGAGACTGGATAACAGATGTCTTACAGATACCTGTCCCTCTCCTGCATGGTCGGGTCTGCAAAGTGGCAGTCTGTTTCTAGGATCTGGAATTGTTGTTTAGGCAACCAAAACTCTGGTTACCATCTAACTTACTGCTTGCAAAGCCACCATTTATCTGTGTAGTGTTGATATAAAACACCACCATGACAGCAAAATAATATTTTATACTGGTTTGTACAGGCACAAAGGCTTCACAGACTTAGGCTGAGAAGAAGTGAAGGGTGAGAAGCCCTTCTCCAATATCATTATCTGTGCATTGCGAGTTCTGGACTGGAGGAAGACAAACAGCATTGCTAAATTCATTTCCATTAGAAATTGAATGGGCTTCCACATTCCTGGACAGCACATGACAGGAGGTATTGGCTCATAAGGAGCTATTTTGCAATTTAACCATGACTGGCTGAAGGACTTGGAAATAAGAAGTGTTTTTCCGCATGGACGCTATTGAAACGTGAGCCTGAAAAGCTTGTCCAGCCAACAGCTGGGACTCACACCTTTCTTTTTGTACCTTTATTCCTTGGTCCTGCCAAGGGTGGGTATTATCTGTCTGATAGCTTTAAGACTGGAGAAGGCCTTGGCTGAGCTGAGGGAATCTGTCTGAAAGCAAAGCATAATATCAGGGTTAAGAAACAGACAACTTTTGTTGCTGGTGCTGTTTTCTGCACTGTTGCGTGCTGAGCATCCCAGGCCAGTGGCTTAGGTACCAGGCTGCTAGACCTCACATTAGGGATTGGCAGAAGGGGCCAAAAATAACTTTTCTGCATGACTCTTCTTCCTAACATAATGTGTGACTGGTTCCAGTCTTCTGTGACCACAAAAAGTCCTGCTCAGGTTCCCAACATCTGTTACTTTAGGGAGATCTAAAAACGTCTTTCTCTGGAGGAAAAGATGGTTATTTCACATTTTATGTAGAAACAGAAAAAATGATCCTGCAACATCTCTCATTCAGGACACCGGTTTTGAGGCTGTTTACCTCCTTTGAGGAAAACACCCATTGAAGTCCCTGTTCTTTGTCAAATGAAGGGGTTTGAAGACTTTGCCTCCTTCTACTGAGCAAGAGAATAGTTGTTTGCTGGCTAGTGCCTCTTGTGAACAGTCCACAGACAGACACTCAGCTTGCAGCTTAGCAGTTCAGTTTTAATCTTTACTCTGGCTAATCCTTACACAAAGCAGAACAGCTTTAATTGCAGATGATGAGCACGAGAGAGAGAGCAAACCCCAGCATTTCTGGCAGCCAAGTACTTGTTTGGGATTCGCCACACAGATGAGCAATTTGAATTTTCCGCCTCCATATGTTTAACAGCTAATATGGTCTGCTGGGATTTTCTGAAATACAGAAAAAAATACAGAGCTGCCTGCCTCTGACCAGAAATCCTGTGGCTCTAAGATACCCCATGCAGTCAGTATTTTCCTCTTGCTTTGTCCCAGAGCTGCTGCTCTGGGTGAGCTCTGTTATCACGTCAGGACTCGGTAGCAGAGAACATTCCATTCCTGCTGTCCTCGTCAGGACCACAAAACCAGAATGTTAATTGAAAAAATTGCTTTGGCTTAGACCTGGAGTTTCACTATTCTTGAATTTTCAGCAAACCAAATCAAGCACCGATTGAATGGGCCACCTTGTTTCCCTGTGTGCTTTTTAAAATAGCACCATTGAGCCATAGCAATAGCAATGGCAGTAGAGATCCATGCATCCTTCACAGCCTGTGGGATGGCATCTCTCCTGCACCAAGAGGTTGGTGTGGGATGGGAGGTGGGATTTTTCATTGCTATGCCTAAGGCAGAACAAGGTTTCCAGCCAAAGCTGGTGTGTGTGCAGCACTCCCTAGCCATGTACTATAGGGCACTTCCAGAATCCCCTCTCCTTGTATTTGACATACATCATTACATACCTGATGGAGGAGGAAGAAGCTTTGCCATTCCCACACTCTCCTGTTGTTGTTTGGTGGGATAAAGCAGCACAGCAGCTGACACACCTCTGATGTTCTCAGTTCCCTCTGTATGAAATTTACAATGGAAAGGTTAAAAGTTATCTCACCACTGCATATTGCTAATTATTTTGGGTTGACAAAAATTGCTGTGCTGCTATTTCTCTCTGGATTTTTTCTTCTTTCAGGCAAATAAATGAGATGTGGGGTGAGAAATTCCTCAGACTACTACTTACAACTCTACAAACAAGGGTGGGGTAAAATTTGGAGAACAAGCAATGGGAAAGACCATCTCCAGTGACACACATTGATGGAAGAGTGGACACATGTGGCAGAAGGCAGATTTTCTGTTTTGTTATTTTCTTTCTGAGCCTTCTCAGTGCAACTATACTTCAGAGGCTTATACTAAGTCATACTTGAGGGGAGGGAAATGAAACCAAAGGATCCTCCATCTCCTTGGGGCGGGGAGGCAGCTTGGGTTTCTGTGGGGTGTCTGGGCAGAATTCAAAAGGTCTTGTGGGCTTTGCATGCTCAACTTCTTCAGCATACTGACTTGCATCCACTGGCTAGTCTTTATGAAGCATTTAATTCTGTAGTTTTAGAGCTGTTGAAAAAGCAAAGGGAAGATTTATAACAACATTTGCTAACTCTAGGCCAACTGGTTTGGCACAGGAAAGAACTATGTTTTTCAGA
The DNA here is from genome assembly GCA_030060385.1 of Muscicapa striata striata. Taxonomy (NCBI): domain Eukaryota; kingdom Metazoa; phylum Chordata; class Aves; order Passeriformes; family Muscicapidae; genus Muscicapa; species Muscicapa striata. Next base: position 157,612 of record JAREIS010000340.1, read on the forward strand.
ACAGCTTTTCAACATTCCACTGTTAGCTAAAATGTATGAAAATTACAGTTTTTAAATGACCAGATGTTTTTGCTGAGAAAGAAATAGATTGCCTGAAAGGGGAAGATGAGGCCTGAACTCAGGCTTCTATGCTACTACTGTCAACTTTTCAGCTAATGGATGACCTACTACCATCTAAAACTACTAAATTTGTGTGATTAATGCTGCTAAATTGCAGCCACAGTATATTTATAATTTTCTCTGTCAGCTTGATACCATTTGTGCAGCATCACTATAGAAGGTGAAGGAGAGAAAAGGCGATTAATCTGGTGTCCTTGTACAGAACAATATGGTCTAGCTCTCCTCAAAGCAGGAGCTTTCAAGTGAATTAAACTAATGGTTTCATCTGTTTCATTTCCAGCTCTGCATTTTTTTAAATCAAGAGCAGCAGATCCTTTCCATGTTGTCTGCTTCTCTAGACAGAAACTGAGACCAGATATGTTCTTGCTTTTGGCTTCAAATAGCTCAGCACAGCACGATCATCCAGTACTTTATTCATGTGACTTATCAGGAGCATGGGGATCTTATTTTGGCCACCCATAATAGTTTAATTGGACTGGCCTGTGTTTCAAATCTGTGCTGGATTGATGGGATTCTTCAGATGCTTTTCTTATTGCTCTGTTGAGCAGTTACCAGTCAGACGAGATTAAGAACAAAGAGAAGATGTGATGGTCTTGGGTTGCAATCCTCCTCCTTGCTTTACAGCCATTGTTTAAGGTGTCCAAAAGAAATCCCATAATTGAAAAGCTCTTTTTGCATCTTTTCCTTCAAAGCAGACTCTTAAGGGGGGAATTAAATGAGGCTGAAGATGGTGGAGGAATTATTGAAACTAAAATTATAGCTGTGCAATGTCGTTCTCCCGTGAGCAGGAGCCAGACCCTTTGCACAGCCCAGCTGGCTGCCTCCATGCCCAAATGCCAGGAGTTCTTGTGTTGCCACTGTTGTGCTATAGGTAGGCGCAGGAGCACCCCAAAGCTCCCTTACCAACCCCACAAAGTACAGCTTAGCCCATGGCAGGAGAAGCCAGGGGCAGTCAGCACCATGGGGATCAAGCCCAGAAAGCTCCTGCTTCTGCTTCTAACAAGGCACCATCATCTGGCTCTGCTTCTCTTCTAAGAGAGTTGACAAAAAGCTACTTAAAAATCTGTTTAAAATTACGTATTCTATGCTTGAGAGTTTGCTAAGCTCATTATAGAAGTGGAATGAAATTCCACAGCACGTTTAGCATTTTTCTTGTTCCTATTTTCTGAGCTTTTCCAACCTAATAGAGAATGACTGATCCTACTGGTGATCTGAGAAGGACACAGTGGAGGAATCGCAGCAGGCTGAGCACCATAGCAGTAGTGTGACTACCAGTTTGGCTACTTCATTGTGCAGGCTGATCCAAGGAGGGATTAAGAGGATTTTGTTTTCCATTTTTTAAGTTGAATGGGCTGGGATGAAAGCCTTTTACTGCATTTCTGAACAAGTCAGGATATTTAGAAAAGCAGTAACAATGGACTGCACCAGACTTGGACTTTGAGCAATATAAAATCATTTTCCATAGGAGATTGGTTGTATGAAACCACCCAGCTTCCCCTTCTTTGATCCTTTAGTGGTCACTGATGACCTCTTGTCTTTCTCTGCTCCTTAAAGCTTCTGCAAGGAGCCACCCTGCCGCTGTCTGGCAAGTAATGGGAAAAACGCAACCCTGGAACGTCTGATTGCCAGCATGTATTAAAGTCTGAGGGACATGTGCTGGTTCAGATCAAATAGAAATCAACCCTAAGCCACGGCTTAAATTTAGGTTGACCTTCACCTTCTGACAGGTTTGAAAATGATTGATTGTTTTTCATTTGTTCCTCTGCACCCATCCCCCACCCTCCCCGCTCTGATTTCTAATTAAGGACAGAAGCAAAGGGAACAACTAATTGTTATCACCAGTTTGGATTTCCAGACTAAGAAACGTCAGTTCAGGGAAATGTTGTCCAAATATTTTGCTAAACTGACCCACAGCCAGGAATTTTCAACACTGCACTCATTGCTAATCTGTATGCATCAAATCATGCACATTTTTCTCTTTTAGCACCTACCATTTTTGCCTGAGGACTGTTCAGGTCTTGAACAAAGCTTCTGCCATAGAGGCAGGATTATTTTTTTCCACTAGCAAAGAGAGAGCAGATGAGGAGGGGGTAAGCCTCATGTTTAATGACCAATACCTCATTGTGGATAACTGACTTTCAGTCCCTGCCACCACAGCCAGCTGCAGACTTTGCTGACACTTCGGCAAAACCAAGGCCTCAGTACCTCAAATATATTAGCATTTGTGACCCTTTGAAGGCTACTGCTATTTAGATAACTTCACCCATATATCTCCTGCTTGATATGTACTTGTTCTATGCCATTAAGGGCTTTGCAGTTACCTCACCTAAATTGGGCACAGTTTCACAAAAACTATTGCAAGGATGGCTAAGCAAGTGCTAAATTCGCAAATTGCAAAGGAAGAAAGGGCCCCTTGATTTGAAGCAGGCAAAACAGTACAAAATTTGTGATTAAACACCTACTGCAGCTCCTGCAAATTTGCACGGTAGCTTGGGCACATGTGGAAGCAAAAGTTCTTCAACTGGCTTGGAGGGGAGGAAAAGGCAGGTTTGTCTTCTTTCCCTCCCTCCCCTGTCTGTAGCCCAGCAGTTATCTCAGCTGGCTTATACTAAGAATGACCCAACTTCAAATCTTGCCTGTCTGATTTGGAGGGCCCCAGAGGCTTACCCCAACTTTTAGCTTTTCTCACAAGGAATACCAGACATCTACACCAAGCAATTATTTTATATAGTTTCCCTTTAGGTCATCTTGCAGCAGGAGGCCCACCCTGGGAATCACTCCAGTCCTAGCACATGGAGACTCTCAATAGGCCAACACACTGAAGGACTGTTTCTGCTTTAGGCACTAACAGCAGCAACCTGGGCCAATAAATCTTCTATCCTTCACAAATGAAAAGTCGGCCAGAAAATCCTGCACAAAATCTTATCTCAATGTTGGTCACCACTGGATTGATGATCAGGTGTACTAAAGTCTATTTTTGTGCTTAACTGTACTCATCAGAAATCCACCAGATTAGAAAATAATGGAAAGTTCTTTCTCAATATATAGATGGGAAAGGTGTCAGAAAGACAACAGATACTGCCAGCAATCACATGTAATAATTTGGAAGCACATTACACCTCTAAATGAAGCATGTCTGTTAGTGTTCACACACATCACAGTGTCTGAGTTTATGTTTAAAGACCATAAATAATTATGCAGCCAAAGTAATAAAGCACATGCAAGCTACTAACATAGAGACAGCATGACTACATCAGTCCAAACTGTCAGGTATGGTTTACAACTTCACAAAATTTTGGAAACAACAACTGTGAAAACTGGCTATCCCCACATAGGAGAAATTTCTTCTACTGGCTGAGATCAAGCACAGAGCTGAATCCCATATGTGTTTTTTTGTGAGTATCCACACTATAAGTATATATGCACAGATACTAAGACCACCAAAGGTTTTGTTTTTTTTTTTATTTTGACACTTTCTAAAGCTTATTTAGATTTTTTCTCTAACAGATGTAATGAACAACAAACAAAGCAAATTTAAATCACTATGAGGATAATCCACTACCATTCAAAGTTTCTAATAATATCCATAGTTTTAAGGCACATAGCCAAGTATGATCAATACACTTAAATTCAGCCAATTGGTCAGTATATCTGGAAGATAACTTTTATTTATACTGATACCATGTAAATGAATTGCAAAGGAAGACAGTGTAGTCAGGTTACTCTGTGTGAACAACATTATATTTATGAAAATGCATACACACACACACACACACACATATATATACATATTTAAAATACTACACAAATAAATATCAACAAATTCTGTCAAAATCTAAATCTTTTAAATTTATTCTTTGGAACAATACATACAAACTTCAGCTGTGGTCTTGATCTCAGCCAGTGGAAGAGATTTGTTGGTACTCTCAAATAGTTTTACAGTTTTCACTTCCAAACTTCTGCAAAGTAATAAATCACACCTGGCAACTACTACTCATTTATTGTATTTCAAAATTGTTTTGTTCAGAAATCAAATTAAGCTTGTGAAGTGGCAGCAATTATACTTTTTCATTAGTTCAAATTACAATTTTTTGTGTAGGGTATTTCTATTTGAGTGCTTTGAGTTATCACTGTTTTTTAATTGTACATGTGATAAGCAAAATCAACTAGATTCACAACTCACTATGATTATGTTGAAGACAGAAGAGCTTCCTCCCCCCAACAGTGGAAGGTTCAGGATATTTCTGAGCAGACAATGTTAAGTTAATTATAAACTTAGAGGTAACACTATATTGGTTAGATTCTATGAAACATAGAATAATTATGCCCATTCTCAGTATTCACCTTTACACTTTAGAATATTTTCAAATACATATATTTGTTGGTTTTAGTTTCCCTTGTTTAGTACTAGGTGCCCTCAGCTGAGATTTTGAGGGGAAAGAGTCAATTCCCATCAGCTACTGTGTTCTTTATTTTCTAACCAAAGGATAAAATCCGAATCCCTCCCAAACCACTGAAGGTTCAGGTTCTGGGCCAGAATCTGACAAGCAATGTGTTTGAAGTTAATCACTTTCTCTTGGTCTCTCTGTTGATCTGTGTCTGTGGGAGACAAGGGGACCATCACAAATCATTTCCTCGCCTGGTGCTGTCCAAGGTGACACAAGGTGTCCTGCCTTGGGCTGCCCCGGGCTGCTCCATGACACACAGCTCATCACACTGTGACTGCACTGCCACACAGCCAGGGAGAGCAGGGCTTCAGCAGCACTGCCTCCATGCTCCTGGGGCTTGAGTATCTAAGTCAGGACTGGAACCTCTTCCTCAGTTCTAAAGGCAAGACAACTTGCATAGATCCAAGTACCAGCTTTTCAACTTCTCTGAATCTCAACAGGCCTCCTCAAAACAACTCAAACCAAGCAAAGGTTAATATTTGTGCTTGAAGAGCCTGTGAAATTTTGGCAAATGTCTAATCACATAATTTAAAATGCATCATACATTATTTTAACCTTCCTTAAACTTCCCAGAAACATGCCTGTGTGCTGTCTCAGTAAGTCTGGTAAAGTCAAAATCGCAAAAGTTGCATTTTTAACAGAGACTGCATGCAACCACAGAGATCTACTTGGCAGGAAGGGAGAGAGAGAGATCTGTGTGCATGCTTGCATACACCTTCACTGTTTCAGGCAATGTATAATAATTTCCTTTGTGAATAGCTATAAAGTTATTGTAGCATTAAAGCTGGATAGACCTACAGTAATGGTATTTCCTGACATTTCCAAATGTTAAAAGGTCAACAAAAACAGTACGTATGGAAACAATCTCTTGTCATTACATTCTGTAGCATGAATTAAATAAACATTTCAGTTTTTTCTCCCTTCTCCTGTCATTCAGTGTAAAAATCTAAACTATGCTACGCCATCAATACAGCATGAAGGCAGTAAGAGCTTTAATTAAAGAAGAATTCAATAAAAGCAATCTATTCAGTTTCAGTTAGATCCACTTTTTCTTCACTTACTACGAGGTAATGAAATTACAGCAGTAACCACTGACTTAAACACGAATCTGTCCAGAGAAACTCTTCCTCCAAAGGAAATTTCTAGTAGCAAGAGCCACTCATCCCTAACCAGTACACAGACTGTTAACACACTATGTTAACTGCTTTTGCTTTACACTTTGTGCAAAAGCACAGGTCCCAGTGAAGCATTAAAGTTCAGACACTGCCTTGTACACATTGACAAGCCCATCAAAAATAACTTCTTAACTGCTTTTGAAATCAGAGTAGGATCCAGCTGCTCCTAACATCAGCCTTAATCTCGAGAGTTCACACATTGACAGCTCAGCATTGGGATGGTCAGCATAGATGGGCAATGCCCATAAAATCCTAGAATCATTTAGATTGGAAAAGACCTCCAGGATCATCAAGTCCAACCTGAGATTGAACACCACGTCAACCAAACCAAAGCACTGAGTGCCACGTCCATATTTCTTGTATACCTCTGAGAATTGGTGACTCCAAGAGAGAGGGAGCAATCTCACAGTCTGACTGTCTGGTCCAGGGAGCAATGCAGCTATTTTTGTAGCATAGATCTGAGATATCAGCTCTGCACAGAGAGCAGAGATGGCCCTTTCTTAATAGCTTCTTGTATTGCCAGACAGTATGGATAACGTCTTCAGTGTGTTAAGCTGAAAATATGATTTCATGTAAAATCTTGGTGGACATGATCTGCCAGAGCTTGACTGGGCTAAAACAGCAAAGCTGTGGCTTATCTGACCTGATGTCATAGTCCTCAGTCCTCTGATAGGCTGGAACAAGAACAACTAACATGACAGGTTCCACGAAGAGCTGTCAATAAACTTTGAATCAGACTGTTGGCAGCAAGTGCTTACTATAAAAGCAATAGCATTGTGAAGTTCCCTTAAGCTGGGTGTAAACAGAACCCTTTTGCATGATGAGACTGAAAAGCTCCAAAGAGAAGACAAGCACTGCAGTGCAAGAGGAGTGGAGATGTGTATTGACTAGGGAGAATGAGAGACTGACCTGCTGTAACACCCTGGAGACTCTGCTGTGTTCAGAAGCACACTGCTGTAATGTGCAGCAGTGGGAAGAACTACAATAGTAAGAAAGGGTGAGGTAAAACATACTTTCATGAAAGCCCCTCACTTTGGGCCAGGGATATCAGTATTTCTTAGGTTTGATGAAGTTCAGGGTGAAGGAGCCAGTCTTCCTCTGGATAAACTACAGAAGTCACTTGGCTCCTTTATGGACCCATGTAAAGAAACTCATGTCCACTACTTCTCTATTGTTATGGACTCCCATCACCAACCATTTAATACTCTGATTTGGTTGTCTTTATCCCAGTTTTCCATTTCTCATTCTTGAGTGACCTCGCTTCATCTGAAAACAATGACAATATTCAGGCAAATACATCAGGAACAATTTCATTAAGTGCAGATACTAAGTCCCCTGGACAAAGAATTCAGACTGGTGATTTGTGCTGCCAACAGTGGGACAAGGCCCTGAGACCATCAATTCCATGTTACAATGGCATCTGAGGATAACAACCACACAGAGGAATGTGATTTCCTGACAGAGGCAATAACAAACCAAAGTTCTGGTCAATGAATCATGCTATGAGAGCCCTGATGAAGTATGTCTGAAGGAGCAGGCAGTTCTGCCACAGTCAGTAAGTAAGAGAGACTTGGAAATGTCTTCTGCTGCCAATTTGTTTCATTGCTGCAAGTGAGTTTCCTGTGCTTTCTCTGCATCTAAATACATAAATAAACAGATAAGTTGGTCTGTACCAAGGATGTTTCTCACTTCATCACCAATCTCTTTCTTCTGCAGAAAATAATCTGGTAAACCACAGGTAAAAGGAAGATTTCTAAAATGCCACCACCACTGTGCTGTCCAAAATACACCCCCTTCAGGCAGTACAACACCACTAAGTTATATTCCCCCTCAAAATAACCAGCGGTGTCTGTTGGGGAATACCACATGCTGTTGCTCAGCTTTGATTCTGTTGCAAGGCCAGTTTACTATAGGCATCCTCAGTGCTTTTGGTACAGCTCACCAACAACATCTGGAGAGCAGCCTGACATAATGAAATTCAAATTTGCTCTCATGTTTTGTGTGGGTGTGACAATAACTTCTCTTGTGGCCCTCTGCTTTCATAATTGGTGATGCTTCTCTTGTCCCACATCTGGAACAGGGCCTGAAAACTGTATCCCTCCTAAAGAGAAGCTATTTGCCATGCTGTCTCTGGCATTTCTTGGCTTTCTAGACATCTGTTATCTTCAAATTATTTTCCACAGACAGAAAATGCATGAACCCATACAGTGGTTGCACTGTGCGTTGTTTCTTCTGTCATCCTCTTAGTCCTAGGGTACATTTTTCTTCTGGAGGACAAATTACTCCTGCAAACATCTGGAATAAGGCATTCTTACCATTTAGACCCACTGCTTTCAGCTGCACAGTAGCACACACCTAATCTATGTGCAGAGGATGACACTTCACCTTTCACCAGACATGTAGCCTCACATACGAAATGGAAAAAGGAGAGGGTCTGGTAAAGTAACAGTTCAGAGTATAAACTGCTGGTTAGATCTTCAAACACACCCCATACCCCTCAGCTTAGAGGAAAACACATGAGGCTCTGAGGACAAATTAGGGGCAGCTTCAGGAAGTTCCATCCCAAGATTTCTTTCCAGGACCTGGACCCAAAATGAATACAGTAGGAAAAGCCTTCCTAATAAGTCAAACTATTTCTTCTTTCACTAAATAAACCAAACATTTTTCTAACCTGTATTGTTTCTGGCTCTGCTCACTGCTCAGCCCCTTATTACAGCTTACTCCAAAATTCCTTTCAGGGTGTTTGGCAGAGTGAGTATGATCTATAGCGTGACCTTGCAATTCAGTGCACTGCTGTCATTCTGCATCATGCACTGTAAAGTGTAGCTTTTATTGGAAATGAAGCTGCATAAATAAACACTCTTACATTAATGTGAAGTACAACATTTTGCATTACCAATGTGCAGATACATTTTGGGAGAAATTAGTTACTAGGAAGGCAAAAAAACAAGCAGTGATGGCCTGTATTATTTTGATCCTTTAAAAATGTTTTTAATCCCTTAAAAATGTTTTTTTTTTCAGTTTTGTAGTCTTTCAATAGAGATTTGTTTCCATACTATAGAAAGCTGAAGGGTATTAAACACTTTTCTGAAGCTCTTTTGTGAGCTTCAACCCTCTGCTCCACTACAATGTCTATAGACAGACACAAATTGCATGAAGTAAGGAAAAAGAAAACTGAATCCAGTTTTGCAAACCTGATCAAAGATAAGTTGTGCTTTAGTTATCTAAGTGCAACCTCTTAGTCTCTACAGTGGTAGCTTTACTTTTCTTACATATGCTGTCTGACAGCTTGTTGAAAAACCATCTTGCTAATGTATGCACTCTAACACGCTTTAATTTTGTGCTTTTTCAGTCCATTACTAATTGACCTATCACTATTTGTTCAGAATTCAAGGCTGACTGCCTCCAGTGCACTTTAAAAACATATGGGCAAAATTCATCATAGGCATCAGCTTTGCATACCATAGAGCATGAGAGGTGACAGTACCAATTATGTGTCTGGAAGGAGATGCTCCAGCCAGGCTACAGACAGTTACCTAATATTATTCCAATGTGTCATTTTCAGAGGGAATAAACCTGTCGTGATCATCAGCTATGTAAAGTGCTGGGATCATTAGGCTAACTCTGGCAGTATCATGCTGGTTGGGTTGTTTTTCAGTAACAATGCTCACAGTCATTCAGTCATACTTGTGCCAGAACTTTCATCCCAGAAAATGCTGCTCCTCCTTTATGAGCACCTTGGTGCTTTGCTTAACAGGTTGCAGTCTCACATCTGGCACCCCTTGGAGAGCCAGCAACAGGCATTCAACCTGGTCTCTGCAGCAGACCATTCCCAGAAAGGTTGTTTGCTCCAGAAAACATACCCCAAAACAAAAATAAGAGAGAACATAATGAAAAACACAGAGCCAGAGTATAGGAAATACAGCTGCTTTCTCCTGCCTCCATTGCTTCAAGGCCATCCCTGCAATGTGGGTTTCATTAATGGCTCAGAGACAACACTTCAACAAGTTCAAGATGCTGTTGGAAAATCCACCCCATGACATATTATATGGTTTTCCTAAACCAGTGGTGGGGAAGAGGACCTGTTCTGTTTTTTTTTACTTTCAAAAATTTATTTTTAAGTGCATTGTAACACTGGCAGCAATTGAGCTGCAAGTGAAAATACATATATACACTTAACTAACAGCAAAACTTTCTGTTCAAGTTTACCCAAAAAAAAAAAAAAAAAAAAAAAGCATAAAGATGAGACATATGCTGGGTTTGAGCAGCTGAAAGGCCTTTGGATTGGGGTCAGTCACTTCATCTGTACTTAGACACAGACTGAAGGAGCTCCCATCCTGTATTCATAGTTTTCTACTAACTCACATGAACAGTTACTTCACAGTGTCATATATTTGAAAGTCAGGTACTGTAATAAAGCATAACGATATCAGACAGCATGATGTTAGTGAACTGTTAAAACACAATCTTTACATTGAGAAATACATAGATTTCACCTTAAAGTGGGCTTTCAACTTGGCCAATTACCAAAGATTCAGATATATAAAACAATTGTATGAAATCAGAGTGGAAATAAGACAGTACTACCTCTAAGATACTAATTAGTATTTGAGGCTGCTGTAGGGCCAGGCCCAGAACTGGCTGTGCAGCCCAAATAACTGCTACAGCCATTGCAGCTGAGCCTGGCTGTGGTGGCAGCAGGGCACCAATGCCAGGCTCAACCTTTGACCATCCAGTCTCAGCTGTCACTGTGCCCCACCACACACCCCGTGCTCCAGGACACCCAGATCTCCACCACTCAAACATGTGTTTTATTCATGGCTGGCAAAAGAGAATAATTTCACAAAGCCTGCTAGTCAAGAATAACTCTTCCCAGTGTGTAGCAGGATACTGTGGCCTTCAGCTGGGCACAGCCTGCCAAAGCCCAGCCACTCTTGGCCTCACTGAGGTCATCCCACTTTTCTCACCAAGCACATGGGAGAGCACAGTGGGGCTGCTTGCACTTAACAGCCCCCTAAAGAGCTGCTCATAAAGCAATCCTGGATATATCACCTGAAATGGAGAACAACAAGAAATGTTTCAACTGATGACTTGCTCTTCTGCAGTCCAGGACAGACTGACATCTCATGTTCCACCTGCTGAGAGAGGAAAGGACCTGTCCAATGAATGCAGACTGTCTAGTCTCTCACATCACATCTACAAAGCTAAAAAAGTTAATTAAGAGGCCTCAATTCAAGAGTATATTTATGCATAAATGTTACAGTCTGGGCAGACTCTATATATACTCTATGTATAACATAGCAGGTTTCCTTGGGCATTTATGGTGAGCTGTCCTGGTACTACTTGTTAGAGAAAACACTGGATACTGAAAGTCTGCTTAGGTCTTCTCACACACTGCTGGTGTAAGAATATGAAACTCATCCCTCCAGTCTTGTGTTATGTATTCTTTGCCTGATTATTTTCAACTGTTTTTGTGTGTATGCACAAATCCCAAGGCATATGTGCAAATTAGGATTCCTGTCCCATGCCAGTCTGGGCACATGATTTGTTTACATGCTCATTTGAAAATGCAGGTCTTGTCATTTCAATCTGCTACAGTAATTGAGCTCTAATGTGGAACTGGTGCCAGGGATTTGAAGGGTTATTTTTCCTCTCTATGGACCAACTGCTTTATTGTGGTTACATTCCTACTTAGTGGCATGAAGCTACTTAAAAGCACTAACCTGCTGTATGTAAATGTTAACAATAACAATTTTCTGGTAAATACCATTCTACTTAAAATAGAAAATCAATTGCTGCTCTTACAGAAATATGCAGGTATTCTGATCCCTGGCATGATGGCAGCGTACTCCTCTGCTTGCATCTCTATCACAGAAAAAAGCTTGACATGAGCTCTGAAATAACTAGATTGCTCTGGATATGTTTGCAAATAAAATGAGCATACTGTTAGCTCAATGTAATTGTCTCTCACAGCATTCTCTATTCTTTTCCATAGTATAACACAGAGCAACACAGGGATCCAGCACTACGCACCACGGTTAACAGAGCATCAGCAGCAGACTTGGAGACAGGTAGACGGCTCTGAGGCCAAAGCAGAGGCCCAAAGCATACCAAAGGGTAAGAAAACTGCTGGCAACTGGGTGCCACATCTGGAAGATGTATAACTTCATCTTGCAGATGCTGACCTGAGAGGCCAGAGCAGTTGTCTTCAACTATGGTGAGAGTCAAAGAGTGGAGAGAAATAGAGAGGGTAATGAGAACTAGATACTGTTCTGCCAGTTCCTGAAAGATTATATGTTTATTCATTTAGTTAGTTACCAAAACACCAAGTGTTTTCAAGAGAAATCTAAACTTTGTTTATGTCTGGTTGCAATACAAGTCCACAAAGTAATCTGCATGCAAGACGGTAGTTAGCTACAGTGGATGGCAATGTTACTGATGTTTATTATTTATAACACCCTCCTGGTCAAAATCCAGGATTCTGGCATATGTACTGAGGCATTATGAAATCCCCCAAAATTATCATCACAAGTAAGTCAGAGATTTTTTGTCTGCAGAACACCAGGAATGTAGAACACACTGTCCTTGTCTTAAATGTTTATATTCCTGAATGAAATGCCACTTGTCAGGAGGGAGGACATTTGTCCAGGGAAATTTTAAGGCCAGTAAAGGCATGATTTATTGCAGAAAAATCATGACTCTGCTCAGGAGACATTGGAAACTCTTCAGGAAATGTTGGTTAGACAGTGAAAAGCTTAGCTTTCTTCTTTGTGGAACAATACACTCTAACTTGTTCTTTGTACTGAAACATACTGCATATGAAGCAAATTATGAGGCAGAGAACATTGACTCCGATGGAGAAGAGACTTAACTCATGTCCTCAGCACCTCCTGCTTCCAGCATTGCTTTAAGCCATGCAAAACACCTCTTTGAGGCACAGGCAGTACATCTACAAATGAAAAATCAGGCCATTTTTAGCTCTGGTGTGTATCTCCACAACTGATGTCATTCACAGCTCCCCTTTCTGCACTGTCTAAGGTTTAAGTGTAACTTAGTCCCAGGGCTGTGCTTCCTCCTGCTGTTAGATCTGCTGTCACAGGGCATCATCCCTCCCTGCCTGCTGTCCACCACTGGGTTTGGGTCTGGGCACCAGTGTCCACCACATTTCTCAGGGCAGCAGTTCCAGAAGGCTGATTGCTGCTCAAGGCATCCTGAGGAGTCAGACCAAAACCAAGCTCCACCAGCCTGCAGGATTTGTCCTACCATGCAAGGGCAAGTTCCACTGCTGGCACACTGGCATCTTGTGATGAATGTTTTTCCCTTTACTGTACCAGGTCTGGTTTAAGTTGTAGATGTTAATAGTTGACACTGCCCTTTTAATCTAAGCCACCTTGAAAACTCTGGGTGACATTAAATAACAAAGTATGTGCAATAAAATAAATGGATTGTATATACTAGTGGGATAACATTCTTTAAATGGTTGGAATCTCAAATGAAGCATGAATAAGCAGCAGTCTAACACCTTTGCAGTTAGACAAATCTGAACCAGCCAGACTATGGGTACTTGGCTTTTCAGATGTAAGAAATCAGTAATTTTATTTGTCAGTAAGCTACAGTAGGCTTTGAATGTTTTTCTTATTCCCTGACTAAAATAATAAATCAAAGAAATTCATGGTGTCATATGCAAATGGAGACACTACCAGTTCAAAACAGAAGGAATACAGCTTAAGGCCCAGCTCTCTGAAATCCAAACCTTTCAAATGCAAAAAAAAAAAAAAAAAAAAAAAAAAAAAGGAAGAAAAAAGACTGATATGATTAATTTTGCTACCAGTTCCAGAAAAATATGGACATAATAAATTGCAGCAAAGACAGAACTATGATTCTTATATCTGGATATCCACCCAGTGCTGCAGGCAGCAGCACTACAAACTGTGCCCCTAAGACTCATTCTTCTGGTGGATTGAGTGTCTTTTGTTAAGCCTTCAAAGTTTCAAAACATGCTGTTCTGAAGTCCACAGCCTTTTGAATCAGTTTGTGAAAATCATTCATAGCACACAATGGTTTGAGTACTATGGTATATAACACAGTGTACTGGCTGTATCAATCATAGCCTTAGTGTCAAGGACACTGCAAGTTTAATACAAATTGTTTGCTAAAGGAGAACACCACCTGGAAAGAAGACAGGTTACTTAAAGTTTTTCTTCCAGATCAATGAATTAGCAACTTTTGAAGGTTACTTGTACCACCAAGTTGTTCACATGTGCAGGGCTTTAAAAATTTCCACCACTGGAGTTCAAGAGATATTTAAAAAGTAACAGGCAGAATCCTAGCCAAGGAAGTATTTTATCTTTGTAGACAAAACTTTCACATTTTCCTCAATCAATTTCTGCTCCTGATGAAATATGTAGATGATAAACACATCATGCTGTTCAAAAGACAGCTGTCAAAGATTCTTACTTCTGCAAATACAAATATAGCCCCTAATTTAGCAAATGAACACGTCTTATGTTTTTATGGTTAATTTTTTAAACTCTAACCATGAAGAAAACCTTGAACCAATTCATAATTTATACCTGTGACATGGTATGGGTAATTTGATGAAACTAGAACTGTTAACTAGAAAAAGTATTTATTTCTCCCTCTAGCTCCATCTTATCCTTTTTAAATTCTGGTAATCTGGTTTAAAATAGTTTATAGATTTATAGGAATCCTATGTGGTCAAACAAAGAACACACCCTTGAAAACATATATTTCATATTGTCTCAAAATAATAAGCTATGTTTATTTACCTAGAACCTGTCTCACACATGCAAAGTATCAAGAGTAATTTGAAACTTAAAGATTCATAATAAAATTCTGAACAAGAAAAATAAAGCCTATGAACATATGCTTACAACCACTCTATAATTATCAACAAGGCTTTCTTTATGAAACTCCTGTTTCTCTTAGTTGCTGCTTTAGTTAAATCCACACAGGACCACAGAAAGGGAAACATCTCAGTTCCTGTGTAAAACACAATCTTTTCCCTCGATGGCAAGAGGAAAATCATGCTGCATAAGAATTCTTTAATATATTTGCCTTTAGAGTTTATTGACTTTGCTTCTACTGGTATTCTACCGTATAGGAATAACATTCAGTTACCAAATCTGAATCCTTGCTACTTTAAAAATCCATCCATTCAACAACAGTTTTGAATGAGTTGTATTAATTTAAGAAGTATGAAGATAGCTGGACAGAGAGCACTAGGTCAACTAACTGTATTTTAAAGGTTTTCTTTCTTTAAAAGGGGGGGAAAAAAATCAAGCCTAAAATCATGCACCATAAATCAGGATTCAGTGACTGAAAGGTGGAGCAAACATCCCTATGGGAAAATAAATCAAGTTAGTACTTGAATTTGTATCATCTTAGAACATCTTTCAACTTTATTTATTAGGTAGCTGAATGATTTTTATCTTATCCATGTGTAGTCATCTAGTTCTGCCTGTATCAAGCTGTTCCAGACAGCATCTCTCAGAGCAGTAGCCTGTACTGTGTTGGAAAGAGGCTACCATTGATGAATATGGTTTTGATTTTGGAAAAGTGAGCTGTCTGTCTTTATCTTGGATTAAGGTATCATTCAAAGGCACACGGTACACTTGGCTCAGAGTGGGGCAAGGTAGTCTCCATCCCCAGCAGCCCTCTAGCCAGGCTTCCCATCTGGTTCTCATAAGGCTCCCCAGCTACATTTCATCCTGTAAGCTGAAGAGACGATCCTAGATTAAAAGCAGGCCCAGCAGTGATAGGTTGCAGCAGCTGGGGCAGGTATTCTAATTATGTAACACATGTAGTCATTTCTGGTACATAAATTGGCTTCTTACTGGTACACATTTTATTGGTACCAGTTTCTTCAAGAACAGGCATAGTAAGGTAAATGACACCAACCTGCAGCAACCCATCAGTGTAAGGGAAATTTCTGTTTATTTTGCCTCTTTAGTCCACTTCTATCTTTTAATTAAATACTAGAGGACTAGGAAATACAACCTGCTTAAACCCTTGCAGCCCCAAAGATGTCATTTCCCTGGGCAGGAGATGCTACAAGAGGACCCATAGTTTCTCCACCCCATCTTGTCACTCCATTTTCAACCCTGCAGCCTCCACTTTGTAACAAAGCTCACCCTGGCACAGATCCTCAAGCTCGCACAAAGGCCCCCCAGAGTTCAGTGGGATTCAAGGGCTGCAAACTTCCTAACAGGCAGATCCTATTGCAGCACTGGGGACAATTGTACCGGAAAAATGTGATTTAGAGTTGCCATAGGTACTGTTTCAAGGGCAGCATACAAAGCCATGTAGCAAGCATTACACTTGCTCAGCGATATCCTTCTGTGTATTGGGTGAAGTTATTTCCATTGTTTTTGAAATAAAAATGATTTATTTAGGCCTACGTTTAGGAATGCATTCAAGTGTAATTTTAAATATAATAAGCTAGAAATAGAAAAAATATATCATCTAAAGTACATTGAAATATCTGGCATGGAATTTTTCTGAAACCTTTTTAGTAGGTTTCTGACAGTAAAAACAGAGCAGAATTAATGAACATCTTAATGCAAGGAATCACATGGTTTGTCGAGTAAATAAAAGGTAAATAGCCTGTCTCAGTTGAATACTGACACTTTTAAAACACAACCTCTCCAAAATCAAAACAAAGTCAGTTTGCTGAAAGTGGTGCAAGCCAGAGGTGATTGTGTATGCTGTTTCTCTACTTTAATGGAGCAAGCATCAAACCTTTATGTGTTCCCCAGATAATTTGGCTTATCAAGCAAAACACTGAATTTCTATTGGTTTTTCTGTAACACAAACCAACACCTAGTGCTAGTGTCATGTCAGGATCTGGTCAGAGGAACAGGTATATTTGCATCAATTGTCTGCTCTGGTGTATACCACTGCAGGCCAACCTATTTTAAATCTATTGATCAGCTCCACGACTCTTCTGGCCACCCAGCCCATGAGCAGACAGTGAACTAGCAAACTGCTTTGATAGACAGCAGACTTGAAAACTCCTCAAAAGTTAACTCCATCTAGTAAAGAGATCCTAACAGATTTATTTGATTTCTCACTCTTAAATTATTGTGCCAATAAACAGAATACCTTCATGCTTGGTATGAATCTCACATTTCTCCTGAACTGCACTGGAATCCTGAACTTCCACCTGTCTGACATGAAAGGAGCATTTCACAGAATTTACTGTTTAGTGGTATTCACTGGGTTTTCTTTTTTCCCCTCTTATTCCACAGGAGGTTAAGGCTTCAAGATAGTTGAAAAAGTTCGGCAGGGGATAGCATTATACACAGTCTGTGTGCATTGCAGCCCTATATTTAAGAACTCAGTTACAATTTATTTCCATGGCCTGCTTTCTTTTTTAGCAGCCTGTGTGAATTCTTTTAGGATGACATTAAATCAATCAGCTGCACCCATTGTGTTGGATTCAATATAGAGCAGACCAAAGAATACAGAAGCCCAATGCCACTCTGTCTCTTAGGAATTACATGCTTGCTTAAAGTAAATTATGGTATATTATAATACAAAAAACTGTCATGAGTTATTTGTGGCTAAACACTAAAACAAAGTAATATGTGACAACATCTGATACTCAATTGACTTCAAGATATTTGCTCCAAAGAATTAGTTGCTAACCAAAATTATTGCCATTAACTTGTTCTGTAACAAAACTTTGCAGGAAAGAAAAGCAAAGGCACTGCATGTGGCCACAAAAAGCCCCATTCTTAAGCTAACACTCAGCTGTACATTGGGCCAGTCGTCTCAGCCTAATTCACTCCACCTAAACTGAATAAACCAGGCATTTTGCTTTTGATTTGAACTCCCCATGCAGCCTCTAGCTCTATGTTGATCTGTTCCTGTGCTCAGTGCCACAAGCCAACTCTGCATACACTCCAAACTGCTCTCATTACTTTTCATTTCACCCATTTTGTTTCCCCAAGCCCTCTGGAGCCACCCTGACCAGTGTCTCTGGATGCTATCACAAGGCAAATAATATGAGGTGTAAAGGACTCCATTCCAAAAGTGGAAGAAAGTGGACTCTTTTCAAAAGAGTATGAACCTGTCTAGAATAAATACATTTCAAATATTATTCAAATAACTTGCTTTCATCTCTCTTTTTATTTCTTTAAAGTTAATTGGAAAGAAAGAAGGAAAGAAGTCACGAGGACACACATTCCAGGAGTCTCCATGGTATAAATCAGGCAACACACGCACTGCACACCAGTAACAATGAAATGACCCCTAAAATACTGCACTTCTTGCCAAGCATAACTTCTTTGAAGACTTTAAACTTCACTGGCCAAAATTTGTGAGTTCAAAGTCCTTCTTTTCCTAGTTTAACCTGGGGCACAGTTCAGAGAAAGGAAGAAAGGGCTAAAGCAATTCATCTGGGTTGATGTTTTCAGCAGAAAAGCAGGTCCAACTGTGAAGAGAGAGATGCTCTTGGCCGCTAAATCTCCTAATTCTCCTTTGGGACTAAAACTGACTCCTGTCATTAGCAATTTGGGCACATCCCTTTCCCAGCACATCTGTGGAAACTGCTCACACTTGCTGTGCTTGGCCCACTCAGATCCAGACAAGATCCATGCCAGGGATCCTCACCAAGCCAGAGCACAAACCTGAGGAGAGGGGACAATGACAGAACTGACTCGTGGTGGACCCCATTTGGGCTGTACTGAACAGTACATCAACACCAGAAACCAGAATCACAGAACTTAAACAGTTTAATTTAATAATTTACAGAAGGCAAATACCACAGAGTCTTGTTCCTTGAGTCTTCAAGTTTACAGCTTTGCTACTGTGGCTCCTGTGCCCTTGATAGATTGGATACTAATGGGCCACAGGAAACCAAAACAGATGACTAACATTAGCCAGTAAGTGTAAGCACCAGGGAAAGCAAAAACAGGCTGCTTTTCACTCCTCCCATGTTATCCAGCTACTCAGAATAAACACAAACACTGAGAAAATTTTTCATAATTTGTACCTAAGTAAAATCCTCTATTTGTGAGTATCACAGCAGTTTATGACTGGTAAGTACTTGGTACTAACAGGATAAGTGTCTGACACTCATCTCCAGTGAAAAAATGCATGAAAGAATGGGAGACAGGACTGCACAAATGTATTGCACACACCACGGTGGGTGTCACTGAAAATGTGGAAAACCTTTAGAAGGGAAAGTGAAGTAGCTGAAATATAAAATCCTTTATGTCATAAGATTTCAGAAAATAGTTCTTCCCATATGTTTTTCTTTCCACTGTTTTCTGTCGGGGGGAGAGGAAATCCCCTCTTTCCAGTCTCCTTCAAAAGAAAATGAGTGTCTTGATTCCACTGAAAACAGTTATGTCATGAAACTGAACTCAAATTATTTGAGGAGAGAAAAATCCCAACAGGTTTTCTACTTCTTCTGTTCACAGAACACAAGTTGTTTTGAGCAGTTACTAACAAAATAGTTCACACAAAGTGAAACACTTCTAAAATATCAAAATAGGCCGAACAACCCTGCCACTCTCCACACATCTTGCACACTAAACCCTTACAAATGCAAAAGCATTGGTGCCCATATTTAGAAAAAATAAAATAAAATAATCTCTGTACCAAACAACAGAAGGTTGTAAGGTTCACAACTGATCTACACTGGGACAATTATAAGGGATGTGTACCAAGAAAATAGAATTAAAGCCTTAGACTGAATTCCGTTTTGTAGAGCTTTCAGCATTTCTGTCTCCCAGTCCAGTTCACAAAATAAGCTGCTGCCATCTTATGGAAGAGAATTTGAAAAGCAGTTAGTACAAAACATATTCTGCTCTTCCTCCTTTCCTGCATTTCTTCACCTTCCTTGGTCTACTCTGTAATAACATTTTGTTTTAAGAATCTCCTTGCCTTGCAAAAATCTGCCTATTGTGATGAGGTATTCTTTGGGGAAGTAACTTTTTCACCTCTGATTTTACAGTAACTTTCACAGCATCCAGGAAGTCAAATGGAGTAGTTTTCCAAGAAAGTGAACAAACCAGCCAGGCTGTTAATCCTGACACTGCCTCAGACAGAGGTTTCTTGTAAGATAAAACAAAAGCCAGCTGGAGCCATTCAGCCACTACAGGATAGAGTCATCAATTTTGCCCATTTTCAGGCAGTCATTTAGTGTGTTCCATCTGTGGACTCCTCTACATGGCCAGCTCAAACCAGTTTAACTAAAAGGTGTGACTTTTAAAATGCTGAAATAAAAAAAAAATAAGCCAGTCTAAACCTGAAGCCAGCACAAAGGTTGAATTTCTCCATCTGTAAGTAACAAAGAGATGCATTTGCAGAACACCAGAGAGATTTGCTAAGAGATTTTGCTTTTGTTCTGAGAGGAAATTCCTTCCACAAATTTCCATGTTACACTTCATAGGAAAGCAAGTTTTCAGGTAAGGACTGCCTATGAACGGAGAGTGCTCAGCAAGGCCAAGATATTGTATTTGTATGAACACAGGGCTCATGCAAGTTCAGCCCTCATCATGATCTGGGACACAATATTCAGCTTGAACCTCTAAATCACTAGATTCCAAAAATTATAAATATCTTTGAAAGGAGTATGACAGGAGCCAAGTGTCCTCCTTGCCCCTCCTAAAGCAGCTAACACTGACACTACCAGCAAACCTGAGCTTCCCCAGCCCTTCTGGAACTTGCACCAAGCTGTAAAATACACTCACTGGTCAAACACTCTCTTTGTTTTATTGGACCTGAGCTCTTGTTTTCCTCTTCCTCCCCATAAAAAAGTTCCAGGCATCACAACCCACTTGTAACCAGGGAAGATGCTAAAAAATTCCTACTGAGAACGAACAGCTACAATGCAATAGCCCTACATTATGAAGCTGCACTAGCTAGATTTGGGTAGTATGCAACCAAGGCTCCTACAACATAATGGCCATAATACCCATTTCCCCATATGCACCTAAATGAAGTTTATATAGAGCACCTGTGAACTATTACAGGAAAGCTACAGCTACTGAACTAGGGGGAAATAAGTGGTTGGCATCAAGGACACTAAGTGGGAACTCAGGTATGTTAGTTCAAGCTGAACGTTTCTGTGTCCTTGTAAGATTCTACACCAAAAAAAAATTGTGCCCAAATACTCAAAAGACAGTTTGTCACCTAAATGCTTCTACAGCAATCAAGACCCATCTTGCACTGCCTTTGCAAGCCTCTCTATGCAGAGGACTAATGACTATGGAGAACTCAGGCTTTGGAGAGGGCCAACTATAGGTGCCCAAGACAAACATCATCTTTTTGTTGTATCAGTTTGGCAAGTCTCATTTAGCAGTATTTCTCAGTTATGTCTGAAAAGATCTTCTAAGGTTCACATTGGCCTTTAAATAAAAATTCCAGCACTTCATGGCCCCTTATTAACTGAGAGACATAAAATTTCAATAAGGAAAGAGACTGTGGTTTCAAGAGTCCACTTAGTTTCTAATCAGAGCATAAAATATTTTTTAAAACTTATATATAAAAATCACATTGCTTTTTTTCTTTTCTTATATTTTTTTACTTTCCTAACAGATTCCTCCAAACACCTTCATTTTAAACAGTCTTTCTATAATGCCTAGTGTTTTCTTTGGCAAATTTGGAGAGCAGTATTTTGGATAAAAGTAAATTGCACCGTAAGATGAAAATGGATTAGGAGATTTGACAGGACTTGATAGAAATCCATTGTCACAGGCAAAGGAAGAGTTTTTCAATAGGTCATTTAAAATATAAAAGCTTGGTGGCAAACTCATCTAACCCTTGCAAAGCCTACAGTAGAGGCTGTGAGTTACAGAAAGTTACAGAGCATGAGAACACACACAAACTCTCACATCTGAAAGTTATTTTATACATGATTAGGTATCATTTTTCATACAATGCACACAAGCACTTGAGCAAAGGCTCAGAAAAGGAACCTTTATGTCCATCTGATTTAGAAGCAGTTGGGGGGGTGGGGGAGGCAAAAGGAACAGATTGTCTCTATAACACTTAACACAGGCCATCCCAGGTCCATACAGCCCAGCTACCCTCCAAATCCAGCTCAGGATGAAACCTGGATCCCTACCCTTGGCTTACATGAGGGATCCTGGCAGGTAACCCAGCATGCAGGGCAGACAGGAGCCAAGTATCACCACTTTAGCTCCCTGAAGGGTGCAGCTGGAGCAGTAGGACCCCAGTGCACACTGTGGGACAGACTTGTCCCATGGCTTTGAGGCACTGTACTGCCTTACAGTACACCTTAAAATACCAGAGGACAAGAAGGAAAAGGAAGCAGCTCGCTGTCATACTGCCTGCTAGGAGAGGCTATCTACTGCTGCTACTGAGGGTATGTTTTTCCCCACCTAACAGTTCCTATTTCTCAAAAAGAAAGTTGCTCCAAGCCCTTCTACAGTTTACACATCTTCCCATGCTTTTGCAGCTCAGTGACAGAATTTCACCAGTAATGCCTTCAGCAGCACTCCAAAGCACAGCCCTGCAGAGATTAAGCTCCCTAACTTTCAAAAGCAATTCAACCATTTTCAAGCAAACATTTTGCTGTATTTCCTTCACCAGCTGAGCAACAACAAAAAGGCTGGAATACTAAAACAGTTTTGCTCTGGCAGAAAACTAGACAAGCCAGGTACAGATTCACTAACTGAACAGACCTCAGCTCCTGTCATGTTTCTCAGTAGCTCCTATCCTTTTGTTTCCAGCAATATACAAGGCCACAAGGACCAGGAAGCTTCACCTTTTCCTGGCTGACAACTGACAGTAAAAAACATGTATGCCCACTAGCATTGATAACATCTTGTTTCTTTGTAGTATGAAGCTTAAAAATGCAAGCTTCACCACAAAAATCTTCTGCTCATTAAGACCTGCCCAACAGCTTGCTCATCTCTAATCTCCACTTCCCAGATGTACGGAAAATTATGCAGTAAGTTTGATGCCTCACAATCCATGTTCTGAAACGTACCTGTGCTTTGCTTTAATTACATTAACATACAATTAACAAGCCACATAGGTTTTCAGACCTCTTATAGCTAAATTGCCAGAAGCACAAAAAGTACAAGAAACAGTGCTGGTAACTTGGAACCACTAGCAAATTGCCTGGCATGACATGACCCCAAGACCTCCTCTCCTGAGAGAGGTAAGCAGTGAGGAACAGCTACTTCAGAAGAATCTCATCTTTCACTGCCCACAGGAGTTAACAGCGTTTCTCCCCCCTGTATTCTGACACAATAGCATGACAGGTTTGCTGCAGCAGTGTTCCTGCAGCCCCACTCTGTCATTGTGCAGCAATGCAGGCACCAGCAGCAGCATTTATCAAACACAGTCAGAACTGAGCTCCTCTGGGCAGTATAGCACATCAGTCTCTGTGGCGCAATCGGAGAGCGCGTTCGGCTGTTAACTGAAAGGTTGGTGGTTCGAGCCCACCCAGGGACGGAGGAGATCCCTTTTGAAGCCCAAAAAAACAACCTCATGAAGCCCAGTAAGGGAAAGTGCCAAGTCCTGCCCCAGGGAAGGAACAACCACAGGTACCAGTACATGCTATGGGCAGGACAGCAGTTTCCCAGAAATGCACCTGTCAGAAGGGCACTTTGCTGGCTTGTGTTCACTTAGTCTATGCCAGAACCCCCAGGTCCATTTCTGGGGAAAACTCAACTCTTCAAAGAATATTCTTAGTTGGAAGACACCCAAAAAGTTCATCAAAATCCAACTCCTGCCCTGCACAGGGCAGCCCCAAGAGGCATACCATGCACCTGAGAGTATTGTCCAAACACTTCTTGAACTCTTGTCAGGCTTGGTGCTGTGACCACTGCCCTGGGGATCTGTTCCAGTGCCCAACCACCCTCTGGGTGAACCTTTTTCTAATATCCAACCAAATCCTCTCCTGACAACTTTATAGCAGTCCCTCAGGTTCACTCCATCTTGCTTCCATAAGCATCTTTACTCCTGTTCTTCTGAATGACACCTGCCCACAGGCTTAGCATGCATCTATCTATCTATCTTCCTCATATCTAACCTGAACTAAAGTAATTATGTCTAAAGCTGAATTTCAAGAGATGATAGATAATCCCTGATATAAAACATCTATACATTTACATAGTTACTAAATTGTATTAATACAAGTATTATTGGCTATATTAAATATACTTACTATACCATGCATTATAATAGCTTCTGTTCCGTGTACACAATTATTAAAACTGTCTTCAAAGTTTGGGGGGATGCTCTTCCCTGAACCCCAGTTCACAGCTTCACTCCTAATCCTAAGTAGCTACATCTGGACCTTCTCATTACTGTTAAAGAACAACTTCCATGCTGTCAACATCTGGATAGCCACATTCCTCAGAAAGTACAGCCTGATAAGCATTAGGAACTGGGAACCAAACACTCCTGTCAAAAGGATCCAAGCAGACTTATTACCAGATGCTACTAAATCCAGAGCTGATGATACACAGAAAACATTAGAAGAGTTTCCTTCCAATCATGATTTAACACTTCTATTTTAAAACTCTTCCGAGCTTGCTTTAAGCTTCTAAAATAAAGAACTAGAGCCCAGAAATTCTAGAAGTTGACAGGGAGTTTTGCTATCATTGTACATAAAACATGCATAGATGTTCCAGAAACTGGGAGCACAAGAAAAAGAAACATTTACTCACTGTGACCATTTTCACTCTAACAGAAAGGACCAGATGTTACTCAGGCACAAGGATAAGGGCAAAACT
This sequence comes from Muscicapa striata striata, assembly GCA_030060385.1. Classification (NCBI taxonomy): domain Eukaryota; kingdom Metazoa; phylum Chordata; class Aves; order Passeriformes; family Muscicapidae; genus Muscicapa; species Muscicapa striata. Next base: position 182,098 of record JAREIS010000340.1, read on the forward strand.
TCCATTAAATCAATCACAGAACATACGCATGCAGTAGTTTGAAAACACATCTTCACAGTTCTTTGCCCATATAGCACTTCATAAATTTTTAATTAAGGTGTCACAGGTACTCAAAAACAAAGGGTGTAGAAACAAAAAAAAAAACTTGGAAGTTTTAATGGAGAGCTTCTCCCTTTTCCCCCCTCCACTGGACAGTGGCCAGGAAAAACACCTTATATTTTGCCCTTCAAGGCTCAGTTAGGTCTGAAATGTATGTAGTGATTTGTCTGGCAACATGAAAAGGTCCTGCTCACACTAATGCTGCTTATTAATGCTTTCATCAATAAGGCATTGCTAAGGCACCAGTAAGACAAGCAGAAGGACAAAACATTAACAGGGGCTTGGGACAGGATGGATGCAGCACCATGGTCACTTGCATCAATACTCCAATAGCTAAAAAGCATTAACTTGTATTGATCACAATATAGGCTGTCCAAGCTTAGTAAGTGCTTGAAAAAATGTATCAGGCTTCAAAATATAGAATTACTGCACCCAATTAGCAGGCAAAATTAGAGGGGTTATTGTAGCTCACTATGTATCAGGTTACTGACAAACAAGGGAACTAAAAAGGAATCATACAGAGCAGTTATCACTGTGGTACACAAAGGCAGCAAGACCACCATGCCCTGAAGTTCTGCCATGGCTGATGAGGCCGTCACTTATTATCTGGGGACTTGCTGAACTCCCATTTTCATTTAGTTAAGACTTACTTTGAACCAGCTGTTGATCTCATTATTGCAGCAGGAGAACAGGGAAAGCAGTGCTGTAGTTTGGACAAAAGCCCCACTAGCAATAAAAATCCCAACATCTTGAAACCTCCATCAGAAGCCTGCCCCACCTCCCTTTTTAAAACAGCAGCAGTAGAAATACAAGACAAAACCATAACGACACTTAGCAGTATTCTCAAGTGTAAATTTAAGACAATGCAAGTGCTGTGCCATACTCTTCCTAGGTTAGTGTAAAGCCTACAAAAAACACCTGCCAGGCCTGAGAGTACTAAACTGCTAATCAGTACTTTATTGACTAGAGTAAATGAACTGGAAGCAACTTCAGTTGTAACAGCCTTTCACGATCACAGAAGATTTCTTAGTTACCTCATTGTGGTTTAGTGCTTTAGTGTATAAAACTCCCTGCCACGGACATGGACACACTCTCATTACTTGATGAAGAGCAAACTGATCTCTCCATTATCCCTCTGCTACCTGCTGAGGTAGGCTGAAGAACCTCTTGCACATACTTCTCTGGATGCAATACACCCACTATTCCACATATAGTTCTGAGCACAGCTTATGGTACAGCTTGTAGCAGTTTCAGATCGACACGCTTGTATTACACTACAACAGTGGATGTGCACTTAAGAGATAATTTGACCTACAAAGAGGGGAAAAACGTGGGAAGTGTGGGAACTGATGTATTCGAAAGATGGCAGCCCCACAACCTCCCCCCTCTTAAAAAAAAAAAAAAAAAGAGAGAGAGAGAAAGAATTAAAGAATGTAGCACGGTAACTGTTGCCAAATTTTCTTTAACAAATACTGGAAGCACAGGAACCCAGCCTTCCAGTGCAGAGCTTCTTGACAGAGCAATGATGAAAAGTGACACTCTAGGAAAAACATTCCTCAGAGACAAAACTAAACACGCTTAAATGATGAAGACAAAAAAGCTAGTTGGAAGTCAATTAGAAAACATCTACTTAAAAACAACACACAAAAAAACACAAAAAAAAAAAACACAAAAAAAAAAAAAAAAAAAAAACCAACCAAAAAACCCAAAAAAACAACAAAAAAACCCAAAAAAACCAAACACCCTTTAACTGCTCTCAGTCTTACTAATTATGCTGTTTCAGAATACTTCTCTCCCAGAAATACTCTGCAGTGCAATAAGGAATAAATGACTTAATTCTTTTGCAGAACAATACCCACTATTCAGAGAACCCTGCCATTCCCTCCCTCTGACAAAAGCTGTCAGATCTGGCAAAGGAAGAATAAAAGATGAATCCAGGTCCTGTGATAAAAGGACCTTCTGTGAGAAACCAAAAGTTAAGTCTCTTCTAAGCATAGGGGTGCACCCAAACTAGGGGGCAAAACAAATATGAAAATAAATTACAAGCATCTGCCAGTATTATGATACCTGCCAACTACTGCTGACAAAATTAGGTTATTCAGAGTTAATTCACCTACAACTTTCCTCTACTGTGAGTCTACAAAAGCTAAAATCCTTTGACCTCCATGCTAACATGATTTGCTCAGCCCACATACTCTGCATGCAACAGTAACGCATATCTAAGATTTTAATATAATGTTTACGCATATTTAATATTCATTACATTTACATATTTAAATTATCCTACTACATTAACAATACTAGATACAATATTAAGAAAAAAAAACAACTAGCATGGTTAAGTCTTCAAATTCTGGTAGTTTTCTATCAAGTATAAAACAGAATAGAAAACAAGTTTCCATGTAAAGAAGAAAGCATATTTTAACAGAAGCAGCCAAGACCTGTTGGAAAACACAGATCATGTATGCTGACATTTAGACCAAACCTTGTAGTAACAGAAGATGCTGCCGTTCACTATATTTACAAGAAACTGCCTTACAGTTCATTTACTGATTGCACTATAGTGATTATTTTAAAAAACCCACACAGCAGAGCATCTTTGTCTTGTCCTTTAGAAAGAATTTATACGTACGAAATGACCTTGTTTAAACCATGCTAGAAAATATAGAACTCTGCAATAGAAAGAGGTTAAAAAGGTTGAATACTGTGGAAAAAAATTTATTAAGTCTATACAAGTCTTCTGAAACAAACCATTGGCTTTGATACAGTAAATTCAAGTGAATACTCATTGCAATAGCACTTTTTCATACAGAGATCAAGAAGCCCTATAGCTTCCCATTTAGTGTCTGTGACAGAAGTTTTATTTCTGAATAAGTAGCTGCACAAAGCAGATGTGGTAAGAGTCTCACAGTAACAGTGAGCTACAGTTGAGATAAACTTATATTACAAACATTTCAGAAAATTAGGAATCCATACTGAAGTGTGACAAAATGATTCACAATGAAAGAACAATGACATCACTCAGACCCCTTGCCAATAATGAAGACTTTCTGCAGCAAGTCTAGAGCAGACCATCATAAAAACCTAGAGTGCAAGAGTACCACAAATTTAGTATATAAATATCACAGGATTAAAACTCCAGTTAAGCCATCAACTGAAGTGATGATTAAAAGGAAAACATGGCATCTCCCAGCTTTGCAAAGGAAGCTTTAAAAGCATCTCTTCAAGAAAGTGCTGATGCCAACTAGGGCCTGTGCCAATTAATGTTTTAGACTGCACTGCTGAAAGACAAAATTTTAGCAGATTTGTCTAAGAACTGTATAATCCTGCTGCTTTTAATAACTTTAAAAAGCATTTCCTAGAAGAGATGAAATGTAACATTTATAGCTCATACTGTTTCCAAGATCTGTGCACACTATATAGTTCTATAATTTCAACAGAATTTAAAAATAAGACAAAGAGCAGACAATGCAGTATTTGTTAGATGGATTTGTTTAGAATAGTTACACAATTAATGTATATAGATGTAAAATTTTTAGTGCATTTGTTCTTGCACATTATTTATGCTACTTATAAAAACCTGGAGATCGCAAATTGGGCATGCTTACCATAACGTTTTCAAACTGGGAAAGCTGCAGAACATTTTTCCTACAAGTGTTCACTGCCATGATACAAAACAAATATGTGCAAACTGCAAGGTCCCTAAAAATAGCATTTAATGACTTTATGTACAGAAAGATGTAACTATCTGTTTAAATATGCAAAGAATAAGCTTCCCAAAGTTTATAACATAGAACAATATCCACCACATGCTCCTCCTCCTCCATATCCCTCTTCCTTGTTTGATAACTTTACACCTCTGTTTTGACTTTCACTCTCCCACAGTCCAGGAGTCTGAATGATTTTTTCAACAAGTTCTTCAAAGGCACACTGCACACCATCACATGTTTTTGCACTTGCCTCTGGAGAAGGGACACAAAAAGTCAAGTGTTAGCACAACTTCTGGTAACTTGTTTAATATTTCTCTTTCAGTTAAGTTTCAACCTATAACAGACTTAAAACTTCTACAACCTGTTCTTTAAAAACACAGTGGTGCCAAAATTGGCAACTATGTGGATTTGTCACCACACAGGCAGCACCTCAAAATACTTTTAATAGAAGAGCTTTCAAGTCAAACTTCACCAAAACATATGGAGACAGCTATAGCTTAGCTTTATTGTCCTGTGGAAAGCATGCCAGTAAGAAAAATTAGGATTCTTGTCTGAAAAATCTGGTTGCTGTTCTGTCTTTCAGTTCTGTACATTAATCATAACTGTAGTACCACCAGACCATATGAATCAAGGGATCCATACTGCAGGATTCTGGGTCAGTCTCCATGATAAAACTCATCTGATAAAAAGCAATAAGGGATCTCATTCCTTTTGCAGTTAGCAGAATTCTGGGTAATTTCACTCAGAGTTTTTACTTCGACCAAGATTAAAAAATCTGCCCGCAGGTAATGAGAACAATGGACACCATCAGAAATTGTTCAGTTCCACAAGGGTTTGCCCTGTTCATCTACACAGCCACACAGATACTTAACGCATGTAGCATGCCTATATATATATATATATGCACACTTATAGTCCAATTTTCATTTTTGTTTTCATCTCCCATGCATTTAGTAGCTCGTGCCTCAACTTTGAGCTTTTATTTCCACATCTGACACTGTAGCTAAAAAGAAACCCAGCAGGAAACCACAGTCAGAGATAAAGAACGTAAGTCTAAGTATAAGAATGAATGAGTACATGTCAATGAACTGCTTTATCACTGGAATAATCCTGTAAAATAATCCCTTCTGATCCTTACATGAAACACATAATAAACATATACATAGAGTCACCTTTTAAATTTATCATTACATGGCCCCTACAAGACCTATTTTATTTTGCAGCAAGATGAGACCAATATATTTGTTCCAGTCATCATTTTGTCATTATTCAATCCCATCCAGCATTTATAAGTTAATTATATGCCTATTTTACATCCCAGTTCTAATACAGATTTCTCTCAGGTACCACCTGTTTTGCTATACTGGAGGCTGGCCATTAGCACCAGTTTTCCCTTTTTCATTTATCCTGTTATTGATTTAGCAAGTCAGCTGGGAAAAGAAATCAGACAAAACCCCAAACCCAAAACAGGCTTCATCAGGCTACAGAGAGCTTGTACTCTGCCCTGCAGCCTTATGAATTTCTACATAATCATCCACACTTAGAACAGACACCTGGACACAAGCACAATTTTTAAAAATAGGAATATCCATTGTCTTTGTGTCCAGTGCAGCTGAGAAATATCATTAATTGGACTGTACACATAAAGACTCTCAATCCTACAGAAGTGGTACATTTCTTATGTAATAAAAATCAAGAAAGATCTCCGCAAATATCTATAACATACCTATGAACAACATGGAATGTTTTCTTGCAAACTTGAGGCCTTCGTTTCTGTCAACTTCACGGTTTTCCTATAATAAAACAAAGCATTAATATTCCTTATTAATAAAATACACCAGCAAATTACTTAGTGCAGTTGAATTTGGTTTACCTTATCAATCTTGTTTCCAACTAACATTTGCACTATGTCATTCCTTGTGCAGTATGTTTCCAATTCATTTAACCAGTTATCCAGCTTGACAAAAGTATCTCTTCTCGTGACATCATAAACTGAAAGATATTAGTGATATTATTCCACAATATTTTTCCAAGAATTACAGCTTACATTACAAAAGGAGCAAAAAATACAGCTTTTTGAATCAGAAAACTGAAGGAGTTCTAAGGATTCAAATTTACCTTCTATAGGAACAACTGGAAAAAAAGTAGGACATCCACCAGCTCAAATGTCTGATGCAGAAACAGTTCTCAGACTTGATACATCCTAGCTGACAGGCTAGAGACTATCCTTCTCCAAGGAATTCTACACTAGCAGATCCCTCATGTAGGATACCTAAGATCACTAGACAACAGCTAAGCAAAGAGGATGACACGATCTTCAGTACTGGAGCTATGAAAGTGGATTTTTCCTTTATTTTCACATCCCATGTGTTGACAGGCATAAACAGCTTCTTTCAATCAAATCTGTAACTTGTCTTGGGTGAACAACCTTATTTTTTTGGAAGACAGGTAACAAAGAAAGAGTCAAGAGGTATTGAATAAAATGGGAAAGCAAATCTCAACAGCAGAACCTCCTATCTCCCAAACACTGCTTGTTTACAGCTTCCACCATTAAGTGGCAGGTTAAGGGATTTGACATGACATACTTTGACAGCACCTTCCTATACCAGGAAGATAATGCAACTCACAACTTGGAAAACCTACCAGGAGGTCAAATGACAGATGTTATTCCACCTTAAACTACTTAACTAGACACAAGAGCTTAGCAAGATTCTCTAAAGTCAGAAGCAACTTCAAGAAAATTAAACACACATCCCAGCCCTTGGTTTAGTCAGCTCCTCACTCCTAGCAGTGGAGAAGCAGAATTTCAGAGCTCAGTGCCTAGCAAACAGACTTCCATACACACAAAAAGAAGTACAAATGAGACTTCATTGTGAGGCTGCAATTATTGGTTTTGCCTGGGTTTCTCACACACAGATTGGTGCTTTCTACATGCCCAGCTGGTCTTTTCTAAGTTATTCTGACTGCATAACATTCCATTGGTTGGGAGGCAAATAACAAAAAACCTCAGCCAGATTCCACACTGTTTATATTATTAATTTCATTAAGAAAAAAAATAACAGGGATGGAAAAAGTATCGCACTGATACAGGTAGACTACACAGAGGAGAAATTTTTTTTTACTCTGCACTTAGTAAGCACAGACAAAAATAAAAACCAATAAATAAAAGACAAATTCATGACAGCACAAGGACAACAGCTCCAAGCTATCTGTTCTGATAGCAGTAGCTTTTATTTTCATGCAAAAATCAGAAGCTCTCAAGCCGGTCAGACTGACTACATGAGAAAGAGGTTGAGACACCAAGATGCTTTAATACAAGTTGCTCAACACAGATACAAAAATTTTTAATATCAATTAGATATTATGTAAATGTTATATGAGTTTGTGTAACTCTGATGCACAAGAAAACCACAAACATTTGAACTAGCATGCAAAGATATACTTACCTAGGATAACACCTTGGGCACCTCGGTAGTAACTGGGGGTTAATGTTCTGAACCGCTCCTGACCCGCAGTATCCTAATAAGCCATTCAAAAAATGTCATTATTCAGAATTTAAGCAGAATGTAGTTTAGCTTTCAGGTATTCTACTTCTAATGAACACACAAAGTAAGATTTAAACTATATTCCACTAGCAGATTAGCTGAGTTTATTCTATCCCCTGCTGGTTTACTACACATTAACTTTGAGATTTTATGTAATCTGTCCTGGGAAACACCTTTGAACTATTAGATGTAGTATGTAACTGGATTATATAACAGTAACATGGCCATTTCTGCAAAGGCATTTGATCTGCAGCTAGCACTGCAGCAACCAGCAAGAAAGCAGCATAGCTGCAGTACTAAGATTTTCTAACAAGCATCACAGCCCATGAAAACAAAATCAGTTCCTTCACTTCAATCACTTGGTCCCATTACATTTGATTGAGTATCTGGGTAAATGCACTAACATGCTATAACAAAGCAGAAGCAGGAATAAATCAGGTTTTTCTGGTTTTAAGCAAAGTTGAGTTTACATCCTAAAATTTAAAGGGTCAATAGCTTTAAAAAAAAAAAAAAAAAAAAAAACCACCAAAATTAGAATGCTATTTTATTATCAGAGATTAAGTTATAGTGCACACTCATTGAAGACTTTATGCATAGAATATTTAAACAACTTTATTCAATTAGGTTAGAAGTGATACATGAAACCCTTGGATTCCCTAACAATGAACCTGGATAAACAAATCGAATTTCAACATTCTACAAGCCACTCAATGTCACACATCTAAAACTGGTTTTCTGTCATGATACACCTTCACAAGCTTTTCTTTTCCAGTTTACCTCAGGATTATTTCTTCTTACCAAAATGAAAGAAAATAAACCTTAACTTATCATTTCTAGTTCTGCTATCAGTGTGGCTTTCCTCCTGTATGCCTTTTTTATTTTCTGTCAAACTATTACATTTTTTTCCCTTGTCAAACCCATTTATTTCACTGATGATTACTACTGTAACTAAGACATAAGTCCTGTTTGTTAGTGAGCTATGAAGCATTCTCCAAGCTACAGAAACACTGCAATACACATTCCAAGTTCTACTACTACTTCCCAAAGAAACAAAGGTCTGATAACTTGCTTATATGAGAAACAAAGTCAGATACAACTGGATCTGACTATTCAAAAATGTGCTTCAAGTCACATAAGTGTGGAGGCCGATTTACACAATGGAGAGTATTTTTTAAAAACTTGGAAGGACTTTTTCTTACTTGCTGTAATGAAAGTTCTACTTTTAACTAGAGCAGAAGTTGAACAGCTGTGATTACAAACACTGCCCCACTCTCCTTGAAATCCATCTGCTACAAATAATTCTGACACTGAGCCTATAAAAGCCTTTGTGTGATGGCTATGAAGTTTAGGCAAAAATGAGCATGCAACTGTAATCCTTAACCTATTAATATACAATCTCAGTGTTATAGGCAAAATTTAGTAAAGAAGGGCACCCTTTTACTGATTCCATATCATTTAATTCCTCCTTTTCTCTACTTCTACCCCAACCAGACTTGGAATTAGTCCTGCAGAAGCTCACAGGCAACAGAACTACCCCATCATCCAGCTGTCTCACAGTTCACTGCACCTTCTGAATGCTGCAGTATTGACCTCTCACTTCTCCAAATCACCTTCATATTAATAGAAAAGGACTCTATACAAATTATACATTAGAGAAACCCTAGCTACTCCTGAAACAAAGCAGCACATGAAGAACTTAGGAGAGACTTACCCATATTGCCAGTTTAGCTTTGTTTCCATCAACTGAAATAGTTTTCACCTTGAAGTCCACACCTAGAAGAGGAAAAGTATTTTAGTTCTTCAAATATAGTACAGCTATCGTTGAAAAAGAAAATTAAGAGAAATGGAAAAAATAAAATCAAACTCAAAAAAACCCCATGTTTTAACACAAGCAGGAAGAGTAAGTTCCATCAGCTATTTATGAACGTTACTCAAAACGCAAGATTTTCTTGCTAACAGGCTTTTGCAAAAGCCTAAGGGCCTTTTAAGCCATTGACTCAAAATATTTTATGGAACTAAGGCAAATACTACATCTCTTGTATTAAAGAATATATTCCAGGACAAATTTTCAAGTTTACAATTCAGATGGATTAACTTTGTATTCATTACTCACAAACATTCTCCAAACAGACAACAAGGTAATGGTTCTGCTACTCAGTCATCTACTCCAACATGTAACAATTCTTCCACCTTAATGTGTCCTCCACCCCAGGAACTAGCAGCCTATCAATTGCTCACAGACAAGATGCACAAAACTCAGGCCAAGGAGAACAACATGTTAGCAACTGCAAATTTAAAGGATATAGTGACACACACCTGTTTGAGAGGCTCAGCCCAGTTATGATCCATTATGCTTTAATTTAACCCTTAGGTTACTAATAGCAAGTAACTAAATAGAAAAAAGTATTTTGGAGTTACTTTCACACCAGGCAGCAGCTGTAAAATGAAGTAACAATCTGGAAAGTTGATACTCCTATACCAACAACTTTCAAGTGAAACAGCAACCTTTCTGTACTTGGAATTACAATGTCAATCATCACATTCCCTACCAGAAAAAGAATTTAACTATTCTAGTACAAAATTAGGAGAGCCTCAGGATGAGTGTACTGCACTTACATTCCTAAACTCATGCAGGTTACAAACAAATACAAACAGCTGCCAAAATGCATTCAACTAAAGTCATAAAGGATATGTAGGATGATTAAGAAACTGCATATTATAAGCAGATTTAAACTTCAGTTGCACTGAACTCTAAAAGAGCTTAGTTTCAAAAAAGATCAACATAATTTTTATTCGACTGTTATTCCAGCTCATTAAAGTGTTCCCTGAAGTGTCAGGTGTTTTTCAGACAACATTCTGCACTGGAAGAAGCCCATACTCTCTTTCAAGGAAAATTTTTCCAAAGTACATCAACTTTTGTAGTAACTGAACAGAACTTAGTTTTTTTCAGGTACTAGGACTCCCAATCCCTAACTTAGCAGGAATATAATGCTCAATATTTCGCACAAGAACAGGACATTATTCTACAGTTATGTTCACAGAACAGTTGTTATTAACTTTATTTAAACACCAGTTCTTAGAACTTTACCTAGTTCACAGAAGACTGCTATACTAGCAATTTGACTCAATTTGATCCCAGAGAACATTCTGTTCTGTCCGCTTTTCAGCACTCAGCAGTAAATTTCAGACTAAAAGAATCTCTTTCTTCCTCTGTAATTGCATGTTTCTTCCCCTGAGCTCCAAAAACCCCATCTGCAGTTCAGTCAGCATGTCCAACAGTTCACAGTGCTTTCTTTTATTCATTAGTCTGGCACCAAAACCTGTAACTGCAGATATTACAAGTCTATTGGATACTCAACATTTAATTACCTAACATTTAATTACCAATTAAAATATGTCATAATAATTTCAAGAAAGAAAATTTCCTTCCTTAAGATAAACATACGTATTCTGAAGCCACAGTATCTTTCTACCATTCAGTAAGCAGATTCAGTATCTTGTGCCTACACAGTTCAGCAATTTTTATTTAATGGAAATGGATACATACACTTTTTGTTAGCCCTGCTGCTGGTTTAAAATTCACTTTAAATTTTGCAAGAGCAATGCAAGTAAAATAAGAAACTAAAATAGTGGCTAAACTCTATGTGTTTGACTGTTGAAGAGCAGAAGTATGAAAATTAACTAATAACACATGAAAATACACCCTTTAAAGTGATTGATGCATGTAAAATAGAATTCTAACAAAGGAAATCAAGACATATAAAAGCCAATTAACAAGAAAACTATTAAATACTTAGGTTTTTGGTTGCCAATCTTCCCTAAGGAAAGACAAGCAGAAAAAAATTCAAGGCTCAAGAAAATCTTGTTGAATTAAACAAACCAGGCACTTATATTTCCTAAAACCAACAGTGAAACAGACATGTTTGTGTGACAGATATCAGCTCTGACCTTGCAACAGCGTTGTGTCTACCCCTGACAGCAGAGAGCTGACAGTGCTTTCCACCATGCCTTAGAAGGCAGCCAGAAACCAGACAGCACTACTAGACTGTACTCCAGTGTGTTAACACCTCCTGCCTCAGCACTACACACTAACATACGATGGACTTAAAATCTGCAAGAAGAGCTCTGTCACTGATACTGCCATATTCAAGTCAGCAAAGCCATGCTGTATTTGGAGGAAGTGCACAATTAGCTACAGTGTAATATTCGTGCTGTAGCTAAGTGACAAGTTGGACAGCTTAGAAGTTTGAGGACTCCAAATGCAAGGAAAGCTGAAGAGTTAAGAGACATCAGATCTGTGCAATACATCATTTCATTTGCGAAATACAGATTGTACTGAACACTCATCAAGAATCTCACATACAAAGATCAAGCAAGTGAAGACAAGCATGAGCAGTAGGGAAAACAGAAAATACTGGGGTACATGAAGTCTGGCAAGACCCATGTGATGAAACCCAACAAACAAGGCAGCCTCAAGAGAATACAAGGACAGGTAATGTGCTAGGTTAAATACAACATATTTAATCCAACTGTAGCTACTGAATCTGAATTATTTGCCAAAAGCAGCTTATTCTTCAAAGAATATCACAGGATTTTTACTAAATTCTGAAGAATAACACACATGAAAATCATTTAGGGTTTCTTTTAAATTGCACCCAATAGGTCTGTGCAATCTATGAAGGTCAGATATGTCTCAACAGGTCATCACAGGGGACCAATTGTGTAACTGACAAGGCTTTCCTCAGTATTGTGGGTTTTTGTGAAGTTCCTGCTTTAACTTAAAGAAAGCCAAACCAATCAAAGTTCTCCTCACTTTCTAATCCAAATTAAAAAAAAAACATAGTCACATTAGCCAGGTCAGCAGTCAGTATGTAGATGACATTGAAAGAAGACATTACTTATAGTCCATTCATTTTGAAAAAGCACCATACTCTTCAGTTTCAACAGGAAAGGCTTTAAAACCTCTTCTGTCCTTCTGTTCCCTAACTCAGAACAAAATAGCATTTAATTAGCACAAAAAGGACTCCAAGCTGAGACTCACAAAGTGTTTTGACATTTCACCATCTTGTAAGTACCTGAAATTGGCATCTAGGGTCTGTCTTCATGCAGCAGAACAGTTACCTCTAGGAGCTCACTCCAACTGCTTAATCTATATGAACAAGATATCATGCCCTGAATTTAAAGCTAACGTATTGCTTCTTAGAAATACATTCACCAGAAAAGTGGCAATGTCAGTGGACAGTAGTTTAAAGAGAAAAGCGAGAAAACAAATAAAAACCCAGATTCTGTCCTCTTCCAGTTAAGTGGGCAAAAAAATGGATCTGCTCTCCCCAAGGAGTACCCCACACACCACACTGTAGGACTTGCACAGCTGGGGTCACAGCAGCTCTACTGCACAGCACTGCCTCAAACATCAGCTACATGGGCCTGACAGGGTGATGAACGCCAGCATTTGCTCAGTCTCTAGAACCTGACTTTGATTGCCTGCCAAATGATTGCATTCATTCCAGAATAATATATTTGTTTCAGAACTCAAACTTTACCTGAAGTAATGCTCACATTGAGTATTTTTCCTCCTTTCCTACATCAGAAATAGAGACAGAATAGGACCTACCAGGTAGGATCTGCCAGCAGTAAACCTTGAATTGTTGCTATTTAACAACCAAGTAGTTTGCTACCACACATGCTGTTGTGCATTTTGACAAACCCAAAGAAGAATTACTTGAGGAAATAATTCCTTGGTTTCTCAAATAGTGCACTGATGCCAGTTTTTGACACAGATACAAAAATTAGAATGAAAAAAAAAAAAAAGAAACCCCACCATTAGAAACAAACAAACAAAAAAAAACCCAAACAATAAAGATGCCCACTCAGAGACTGAACTACTCTTCCAGTATCCAAAATATCACGAAAGCTGAAGTAGCTATTCCGCACTAACATCCTGGCTCACATGGTCGATAAATGAAGAAAGTAACAGGATCTGAAATATATACAGTGCCAAAACTATTAGATTAAAATCCAAGATTGCCATCTTCACCACCTGATCTAATTAATTCCTGTTTCCTTCCATGCTATCCTCCCTCATAAACTGAGGTGGGGCAGCTTGCACAACTTCATTTTTTATAAGCAATGGAATTAACAAAAATAGGCCATGTTCCTCCCCTTGGCTTCTCAGTGCTTTATATGAAATAGTACTCCTGAATCTTATTAACGTTAATGAAAAAAAAATCTATTTATTTAATTCTTAATAAATTAGACAGAGCTGGTTTTGCCTTTCAACAACTGAACTCAAAGAAAAAATTCTATATAAACTCTTACACAGAACTCTTCCTACAGAGGAAGAAAAAATCGCAACTGAAATGATGGTGTGGAAAAGTATCTCTATTTTCCATAATTTCAGTTATTACTTTGGCACAGAGTTGCATCACATTCTTAAAAGCTCCATTTTGCTTCCTTTGAGAACCAATCTACTTAGTTATCCTGCATTCTGGGTCACCCTCCCCCAGCACAACTGACCCATGCCGGTAGGTATAATACCAGCACAGCAATGACACGTCACTGCCTTTTTCCCCAGCAGCTCTGCATTCTTGGCTCTCTTCCATTTTTCTCAGGAGTCTAGCTGCCAAGAAACTGATTGCTATGCAGAAAAAAAAAGACACATTGTAATTTCCTCCCTACAGAGGAAAAGCAGAAGCCAGGCAGGGCCCAGTGCACTCAAGTATTGTCAGAATTTGGAAGAGTTAATGCTACCTGGTACTGAGTCTTAAGATAGCTACCAAGTATCATATTACCTAGACACAAGGTCTGGACAGCAATATTATTAGTCAAAAACCTGACAGCTATTTTGCACAGACAAATCAGAAGGAGAGTAGTAGTTCTTACAGAAAGGCAAAGTCTGAACTCCACTACATGTTAGTCAAGTGTGAACAAACCACAATTTTACACTGAAAATGTTTTCAGTTTTTCTAAGGCTGTATTAGCACATACTTACCAATTGTTGCAGCAAGTTCTGGGTCAAATGTATCATCTGTGAACCGCAGCAGAAGGCTGATAGGGAAAAAAATTAAAATAAGAGATACTATTATTGCAGCATGTCCTCGACTTGCTAGAAGCCTATAAATTAAAAGTCTGAAAGGAACAGCAAGATCACACAGCTAACTAAACTGACAGCAGATTTTTTTTTTTTGTTAGAGAAAATATTTGGAAAAAAGAAAAGAATATGGAAAGAATAGAGCAGACATGCCCTGCTAACTGAGCCCATCTCTCTTCTCTACATGTATTACCAAGAATGCCTCTTTGAAAACAAAGTTCCACACAAATTGTCAAATCAGTTGCCTGAACAGTCATGTGATCTGCTTTGCAAAGCATTTTACTTCAACCTTTTTCTACTTTTCTTCTTCCAGAATTCAGTACAAAAGTAGTATTTTTTTGTTTGTTTGTTTCAATATTGCTTCACACAGTATTTCTGTGAGCTTGAGAAATAAATTCCAAGTCAGCTTTTCATCCCAGAAATAACTCCTTGAACTAGGCACACAGGGGAACAGCAAGGAAAACACCCATAAGAAATATAGACACAGAAGACTAGAAATAGCTCCCCAATGATTTTGTATTTCTTTGTATATAACTTACACACAACATTTTCCCTATCCTGATGAATGTGTTTGCTACCAGTAGAAAAATTTACAACTAAGATTTAACAGCACATCTCACCATAGCACTGCTGGGTCCCTTAAAGAATGCAACCGGCGTCAAATACAATATTTTTATGAGAGACAAAGATTTGGAGCATGCAGTTTCTAAAATCAACTGCCTTATGCATCTGTGGTGAGTGCATGTGGCAGGCAGCTGTTTGCTATGACCACAGCTTCTACTTATTTCCAGGATAGAGAAACAAAACAAAGCTTTATTTACTTTCTGGTCTTCCCCACCATTCTGTTCTTTTCCCCTCGTTTAGTATGTGAATTTAGAAGTCAAGCGCTTTTTAGCATTTGGACACAGTCCTGCATTGACAAAAACAGTGACCACTGAAATTCCCTTATTTCAATGAGAATGAGTGACAACTCCAAGTTAATTACAGACCAGCGTTTTTTCTCTCCTTACTCTAGAACCCCAAAACCAAATGGTAGCTTTATTTATCAAAGAACAATTAAAATAATAATATTTTTTAAAAAATCACAGCACACAGGATTTTTACCAGTATCTTCAGATGGCTGTACAAAGATGCTATTTAAAAGCAGCTATTTTTAGTTACAATCAATACTAGTTTCATTCAAAACAGAAAAAATATGGAACCTTTATACTGCTACTAGAATAAAAACATAATTTTACCAGTCTTGTATGCCAAGCCCAACCAACTTCTACCTTTTTTTTATCATCTTCTACAAAGTATAGCACACTCACAGAGACCACATTTAAGACAGCATTTGTTCAGAAGTCAGGATTCCAACCACTTATTCCACCGTGCTAATACCTGTTTAACATCTGACCTTTCCTAGTCAACAATCAGGAAAGAGACACAAATTCAGGAATAATTCAATATCAAGTTCCTGCACCTGAACAACTGCACTGTTATCGTTTAATAGCATTTTTATTTCCTCTACATGTCTCTTTTAACAAGCATTCTGATGTAAAGAAACATGTATATAAATAGGTATGCATAACCACTGTGTGTTTTATCTGCCCCAGGAAAAATTCTTCCATATGGCCACTCATATATAAGAGATGATCTCAACTAAAAGAAATTTGCCCAGATCATGTCTGTCACCAGAGGCCTACTGTACTAATTCTCAATTCAGTAGCTAACTCAAACGAGTAACTGACAGACTTTTAACAAATATGGTTTTTTTTTTTTTCCTAATTAGCAACTTGTATGTAATTTAGGGTCATGGCAGAGGAGACATATTATTGCCACAAAAATATCAAATATAAGATTACCTGTGTGGTACACTCCCAGATGTCCTTCTGGATTTATATCCTACATCCTTTAGTAAGAACTATGTTACTATTTTTTAAAAGTTATTTAAAAAAACCCAGACAAAAAAATCTCAGCTCCTTAGGGTTGGAATCCGTGGCTTAGCAAAGCCATGAATATGGCAGGGAGGAAGAAATCAATTTCAAAGTAGACTTTGAAAGACTTGATAAAGTCTGTAATTACCAAAAAAACCTGTGTTAGAACTACTTTGCTGCGTCCCCGTGCTCCCCCGCACACACCCAATGCTGGGTCACTTGTGACGCTGCATATATGTATTATGGACTAGACATTAACCCCAAGGTGCTATGGAGATGTACAAGGGCACCTATCTCCCCGCGACCAGCGCTGCCCCGGGCTGAGGGCGGCCCAAGTGACCCAGAGCAGCCTGACAGAACCCTGGCTTCATCTGCCTGCAGCTGAGCCTGGCAGACACCAGCTCTGCCGGCGGCTGCGGGAGCGCTGCGGAGGAGGAAAAGGAGGAGAAGGGGGGGTAAACTCTGGCCCAGCGGAGGGCTGGCCGGGAAGGGGCGAGGGCGCTCCCCCCGCGGGCCCGGCCCTGCGGGGCGCAGGCCGCGCCCAGACGGCGCTGTCCGACAAGGGGCCTAGGCCGGAGCCGGCCGGCCAGGAGAGGCTGTGGAAGCCTAGCGGGTGCCTTCTCACCTGGATTTGCCGACGCCGCTCTCGCCGATGATGAGGATCTTCAGGGTGGTCAGCACGTCCTCGTCCATCCCGGCAGCGCCCCCGGACCGGCCCCGACCGCCCGAGCTCAGTGCGCAGCTGCGGCAGCGGCGCTGCGCCTGCGCGGGGCCGCCCGCGGTTTGTTTACAGCGGGCGGGGCGGCCTGGGCCGTGCGCGCGTGCGCGGGGCCGCGGCCGGGGAGCTGCGCGCGCGGGCCGTGACCTGAGGGGAGCCGCGGGTGCGGGGGTGCGCGGCTGCTGTCGGTGTCGGAATCCAGGGCCGGGGGTGGAAAAGACACCAGATAGAATGGCAGCGTGGTGTTAGACATTGGAGTGGGCTGCCCGGCGAGGTGGTGGAGTTCCCGCCCCTGGAAGGAAAGACTGGTCGTGGCATGCTGCGGTTGACAGGTGGTGATTGGTCATCGGTTGGACTCGATAAGCTCAGAGGTCTTTTCCAGCCTCACCGATTCTGCGATTGCTTGCGCCGCAGGAAGGCAGCGGCCAGCGCCCGGAGAGGAGCGGAGCCAGCTGCCGATCCCGCGGGGATCCTGCCCGCAAAACACGGGCTCGTCTGGGGACACAGCAGCACTGGGGCAGCTGGTGCGCCACGCCACGTGCTCTTCTACCAGCCTTTTACATTCTCCGTTAAAAGACAAAAACATTGTTTGGTTTGTTTGGGTTTTTAAAAACCAATTCGTATGAGAAAGTCTCTTTATAACCAATTCAGCTAACTTGCTATTATGGCTTGAAACCTACCTCAGGCCATGTGTAAACAAGTGCGACTCTTCTAAAATTAACAAAGTACATGTCAGATGCGAGCCCGAGATTCCTCAACCAGTGCTGTAGTCCTTGCCCAGCTGGGCAGCCTCTGAGCAGGCCAGAGACTGACGCCATCAAATCTAAACAAGTTCAGGCTTTTCCATGATCACCTCAGTCAGTCACACAGCCAGTCACTCTAAAGGAAGAGATCAGGCCATGTCAGCAGTTTGTACAAGGCAGGTGAGGCCATCGTGGCTTCTGTCAGAACCGTGGCTGCGGAGGGCACAGCTCTTCCAGCAGAGCCCTGACTCTGCTGAGCTGTTGCCTTCACCTGAGTTCCAGGGTCAACACAGAAATCTGTGTTTTTGTGGTAAACCTCTCTGTTGCCTGGCTTCTTCCACTTTCAGGATCTGGTCTCTTGACTCTTACCTCAGAAAAACAAGTCCCAGGATGAGTACAATAACAGTAATTATCCTATTAAACTATGGAAACATATTCTATAATTAAACATGCAAATGGTTGGCTGTGTTTACAACAGCACTGTGCCTATTTATAATGAATCCTCTAAAATTTGTTGAAGGTGTGACAGTTCTTGTAGTTTGTATTGTGCTTTGCAGTCATGCAAGAGAGCAGAATGTCTATACTCTAGTTTTTGTTGAAGTGTACAGGAACTGCGGGGTCTTAGCGTGGATCAGGATGAGGATTTGAATTTGGAAGATATATCCAAAGAGCAAAGTATTCCACTAAGGCTACTGAAACTCTTGAAGTCGGAGAGTATTTCGGAGTGTTTGTATTCTGGGATTTGGTTTTTTCCCACTACAGCCATAGAATTAAACTAGTCGATTTGGATATTAGTCCTGATTCAGATCATAATCCTGTACCTCTCTCAGAATGAAGGGTTGGTTAGGATGTCATTCAGACCTTTGATTTTAATGATGAGCATATGCAAGAAAAAAGGGAAAACTTGCCCTAAATGAACAATTCCATAGCTCATACTTATGGATGTGATGTTTTAGACCTTCTTTAGGCATGCCCTTTGAGAACAGGTGTTTCTCCAGGTTGTATTCCTTCAGATGGAACTGTGTAGTCTCTCACTTTTGAGATTGGATCTGAGTGCTTCAGTCAGCCTGTTTGCTGTCTGCATATCTATTTAAATTCTGGGAAACCAGACCTATTGCAGGAACCAGCTATTGGATAATTAAGGTGTCTCAGTCTTTCAAAACAATAATGTTATTTATTTGTTGAAAGATCTACAATGATCAGAACATGTTTCAACAAATGTTTGTATATTTTCTTCATTGAAGCCATTTCTGAAATGGGAGAGACATCTAACCTGCTGAGTTTTTCCTTGCCTGCTTTTCAATATTTATCAGGAGTCCTTGCTTACTCCTAACAACTAGCCCAATCCCTTGAATAAGGCTGGGAGGATTTCTCTTTTTATCATTTATTGTCCTGTCTGATCCTGACCTTAGATATGGGAGGGTCAAGGCATAGCACTGTGGTTAGCCCTGCCTGAAAATCAATCTTCCTAGAAGAACATTGGAGAGTTTTATTTTTTTTATGCTGTGCTGTTTCCTCTTGATTTCTTCTCAGTGATCTCTGTATTTCTGACAGAATGGCAGATTAATTTGTCTGCAGATAATATTTATAAATAATTATGCATATATACTTTCCTTATTCTGGATACACCACTAAGGGAAGCAGTCTGATGGTGGAAAATTAGCATAACTGATTCCAAGGCAGATCACTGCTATGTGGAGATAGAGACAGACAGACAGACATCAACTTTGCACTTCAGAATTTCCCTCATGCTATACAGTCTTGTACGAAGTCTGCCTGTTTCCTGGTTTGATACAGGGCTCAGAAAAGTAGAAAACTGTCAGGTCCATCTCAGCTTGTGCAAATGTAAGCAATCAGTGTTCCTGAGCTTTTGATTACTTCAGGGATGTGACAAAAAAGGAAAGACATCTTGACAATGATATCATGTACTCTCACTATTAAAATTCCCTTTCCACTGTATTACAGACTTGGCTGTATCTTTGACCATGAAAACAGATGGTAAACTGTAGTCACTCCCTTAGGGTTGGGATCTATATAGAAAGGACCATTGCACTTCATGTACCCTCAGGGGACTGTAGAGCATAGTGCAGTGCCCTTATGCAGGCAGTGAGAGCAAGCAGAGGTGAGAAGGACCTCCATCCAGTTTGGTCCTGCTGAACCAGCTGTAGGGTAACCTTGGCAACAGAGATGAGTGTGTCAGTAATAATCACACATTACCATGAGAGACAATCAGGAATAAAAACCAAAGAGCTCCCTCAGTCACATTCTGTGTCTGAAAGATGCCTGGGAGCCTTTGGTAAGTTCACTTGAACCATCTGCCTTACTTCCACAGCTTAAGTACGGAGATAATGGTATTTGTTATAGAAGACTGAAGAAACGGCAATGGGTCAAAGGACCTAAGCTGCCAGCACTGCTTTGTTTAGCGTGAGCTCTGAATTTCATGATGGGAGTGTCTCCTTAACTACATGGCTATCCTCCTGTCTCTGCCATCACAAGTGAAAAGAGGCCTTGAAATGTATAGGTTCTGTTTAGGCTGTCCAGGTACACACAAGTCTCAGGAGCATGCACCTCTCTAGGTGTCAAAGTCCTTAATTCATTGACACTCTCAAAGATTTTCTCAGGCCAATCATGCACAGTGTGCAGCAGAAGCTGAGAAGCTCAGCCACTTCAGAGAGTTGTCAGCAATCTACTGCTCAAAGACTAATCCTGCTGTCCCGTTTCCACATTGTGAGGCTGACCCATATGTTGGGCAGTGAGTCAGGAGTTATGATTCACAGTGAAACAAGCATGATTGCTAAACTCACCAGTCACTCCCAGCAGAGATGACACGCATGCACATGCTCATTCTTTTTTGCTGCTTCATGAAGTAATTTGCAATGTCTGTAAAACTGGCACTGTATGTGTCACATTAAGGGAGGTTCCTTTTCTGTGTGACATCCTTGAACACACTCAGCACATCTATATGATTTCACATTCAGTGAATAACAGCGAGGAGTGAAAGTGCTGCGGCAGTCCCAGAACTCTGGGCAGAATTCCTCTGGAGACCACACTGCAATGTAAATTACTCTGCTATGTCTGGCCACTCCTTTTCTAAAGAACCCAGCCTATTTTTATGAAGAAACTACATAATAATCTTTCTCTCCCCCCTTCCAACAGCAGCCAGAGCTGCACACTCCCATCTGTTGATCTTCTCAGTGTCTGCCTGGTTTCTGTGAACAGTAAGGGGGATTTAAGACTATAAGCACATTAGCTTTGGGCAATTAAAATACACTGCTTATAGTCAACACAGTTTAAAAAAGCATTGGGGCTGTGACAGAAATTGGCTATTTGGGGAAGAACAACAAGAAAAATATTGTTTCAGCCACTAAAAGAGCCATGGTTGTGTATGAGAATGATATACCAGTATTTTTTCACAGGAAACAAACATATATTTTGCAGATCATTAACTGAGACTAGCATAATGACCATGAGTAGATTGGTGATTTTGTGCTAGAATAATGTGATTGCTGAAAATAATATGGGAAACTTGATTGCATGTTTTGCAGTTTTATTTTGCTAGATACAAGGTGGAACTTATGTGACGCCACATCTTACTTCTCTGCTGGAAAATGATGACAAAGGCTAGCCACCCCCTACTTACATAAAATTTGTTCAGATAAATTGGCTAATCATTTAATCCTGAGTAATGCAAGCAGTAATCTTAAAACCCAACAATTTATCTTTCTGCATTGTATAATGAACCTTATACCAAGGACAGCTTTTAGTACTGGAAGACCTAAATACTAGTTTTTAAATGTCCCTAAAGCAACTACTGAAGTAGTAAACAACGATAGAGAAGTAGATTACTGTTTAGGAATGTTAGATTCCTTAAAAATATTAATTACATTTTACACAATAAGAAAACAGCTTTGATATCTGAAGTGAATCTATCATCTACTGTATATCAAGAATGAAAAGAATGAGACAACAGACTAAAAGGACACAGAAAGAAAAAAAGTGTGGATTGTTAGAGTTTTCACAAAGTTGTACTTCATGTGCACTTCATTAACATACTGAACTGTGAGTGCTGTGAATTTGCCTTTTTTCATAGCAAGTGTAGTGGAGCACAATATATAGTATATTTACCACTCAGGTCACAGAATCACTTACATTGGAAAAGACCTCTGAGATCATTGAGCCCAACCTTTGAGTGATCACCACCTTGTCTACTAGACCATGGCATTGGGTGCTACATCCAGTCTTCCTTAAGCACCTCAAGGGACAGGGATTCCACCACCTCCCTGGGCAGCACATTCCAGTGTTTAACAACCCTTTCTGTGAAGAAATTTCTCATTATGTCCAACCTAAACATTCCCTGGCACAGCTTGAGGCCACATCACAGCCTGCCCAGATCTCCTAGCACAGACTTCCTGCCCTCCAGCACAACAAAACTCCCACCCAGCTTGGTGTCATCTGTGAACAAATCAATCCCCTCAACTGGAAATCTGACATTCTGAAATTATCTGACAGAACAAGTTGATAGAAGTGTTTCCTCTCAGTCTAAATGGAATAAAAACAAATAATACATGTCCAAATCTTACTATTTCCACATTGGTGCCTCAGTTTTTCAAAAGGCACTCAGGATTTTCTTTGGATTTCCTGTGTTGGAGGACAGCTAAAGATGGATTTTATGAATACAGCAAACCTTCTAAAGGAGATAAAGTGGGCATGCATCTGTGTGCAGTACCTGTCTGCTTAAGCAAGGTCTGTATTTCTCACAAGCAAAAAACCTCATGGTCCTTCTCAGAAAGTAGCTGTTCTGAAAGAATTCTTCCCACTTTCAAAGCAGGTAGACTTCAAATTATTTCAAGGGGGGAAATATGGAATGGAGTGAGTTTGCACTTGATAAAGAACTTATTTCTCCTTCTCCAGTTGCTTTCAGTACTTAGTATGGTTAATGTTAAGGGGGAAGGGAAGGAATAACCCCTTCCCTGCTGTGAGACTATCCTATCCATAATCCTCTCTGAAGGGATAACATACCTCACCCAGCATTAGATTGCATGTGCTTGCAGGATTATCTGGGAGAATGGGACAGGGTGGATTGACTAACCACTGCCATCAGTATCCTGCTCTTTGCACAACATTGTGTGAAGCAATTCTGGTAAATCAGAGAATCTGGTGGGCAAAGGACAGACACATAATGTCAAGGCAGGGATTGCCAAGTAAGCCAAAAACCAATTTGTATGAAATCTGCAATGATCGTTGAAAGAAATGCACACAGAAATGTATATTCATATGGGGGCAAATCAGGGCCTTCTATTGCAACAGTTTTATCAGGTCAGAGCAAAGTCCATCTGTCCCCAGTGATAGTAGCTTTGCTTAGGCAGCAGTGTACAGACAGGACAAGCATGAAATAGAACTTGCCAAGAATGTTACTGCAGACTAGAGC
Source organism: Muscicapa striata striata (assembly GCA_030060385.1). Lineage (NCBI taxonomy): Eukaryota > Metazoa > Chordata > Aves > Passeriformes > Muscicapidae > Muscicapa > Muscicapa striata. The sequence continues at coordinate 205,347 of JAREIS010000340.1, forward strand.
AGCTTGTGACCCAGGCCTTTTTGAGCCCATTGTGATGGTGTCTTCATGTATAATAGCTGTATTTCTCTTAAAGAATAGCAGTATTTCTCTTCATAGAAGGTAATTTCTCATCCACGTATTTTTAACCCAAAAGAACGCATAAAGCCTTCTGTGGCAGAGTTGTACTACATAAAAATCTTTGTTTTATTCTTTCTGCCCATCACCTTCATTTGATTTCCCTTCCCAGATTAGGCACAACTGTGAGCAACTATCTATTTGCTTAGTCTATACCACATATGATTTTGTGGATCTCCAGCATACCCTCTCATAGTTTTAATTTTTCAGCCAGAGGAATCGTGGTCTGTTTAATCGTTCCTCATATGGAAGCCATTAAAACTTTAATTATCATCTTTTCACTTTGCTGTACAGTTGTTTTCCTGATATATCATTTTTCGGATGAGAAGACTAAACTAGAGAAAGCACAGAAAAAATTAGTGCTCTTAGGGCTGAAAATAAGATGTTTTTGGTTTATTCTATGAGAGTTTTTAAAATATTTTCAAACAGTCTGCTTGTTTTAATGGTTACCAATTAGCCCTGAGCTAACATTTTCATAGATGTGTACATTCTAATGTTTCCTAAATCCTTCCTTTGCATATTTATTCCTGTCCTTTTCTTCCTACAGTTTAAACAGTATTTGTCTGTTTGAAATCCTGCCCTCCCATTCATTCTGGGGTGGTAACAGCCAGGTCAGTGCTCTCATCACAAATGCACTTTTAAGATATTTTTGAAAGAGGATCACAGAGCAGAAGGAGAGAATTTCTTACATTTTAATTTTCCCTCATTGTCACTTGTCACTGGATACTGCTGAGGGTAGTCTGGCTCTGTCTTCTTCACTCCCATCAGATGCCAATCCACATTGACAAGATCCACCGTCAGCTATCTGCTCTCCAGGCTAAACAGCCATGAGGATAATGACATGAGGGATTCAAAATTCTCCTTTATCTTGCTCTTTACTCATGTTGGCCTTTTGAATAATTCAAAAGCTGCTACTGACAGGTGGCTTACAGATACTCTGAACTTCAAGTATGGTGTCCTCAATATAGTCTGCATTTCACCTCCGTTCTATCCTTTAGCCATCTTTAAAGTGCTCTTCATTGGAGTTTTTTAGGGTTTTTTAGATGCAGGATTTTCCTCCTTTTGTTATTTCTGCAAAACTACTGTACACAATTGTTACTCTAAGACTTTTTCATGGTTACATTGTGACTGTGTGTCCCTTTCAACTCAGGACATTTTATGATTCTATGATTCTGTTCCCACTATCCAGGCCAATACCAATAGTTGTTCTTCCTGTTGTGCTATCTGTTTAGACATGTGGTGGTGCATTCCCTTTCTCCCTCCTTAGGGCCACTCAATGACCTCAGGAATTCTCATTAGGCCTTGGCTTTTCTATGATGACTTGTGAGAAGTGTCCACTGACCGCAGCAGGAACTTACAGGGCTACAGTGGGGGCAGCATTGATCATACCAGGTTGCCTGACCACAGTGGGGAAAAAGAGAGAATACATCACCCCATGGCAGCCTTGGGTCATTCTGTACCCAATTTGTAGCCTGAGTGGAATGGTGCCATTGTGACTGGACTTTTGAATACTATGGTAATTATTGACCTGTATTTGGGCCAGGATGGAAATTTACTAATAACTAAAGCAAAATTTTTGGGGAGCCAATAAGCAGTGGTTCTAGGGGACACCCTCTGAGTTTTCCCAAAGTGCAGTGGGCTGTTACCAGCATCTCCCTTGGAGTGGGACACATCTCTGAGCTCACCAACTCTCACATTTACAATACTTAAAGGACTGTGACTGAAAGTCAAGGACAACTCTTGGGCTGATACTCTGAACCACTCCTCAAGGCTCAACCCTCACCCACTGAAAAATAATAATGCATTTGATGTGAGTATTTCAAAAGGAATTTTTAACAGCTATATCTTTATATATTTATGTATTTATATATTTGTGCCTGGGTGCATGTGTGTATGAATTGATTTAAATATCCTATGGCAAGTATAGTACGAATATTGTCATCTCAGATCTGTAATAAAGTCACTGTTGTGATTGTAGTAAATCCTATTGAGTCACTTTGTAAACGTTCAATTAATCCTTGGTTAAGTGTTGCTAATCCTTTAAATATAAACCACTTACCAAATCTGAGACTAAGATTGGACCTTGCTGTACTTAGACTCCACCAGGAGTTTAGGAAGAAAGGGGTCCCCTCTGAGCCTCATGATTTAGTAGGAGGGTCTCCTTTATCCTTTTGCATCTCTGGTTTCTACATAAACCATTCAAAATTATTTATAATCTAATTTTCCTTTGTATGCTTCATCCATGTAGCAAGTAATAGAGTGAACCTTGCCACCAAATTTTAAGTTGTGCTTTCATTAAATTTATATTAAACCCGCTTTTTCCTTTGATATAGATTCTTTAAGCAATCTAAACCAGTCATTCCCAACTAGTGAATAAATTATTTTTTTCAATCCAAAACTTTATTCCTAGGACCATGTCCAGACATTATATTTTAGAGCTAACTGAGTTTTCATTATTGTTTGAGTTTCTTGTCCTCTCTACATGGCTGAGAAGCTCTTCACTTCATTGTTCCTGCGGTCACCTTGGTCAGGTAATCTACTGCACACTCCTAATCCTACATGGTTGTTGTCTGCCTGTTAAGCAATCAGTTTCCAATCAGGAAAAGTCTTAATACTAATATTCATAATAACCATGTGGCTCAAAGGTTGCTCTAACACCCAAGACAGCTGATAACATAGAAACTTACAAACCCAGGAGAGAAACACGTAACAATTCCTTTAATTGTAGGTGGGGAATGTAGCAAAGGGAGGCAGTGGGAATGACCATTTGGAAGAGGTTGGGCTGTGTGTCTTTGGCAATATCTCCAGCAGATGGAGTACCGACTAAGTTTGGGCTTCACTGTAAATGCATGGGCAGTAGAAAGAAATGTAGCATGAAGCATGCAACATTCTTTTCTCCTTCATGAGCACAGTTTACTTCATCCACCAACATACTTGGCGGAGGATCCTTGTTTTTTTATCCAACAGAGATCTTATGCCAAGTTTTGTGTAATTTGATTTTGGTTGAAGCATGTTTCTTCCTAGGTGGCCATGGCAGCACGATAACAAACACTGTTGTGCATCATTAGGTCTTCCCTTATAAAAACTGCACCATCAGAGTTTGGGAAGGATTTGCAGTAGCATGTTTGAGTAGCTTTTTTGCACTTGAAAGTTTCTCTTGCACTTAGAGTATGCTAATATGTTGAAACATTATGTTGAGTCATGCTGATAACCTATTTATTGTACCATCCATTCAAGAAGTGATATAGTAGTCAGTTTTCACTGCAATCAAGTCTATAATAAAAAATTACAGTGATTATATAATGTATTGTATAATCTCTTTCTCCTAAATGTTATCTGTAAAATTTGTGGGAGGGTCTTTGACATCCACTGAAGTAAAGCTCTTTGACAGGCAAGCCAAAATCTGTGGGACACATCAACCCTGAATACCAGTTTAGAAGACAAAGCAAGGCAAAACACAATCTCCATTTGAAACTGAAGCCAAAACATAGGTGGACACAGTCAAAATGTAGTGAAGCTAATAGTACCCTTCTACTGTTACAAAATGGGAATCTACAGCTCATGTTCATATTCTTTCTCCTTATTTCTCATCAGATACAAAACAGTGCCAGTAAATGAGCAAATCTCCTTAATATTAAGCTGAGGTACTGATTTCCTGTTATTCCTATATTTCCACTGCATGAATGCCTGGAGACTTTCATTTGAACAGATCCCAACTGTATTCATTTCTGCAAAATCACAGGCCTCTGAAATTGTTCAAAGAGGAAACTATCCCTACTTTTTCAGGCAGGAATTTTTCCTATAACTTAACAGTTTTTTGTGGTGATATCTATCTTATGACAATGATCAGGCTGTCCTGCATAGCAACATTACTTATAATCTGCTGTCATCTATTCATGACAACATGTAAGCTAAAACACTTGCAAATAAACCGAAATATTTTCTTCTGGATCAGGAGTTTGAATTAGATGACTGCATTTTCCTGGCATGTGAGGATTATTCCTTGTCTTTCTCCTAATCCTCCTTTGTTATACAATATATATAGTTACACATAGGGGTTTTTTTCCCCATGAGTTTGAAAAGATTACTTTTCCACAGGGTTTCCTGCATCAGTGTAATACTTCCCCTTGATTCTCTGGTTTCGTCTGCTCAACTCTGTTTATGGAGCATCCGGTAACCTGAATGAAGTTACAGTTTTTAGATCTGTCATTGAGTCTTTGGATAGACTACTAGAGGCCCCAAGGTCTTGTATTCAACCCTTAAGATCTTTTGTTCCATCATCTGCCATCCATTGTGTCAAAGTGGTTTTTCCCACAGACATTTCAATTATGAAGTGATACTTAGTATTTACAGAGGACTTTAAAGCCTTCGGTTTCCATTTGTCACTTGAGCTTTCCACCTCAGGTCCTAGAAGGGCACTGAACTTTGGGAGTGCTTTTGCAGATTTTGTATATATTTGATCCCTTGATCTTAAGAATACTTTGCATTCACAGTTTCATGATATACAACTTCCCATACCATGAAGTTTCACTGTCATCAGCCATGCTGCTTCTGGCAGCTGAGGACCTCAAAAGTAGGATTACAGAAAAGGCAAGTGAACTAAAAATTATTTCCATACTTGTGTCCAGTCAATGTGCACTTTGCTAGTATTTTCATTACTATTTTCCTACTATTCTCACCGCTGATGGGGTATGAATGAGTACCACTGGAAAAACATTGCAAACCTCAAGCCTGGTAGGTTTGCTCTATTTGCAAAACTTTTGGCACACTGTAAAATACATTGCTAGAAACTGACAGCTCCAAAGGTATTTTCTCCATGCTAGCCAGCAAGAGACCAATAGCAATGCTAATTATCAAAGCAAGCTGAGATCATAGGAGAGCAGTAAAACAAGGGAAACTCTGAGTTTCACCTGTCATTCTTGTTGATTCTGGATAGTTTCTGCTAGTAATTTCATAATGCATAATGAATTTCCATAAGGCAGAGGGCCCAGCATGAGCATAAAGAACCTTTGCAATTTTTGCCCATAGGGTTGAATGCTTAATAAAGAGAAAAGGTTTGATCTATGGAAATACAGGCTGAGATTGCAGCAGGGGACAATTAGCCATCTGGACTCTGGCATTAAAGGTTTTCAGATAAGCCCCAATGCAGTGCAGATAAGTGTAACCTCCACATGGGAGCAGAAAGGTCCTGTGGCTGCTGCAGTAGCCTCTTCAGCTGCTGTTTAGTAACTCCTTAGCATCAGTAAATTGACTGCAAGCTTCTGCCAGTGTGAAACCAGGCACATGTCCTGGCAAATGAGTTCAGAAGTTATCTGTACTTATACTGTGAGTATACCATGTCTGCAGGAGTCTACCTCAATTTGCAGACAAAAGGAGATGAACTACATTACACAGGGTTACACTTATATAGCTGCATGTCTATTGCACAAGTGTGTCATGATGCACTGCAGAGACACTGATTTTTCCCAGATGCCAGTCAGTGGGAGAACTGCAGGGACAAGGACACAGTCAGGGAGAAGAAAGACTTCTTATTGCCCCTCAGCAGCCTCCTCCAACCTCCTGTGCTCAGCATGAAGTTAGTGGCAAAAGGTGAAAGACTCCTAAGTGTTTCTCTGCTGGAAGGACACTTGTCAGGAGATGGGGTTTTTGCCAGGGCTGAGAGGAAGCAATCAGGAAAGAAGCTTCTAGACAGCAATTATAACACAATCCCAAAGAGCCGACTTTAGACAGCTCAGTTTAAGTCATAGGAAACAATTTATGAAGCTATCATATTCTGTTTTTACTTGACTGAATGCTGAGTACACAGACAGTCCATGGTCAGGTTTCTTCACCAATGCACGTCTGCACACCCCTTGCTGTGATGGAAGGGGATGTGCCGGGCAGCCGGGTTTCAGATGAGGCACGTAAAACAAAAAAGGGTGAAACTATTTATACAGTGAAAGGTTCACAAACTAGGACTAAAAGTCATACTTTCAAAAGATAAGTTAGAAAAAACTACATTATAATGTTTTTAATAAAAGGGTGTAGCACAGACTTTGCAGAATTAAGGGGAAAATCTCATGTATTTACACTGAAATATCTTGTATTGGATTTAATCTGTAAGAAAACTAAAAGAACTATGGAAAAAAGGCCATTCAGCCCTTGATTGCTTACTAAGAATTTATATACAGGCCATGTCTCATCTCAGACATTTTATCTGTGTCATGATCAACATACACATTGAACCAAATTTGGAAGAAAAGTGCAAAGTCCAAAAGCTCTAAAAACAATACATAAAACATGACACTACCAGAAAATGACAGTGATAATTTTACTTGTTATCCATTCCTCAATTTTTCCCTCAAGGGTACAAGAAGTTCAAGCAATTTCTATACTTTTAATAATTTTCTAGTCCCGCTGTTGTAGAAAATAATCTGTGATCCTTTATAGAGGCTTATTAGTTCAAACTTTCTGAATTCTGTGTGACTCCTAAATTTGAAATATTTAAGTATTCAATGTGAAATTCTTTTTCTGACATCCTTTAGCAAAACAATAGTTAATCACCTAGTTCACAGTGGTGAGAAGTATGTGTTCTTACCAAGTCATCAGATTTTATCAGTCTTAGAACAATTTTTATAAAACCTTTCCTTTCTTTCCTTAAACAATCCTGTTTTGATTTGAATTGTATCAATCTCCACACCACCACTCAGGAAAAATTAAAAGAGACAACAAGCTTAGAGTTGTAGATGACCCCCAAGTAATTTGAAAGCACGGGAAGATTGTATCACCTGTGGATATATGATCTGCTTGTTATGAACTCCCAGGACACCACAGTGAGCCCAGCAGTGTATGTGATGTCTGGAGAAGATGTCAACCACTATCCAAAGCTGCCAGTTCCTGTTTCATGTACACAAGGGTATTATTAGGCAATATAATTTTGATGATGTAATGTTTGCAATTTTGTATCCTGTTTCCACAGTGTTGGTGGGTGGAATTCCTAGACTGAAATTACCCTTCAAATTAGTATCTCCCTTTAAAAAACGTTGGTTTCATCAGTTGTCTGCAGAATCTATAATAGTGGCACTCAAAGCAGATAGCTATATTCTTTGTTACAAGCCAGATTCTGATTTACAGGATCTCTTTATAAACAAAGATAGCTCTTGGTGGTACCTATTTTCTTGTATAAATATTTTCACAAGTATTCCCAGAAATAAAGCTAAACAAAAATGAAAGAAAATTCAATGAAAGATAAAAAGGGTTTTTTTCTGCTTCATTGGCATAATTAACATGGAGAAGTGAAAGCTACTTTAATAGTAGATTACTATAGAAATGAAGATATTTTCTTATAGACATAAAGCGTATCAATTTCCTGTTGTTTGTATAACCTGAAATAATCTAAATTCATACTGAGTAGGGACTGCAGGAGAGAGTCAAGTGGACCTAAAATCCTGGGGAGACCCCCTCACACCCTTTGGTTTCGTGCTCCTGCCCCTGCACCTATGCCAGCTCTGCCCACGTAATGCAGTCACAGGGAAGGGAGAGCACCTTGGTGATCTGACAGAAACCTTCCTTCTGCACAGTTTGTTTTCAGTCAGGAGTTGGAGTTTCCCCACTGCTCATGGTCAGGAGGCAGTGGGGGCACGTAGCTGTGAGTAGGAAAAAAGAAAAAGTACCCACCTTTGACAGCAGCATGGTCTCAGAGAGGCTTCTGCATGCAGCCTGTGGCATGTTCCCTGGGTGCCTGTGCTATCAGTTTGAACAGCTGATAAAGCCACCCTTTAGCTTTAGTCAAAACAAGATTGTAGAAGCTATGCAAACTCTTCTCATCATGTTACAGCCCCTCAGCCAGATACTATTTTGTTGTATTGACAAGTATATTTCTATCATCAAAAAAGTGCTGCTGAGTAATAATGGATTAGGAAGGAGGCCTTCATTTCGAGAAGTGTGAGAATAATAACATTATGTGCTTCCTAAATTAGAGATGGTTATAATCTCAACTTTTGCCCTGGACCTAATCAATCTCTTTCAGAAGTTAATAATTAATGTAGTTTTGGCTTTAGAGTCTACTACCCTTTAAAAGCTATAGTTTCCTGTAATAACCAGGCAGAGCATGCCAGCTCCTTTAATGGTACGTATGAATATCTGAATGACAAAGCAGCAGCCTTTTGTTTATACCAGTTGAATCAATATGATATTTTTGCTAATAGCCACACATCTTAATTTAGCACATATTTAGGAGACAAAAAAAAAGACCCTTCTAATTTTGTTTATTGAAAGGACAAATCCTGAAACCTACATGCAGCCTGATCACTCATCCTGGTGGAAGAGCCTTTTCAAAAATAAAACCTTTTCTATGTTGCTAGTACAATCTTAGGGTTACATTGACTTGTGCAGGTCATTATTGCAATTCCATGGAATTAGTGAGGGAATGGATGGCAGGTTGGGGCTGCACTGTTCTCCCTAGAATTAATAACATCCAGCAGTGTGCCCCTGCACTGACTGTTCCCAAAGCATAGAGAACATCTCCTTTTGCTGTTCCTTAGATGTTACAGGCAGCACAGCAGGACAGTGCCTTCAGCTTGGAATAAAGCAGAGGTAGGATCTGACTGAATTTCACTGGAATATGATCTTAGCAGGCAATGCAACTTTAGAATGAAAGGAAGCTATGAAGTGAAGTTGTGGACAGTACTGCTTATGTCTGTAATATGGAATTGCCTTTCCCATGTCAGCCAGTCTGTGGATGTGCCCTGTTTTATAAGGCATCTAAAGGTCAAAAGGAAGTTTTCTAATATCACCTTTCTTTGCTTTTGTAGTCCTTGTAAGACAGAATGCAGCACACAGAGCTAATGTTTCACACTGTTTCTGCCTCACAGTATGGTTCTATAGCGATATCTAGCTCTTTCATGATGCTTTCCATCACTAGAAATGTTCGGTAAAGGAGCTTATTTTCTTGTACTGAATTCACAGATGCAGAAAGGAAGGTAACAATAACATAAATACATCATTTAATTTTTATATGTCATCCAACCAACTGCCTCAAAATTGCACTCTGGTCACCAAATCACCATGGTGTGATCTAATTACATAACAGAGCTTTTTCCCTGTATGTACTCAGCCAGTGTCATTTGTATCAAACCTGGTTTTTGTGTGGGAAGTCGTGTATCATGAAACTTCCTCAAACTTCAGCACTGGCACTCTGCTGCAGTGGGTGCTGAATTTACCTCTCATTGCTCAGATAATTCTGGTTACCAGATAAACTTTGCCAGGTTCTTCTCCCTACAGAAAGGAATTTGAGCCAATTTGAGGTGAGTGCACTGAGTACTTTTACTCCAGGTTTTCTTTCTTGCTATCAGTCTGGAAACTCAAAAAGTCAAATGACAAGGCATAAGACCTTTGGTAGGATTGGAAATTCAAAGCCTGTCCCTAGGAGTCTCTGTTCTCCAAACTTCCAAATCTGTGTGCGAAGAAGCTGATCATGACACCTACACTCTGCAGGCTGTAAAGCAAGTGCCACAAATGCAGGAAAGTGCTGTCCAAGCATGTTTTCAGTCAAGGCTCTTTGTATCCTCATGAGTTCCAGGACCTTGCTCAGTATCTCCCATTTCTTTCCTACATTTGCTTGGGCCACAGATGTCATCTGTAAGATTATTTGAGAATAAGGCCTTTTACACTCAATTCCCTGTCCTCTGTTGGGTTGGACACTAGTCCAACTATTAAACAAGCAAGCTGAAAATGTCTCATTACCACAACCCTTAACAAATTTTCATTATAAGGTAATATTATTAAAATTGGTGCACTGAAGAGAAGAAGAATATATGTGCCATTTTTTGTCATCCATGACAAACTGAAGAGGAGCACATGGCTGGGTCATTGAGGACTTTTGCTTTCTTTGAGTAGCAGTGTCCTAAACAGCTCATTCCTGCACAATCTCCTTTGATTCACCCCCCCCCCCCCAGCTACATTTTGGTGGTAAGAGTTCACTATGGCTGACAGCTGACTGAAAGAAATGAGAAGTCTGTGGAAAGGAAAACCCAGACAGCCCTTTTTAAAGTGATACCTCCCTTATATACTTTCAGCATTGGAAAGGCTGTTTAGTGGCTCAAATCTGCTCAAAGCATCAACACCCAGGTAGCACAAAAAATAGTTTTAGCCATAAACAGCAGTCATATATTATAATACTTACCATCATATATAATCAGGTTATCTCTTCATATCAAATTAATAGAAAACTCTAGGAGCATCCTAGAAATCCTTTTCCCACAGTATCAGGAAAATTGCTCCTAGATGTATTCACCAGAAGGGTCTACAGACTATCTGCTCCAGGACTTACCAGATGAGGCTTTCCCATCAGAGTGCCCAGCTGAGGGGTTAGGGCTGATTTTGCTGTCTGCTATGAACTTTGTGTCAAAGATGTCCTGGTAAAGAATGAGTTCCTGCTGTTATCAGTCTGTCCCAGTTCTCTTGACAGCTTGGACAGCTCACTGATATCAGCTTTAAAATATGACATGAGGATGATTCTGTGAATTCTCTGGCCTGTTCCAATTAAACAGGTGGCTTCATAGCAGCCAGAGGTCTGGTTTTGTCTCGCTTTCTCTTAACATGAGAGAGCCCTCATGTGGCAGGGATTTGTGCAGCCTTTCCTTTCATGACTTCGTGGTTCTTCTCACAGACATCCTGAATATCCACTTTTTCCAGAAGGCACAGTGTGCCAGGCCCCTGCATGACTGTCAGTAGAGATAAGAGGCATGGCAGTCCTTAACAGCTTACTGAAAGGTCTGAGTGTGCTCTGATACAGCACTACGAGTGCCACTGCAAACAGACTGATCCTAACCATGCACCAGCATTTAAGTGGGAGCTGTCATCTGGTCAGCCTCACCTCAGTGATCCTTGTGGGCCCCTTCCAACTCAAAACATTCTGTGTGATTCCTTGATCATACCTTGGTGCAGGGTTGGACAGGGAAGGTGAACACATGGGCAGTCCTTGCCCAGTATTTACAGGGTGAAGCAGCAGCTGGAAATGCATCTCCTGAGCCAGGAAAGTTGTGGTGGCCTTAATGTGCTTTGAAAGAGCACTATTAAACACCTACTGCCTTGCCAGCTAATGGCATAGTAGGACTGCAGGGTAATTCAACACAGAAAAACTAAGCTGAAAAAATCCTCTGCCACCCACCTAGGAGAGCTGAGAAGGTTGTTTCTTGAGGTGCGCCCCAAAGAAGTCATAAAATAATGCATCTGTGGAAAGATATAACAGATTTACTCATAATCAACCTGTTTTGATGCAGCAACAATTTGCATGAGTTTTTGATTGTAGCAGATACTAATCAAGCCCTAACACTCCCAATTTCTTGCAGACTTTGTAATCACCTTGTAGAAATAGCCAGCTCTGTACCCCTGGTTTTCTCAGGCAACATATGGAATTACAAAAAAGAGAATGTTGCTGATAAAATCTAAGGCATGATGAACTTGAAACATTCAATGTAAATGTTTGTAGATAAAAAGATGCTGATGTGCAGCAGGAAAAAATTGCTTTGTTCTGTTTAATAATAGCAATAAAAGCATAATTGATGCACAAAGGAAAATTACACCATTCTGGTTTTTAAAAAAAATACACCAGCATGTTTATCCTTTAAATAGTTTTTGATATTGAACCAGAGAAGACCAAGAGATCAAGCTATTGGATCAATTCTGTACAGACATAATTTCTTTTATCATTAAACATAGTTAATCCGCTTGTCATAGGAACTACTTACATCTGTCTTTCAAGGGTTTTTTTTTTCACTATTCTAGCTCCCCTGTAGGTCAACTTCATTTAACCAGTATCACTAGCAATCAGCTAGTTCAACAGCAGCCATGGTCTCTTCTAAGATATAGCAGGACACTGCACAATTCTATTTTGGATGTACCACTACAAAGAAAAGGTCTAAACAAAATGAAACCTTTGTGAATTTTAGTGTTTAACCATAGCTCCTATCGCTTAACAAAATTTTTGATCTTGCAAGAAACATCTGGTGCAATAACATTTAAGTAAGTTAGATGGGGGAAATATTGATGCAGTCAGATTCTTAGAAAAGAAGATGAGAAAATTGTCCTGGAATTGTATACAGTGCCCGGTATTTGTTGTTTTCCAAGCAAGAACCACATGTAAGATGCAATAAATATTTTTCTAGTCTCTGATGGAATCTGAATTTTGTCTGTAACTATTGAAATGATGTCTTTCAGGATGTCTATAGAAGAATAACTCGATTTTCTGTCACTGTAAAGCAATCTTCACAAGCCTTTGGGATTATAGGAATATATTAGTTTCAAGCAGGACCTTTTAAATCCTAGAAGTTCAGAGAGCCTTGAAGCAGAAAGAAACAGGCACCAGAGCAGAATTTGCCCTGTCAGTACAGTCAATTAATCCAGTGCCATAAAAGATCATTTCTTTACACTGACTACAGAGGATGACTAGCACAAATATTGGCACCTACACCAGAGATGTTGCATTAAATCCATCCCCACTGCACTCACTGCTTGGCCAAATAGGGCCAGGTAGGGCCAAGCACCAAACCAGCACCCGGGCCAGCCATTGCCAGGCTGTGTCTGTGACCCAAAAAGGGGCTGGGGCAGCCTTTGAGTGGAGTCACAAGACTGACAGGAAGGCAGTTGTTCTGCTGATGTTTTGTGATTCTGAACCTGACACTGCAGATGGAAAAGTTGAGTACTGCAGCTCTGGTCCTGCAGTAGTTGGTTACCCACATCAGACACACTTGCTTCATCTAGAATGGAAATTTCATGGCTACCTCAGGAAGCAAAGGGCCTTCAGATTTCATTGTTGTCCACTTTCTTCCTGAGTGCTTTTGCTGAGTGCTTTTTTTTTATATCAAGTGGAAAGAAGAAAACAGTGACACGAAGATGTGGAATGAAGGTTCTGTATAAAGGAAAATGTCTCTTCGTTTAAATATTCACACAAAGAAAGGGGAGGGAGGCACTTGAAAGCACCCAGGATGCACTGTATGTAGAATAATGGAACATAAATGGAAGAAAGAAAAGCCAAAACTATTAAATTATGTTTTGTCTGTTCTCAATGTTAAAAATGGTTATTATTCAGCACAGCCCAGTCCATGTTTGTTTTGTTTTAATGTCTGGAATACTTTGCATTTCACCCTAATAATCCACTCTGTTCCAAATGTTTATACAGCATGATTTACTACAATGTGGATGTGTAATTATAGTGATGATTAGACAAAACATCTTTGACAAGAAAGGAAAACAGTAGTTAATAATGTTTTCCATCTGTTTGGTAAAACTTCACTTAAAAAGAAAGAGCCCCTTAGCATATAGCAGGGTCTAAGGCAACACCTATGTGAGTATATGACAGCGGTATAAATGCCTAATGAATTCATTCTGATCATTGCTCACACGTTTTTGAAAGCACTACCATCTGTTTTATACATAAATATTACAGTAATTAATGTCAGCACATGTTTATATTATATCATTTCCAGAGTCTTATTTTAGAGTTAAGACCTTTTTTCTTTTCAGGCAGAATAACAGCATATTTTAAGTTATTGGCAGGAAATGCAATGCTATTAGGATGAAATGAGTGAATTTCAGTAATGGCTCGCATCTTTATTGGAAAACTTTAGAGCATTTAGTGCTTCTGTTCCTCATTAAAGGATAAATACTGGGTCAGTGCCTACTCACGGAAAGCCCAAAAGAAACTTAAGCACTGCTGAATGAGGTAAAACTATAGTGGAAAATACCAAGAAAATTCTGAGCTCCTGAAATTGGTATTTTAAGCCCCTGTGGCAGCCTCCTGATGACTGGGCATTGAGAGTTTATTAATGCCTGGCATTGAGCACTCTGACTCCAGATTAGCAAATGTGCCAGGTTTAAATTAAATGGATGGGCTACCTCTGGTAGGGTTACATCCCTCCAGAGCCCTGTTGTTTCTTGCTGTTTATAAGGTTCTGGTGTTGGTATTGTCACCAATGCCTCATGAACATTGCAAGAAACCAAAATAATCAAATAAAAATGTTTCTGCTCCCCCATCCAGAGTGATAGCAAGTGTCCACAACAGTGCAAGGCAAAAGTATTCCTCTGATTCTCATTTATGGCTTCTGCTTACATGGTGTGCAAGTCACAGATGTGGTGAAAAACCAACTGAAGTCAATTTAAAGAATTCTGTTGAGTTCTTTGGGCTTCAAATGAGGATTTATCTTTACCTGTGTTCCAAGAAAAACATGTTCCAGATGCACAAAAAAAATTGAATGACAGTCTTGAAACATAACTGTTTTCACTGTGTTCATTATATCAGTAACTTTCTCTCCTTTCCAGTGAAATTGAGTCACAGCTGAACTTTTCTTGTTCTGTTGCCAATACCCCATGCACCTGTACAGGGACCTGCTATTTGAAAATCTTTGCCTAGTGACTGATATTGGTGAAATTTATTTCTGATATGATTTCAGCTATATCTCTTTTTCTAGATTCTGTACTGCTAGTTTCACCTTTCATTTGAGTATTGATATTGCACTTTAGCATGGCTTATTACTATCTTAACTTTATTTGACTTTTATCTTATTTTTTTACTTTATTTTATTTTAACTAGAGCTGCAGCAGATGCTGCAGTTTTCGAATCTAGTCGAGATTTAAGCATCTCTGGAGAGACTTAAATCTTCTAACACTATTCAGTACAATCTGAGCTGCCAATAGATTTTCCTGGATGTCTTCCATCCTGGATTCTACTTAAGCAAGGTTCTTAAGTATCTGTCTAAGTTTCCAACCAAGTAATTGCTGCTAAGGATTGCTACTTCTTGCAAAGAAAGCTACTTCGTGTTTATTTCTATTACAAATAAATAACTGGAAAGGGCAAATTATTGGAGACTAAAAAGGGAATGGGAAATAAATAGCAGCGCTATCTACCTGCAGAATGAGAGAGTTTTCCCCTGAATATCAGTTACCAGATAGCTAAAACTTCAGAGAATCATAGGATATTCTGAGTTGGAAGGGACCCATCAGGATCACCAAGTCCAGCTCCTGGCTCTCTGCAGGACACCCCAAGAATTACACCATGTCCCTGAGAGCATTGTCCAAAGTCTTCTGGAACTCTGTCAAGCTTGGTGCTGGGGAGCCTGTTACAGTGCAACCCTCTTAGTGAAGAAACTCTTCCCAGATATCCAGCCTAAGCCTTCCCTGACTCAGCTTTGTGCCTTTCCCTTGTGTCCTGTCGCTGGTCACTGGTCATGAGAATGAAAAGATCAGCGCCTGACCCTCTGCTTCCCCTAGTGAGGATGTTGAAGGTCACTCCTCAGTCTCCCCCAGGCTGAACAGACCAAGTGACCTCAGCCACTCCTCACACAGCTTCCCCTCCAGACCCTTCACCATCCTTCTTTGGACATCCTCTAACAGCTCAAAGTCTTTTTCATATTGTGGCACCCAAAACTGCACATAATATGCAAGATGAGGC
This sequence comes from Muscicapa striata striata, assembly GCA_030060385.1. Lineage (NCBI taxonomy): Eukaryota > Metazoa > Chordata > Aves > Passeriformes > Muscicapidae > Muscicapa > Muscicapa striata. The sequence continues at coordinate 220,888 of JAREIS010000340.1, forward strand.
TGCCTCAGAGCAGGACAATCCCCTCCCTTGCCCAGCTGTGCTGATGCCCCCCAGGACAGGGTTGTCTCTCCTGGCTGCCAGGGCACTGCTGGCTCATGTTCAACTTGCCATGGACCAGCACCCCCAGGTCCCTTTCTGTGGCACTGCTCTCCAGCCTCTCATTGCCCAGTCTCTACACACAACTAGGGTTTCCCCATCCCAGGATGGTTTCCCCATCCAGCACTTTCCCTTGTTAGAGTTTCAGAAAATTTGCTTGTATCACAACTGTGAGTCTCCTGCAAAGTTCTGCTCAAGATTTAAACTGCTCCCCGTTATGAGAGGGGTCCTACTCTGGAGTTATGAAACAAGCTTTTAAATACATATACATTTATGTACTTCTTCTGGCTTTCTATGTCTCCTTCTTTCAGAGGATGCTGAAGGATGAAATATTAAATGTTGTACAGTAGCCCCAAGAGTTAGGAGGGAGTCCCATCTCAAGAAGGAGCACAGTAGCTGCCTGACAATTAGTGATTTTGAATGTGAGTTGAGAGTTGGAAATTGAGAAGGGTCTCTTACACCACTGAAAGTACTGGGGGTTTGATTGGGTGGAAGGCAATAACATGTGTGGCTCTTGGCCACAGTATTAGTGTTGACACCACAAAAGTAGTTTAAGCTCTCAAATAGTGACAGTCTCAGTTTTATGTCTTATCTAAAACATAGTGAGTGCCTTCCTCAGAAAAGGCCTCTCAGTAGAGAACTGGGATGCTCATTCAGTCTGCTCTGTTGGTAGAGCCCAATGAGTCACATCACCCGTGCTATTGCCTATGCTTTTTCTCTAGAAATCATTCCAGTCACACAGTAACTTGGATTAATTCTGCCTATTCTGCCTACATAGAGACTGCATGTAATGTCCCTGGTTATAAAGGCAGTAAATTCTGCTGCTGATATCAAACAGTGTACATGCAAAATGTACTACAGAGATCAAAGAAAATGTTATGGCTACATTCTGCAAACACGAGTGTGTGCAAATGGAAAACTGGTATAGCCTTTGGCTCTCCTATGTTACGCACATAAAATGGAAAACAGACCAGCTTTTCTGACTGTATAATTTTGAGCATCTCTAATATATGAAAAAAGATAAAAAGAAGACAAAACAACATATGTACTCAAATTGTACAGAATAACAGATTATTTCTATATGTATTTGCATATATGTTATATTTTGATAACTAAATACAAACATATTAGTCAGGAAAGCAGAGTCTAGAGGAGAAAATTCAACATTACACTTACCTGTCTGCTTCTATTTCAATATTCAATTTCACTGTCTCTCTAATAAAGTAAAGATGTGGGATTGGGCTCCTAAGTCAAAACTCACATGAAACAGAAAAGCCTTAATTATGAAAACCACAAAATTCAGCCCAAAGCAGTTGTTGTTTAGTTAGTTAGTTTTTTAAGTTAGAGAATGACAAAAGAATCATCCAGTAGCTTCAGGTTAGCATTACCAGCTCTTCCTGTATCACAGCTTCTCTCTGCTATTTTCTGGGTAGGGTATGGCTGTGGGCCTGTTGCTGGTGTATTTCTGTATAACTCTGTTGATTTAATGTAACAGCATCTGGAAGAATAACCAGAACATATGACAGTGGCTGAAGACAGCAAATTCACAGGACTACTGATAGAGAGGGTATTCACTTGAGAGTTTTACCCTTAAGCTCCTGCTGAACTAACTGAAGTAGCTTTCCTTGTGAGCACAGCAGAAAGAGCCCAGCAATTTGATAAGCACAGCAAATTTCAAGGACATGCTGTCAGCAGGTGAGAGACTGTTAAAAGCAAGGCAGGCAGAGTGGGGTGATTTGGAGCAGGGTAACAGCCCACAGTCTTTAGGGAATTGGAGTCTGCTTGAGATCAGGATGGCAGGTGCACACATATGCAATATAAAACTCTGCTACTCAATAATCCTTTCCTCTCAGGTATTATTATGCTGTTATTGTCAATACAAAACAATGCTTCAATTGAAGAAATCTGCCTGCTCCCTCTGTTCCTCACAGTTCCTGCCCATCTGAAGGGAAGAAGAGGACTGAAACCAAAGGCACTGCACCATAAACCAAGAGTGAGAGTAGAGCAGGAATCCCTCCAGCTGGAAGGAGTGCAATCCCCTCCCCAGTCTGTGCTCACCTGAGCCCAGGCTGCCTGCTGGTTCCTACTGCACAGATATTGGCAGGGTGGTCTGCAGCAAACGAGGAGGCTTTTCAGGCAGGGACTACTTAAACTTTAATCTGATAGACTGAGCTTAAGTCTCTTGAACTCTGCAATGTTAAACAAACTTACCAAAGGATGGCTGAAGAGACATAGAAGACAATAGAGCTGCTTCTGAACATGTTGCATGCTGCACTTATTTCTCAAAAATATTATATATGTCTTACTAAATTCATGCTCTCCCTATCTCAGCTATCACTACTCTCTGCTACAAAAGTTGTTAAATTTACTCAATCTCTTTGCTCTCATCCTCCCTGATGCAAGAGGAAACTCAGTATTCAACAAGAGTTAGTATGTGTCTAGTATTTGAACTGGTCCAAATGGTATGTGCAATAACCACCTCACAACATATGGGTAGTTTTTTTCAGCAGTTTCATACAAAGGATAAAAAGGCAAAAAAATTATCCAGACCTCCTCCTCCCCCACCACAAAAACAAGCAAACAAACAAACAAAAAACCAAAAAACCCACCACGACAAAAATCAAACAAAAGAAAAATAACTGAAAAACCAAACCAACCAACCAACAAAACAAAAAACCAAAACAAAAAAAACACACAAAAAACAAACAACCAAACCCTCCCACCCCCAGCCCAAAAAAAAAAAAAAAAAAAAAAAAAAGCCCAAAAAACTCCCAAGCAAACCCAAAGCCTTCTTTAGAGCAGGCATGTCCTAGAGATTTGAAAGAGTGTTCCTGGAGCCCATTTTCTCAGAAGGGTGGATAGTAAATAATTTAAGCCATCAAGAGAAGAAGCCAACTAAATCACTCTGGATGGTAATACTCATAGAAAGCAGCCAAGAAACTATAGAAGATTGTGACGAATAATTTTGTTTCCTTTATTATAAAAACAGACTTTGAAATGGTGCTTTCCAAAAGTTGTTTTTCTGGTAAATTATTTTTAGACTGTATCTTGTAAATTTTCATATATTTTCAGGCTGTTCCTTCTCTTTCAGTGAAGGTACCTCATCAGCAGAACACACATTCTCTTAGTTCTTAGAATTAGAGCATCCAAAATATTTAGATTGCTGTTGTTAGCAGTTCATGTATTTTTTCCTCTTATACATTTTCCAGTTTTTCATATGAACAGTTAGTATTCTTCTACTCAGATCCATTTCTTCTGCTAGGAGCTTAAGATTTAAGATAACAGGGCTCAGTATATTTTCATTTTCTGCAAATCACTTTGTTAAAAAGACTCGATTATGACATATGGCTCTAAACTGCACAGAGACATTCAAGTAATTTGGAGGAATTACAATCAGAGATGCACATGAATTTTGAGAAGAAAATGTGCATTATAAATACACAATTTTGGTTTAGTGGTGCTCTGAGCATCCAGAAATAGCAGAGAGATCTTTGTACCCTGTGTGTTATGCAAACACCATGTACCTGCTCTGACCTCAGACACAACGTACAATACCCTATTTAAAAGTGACTAATATTATTTAAAATAAAAATATGGCCTCTGAACAGATTAAGAATATTAGTGCTATCATTCTTTAACTAACTGGTTGCTTTGTTTGATTTTCCATTATTTTTACAGGCCTCCTGCCAATAAATCACTAGAAATAAAAGAGGCACACTAGAAACTGTACTACTATGCATCTATTTTGCCACTGTGTAGCAAATAGGTATAATCCATCATCTCCAATACCCCTTTCAATAGTATCCTTCATATTTCAAATAATTTAATATTCCAGCGACAGACCAATTATTTCCTTTGATAGCCAAGATGTTTTCAAAGGTAAGCTTTTTTTAGGCAGTAGCACTTTCTGGATTCTCTACTAAAATACCCTTTAGATGCAAAATGCCTTCCTTTGCTTGGCCAACTTGAGGAATGTTGAAAAGATCTGGAAAAGACATTTTCACTTTCCAGGTCTGTCCCAAAAATCTTCACAATCTTCCTGTCATTTCCTTTTTCAATCCATCTGACACTGGATCCTCATTAAATGCCAGAAAATATTTAGGTAAAATCTTTTGTCAATGGCAACCTCAAGACAGCAGATTGTGGGATGAGTCTTGTCTTTCCTCCTGCCAGGTTCTATTAATGGAAAAAGATTATTTTTACTAGCAGTGGGCCATGTATGGCTTATTTGAAGGAGCTGGGTGCCATCATCCTTAGTGGGAAGAGCATGGAATAATCTCAACATATTACTGCATGTTGGAATAATGTCAGTACATCTGTATTGCAAAGTCTCCCTAGTAGTTTGTATGAATAATGCAAACCCTGCATTAGTACTAGGATACCCTGCATTACTACTGCAGGTACTAGGATAAACAAAGAGTGAAGAGCAGAAATAATTTAACAATGAAATATAATTTAATCATTCAAGAACATAGTCCATTTCACCACTTCAGCTCTCTCAGAGGCCCGTAATTGACCTACTTCTGAGCAGGTCCATGCCAAGAAGAAAAGCTGACCCTGAATCTATTGTTTCAAGCCTCTCTTCATAGAGTGGGATGGTTTAATCAAGTGTGTTTGTGACTGTGCCAGCAGTGCGACTGCTTTGAAATGTTATATGTGTCTAACACTCACGGTTCAACACCGATACCCAGGGGATGTATAATGCTAAATACTTGTCAGTCTCTAAAGGAAAAGCAGACAAATCCAGGACAGTATGTGCTTCCCATCTGTGCCTTGGAGTGAAGCTGCTTTTCTCTATCAGCCATCACCTTTCCCTATGGCCATTCCTATGCTCAATAATGCAATACATTTTGCTGTTCTTCACTTAGGCATGCTGATGATTGCAGCAAGAAAGAATTTGGTAAAAAAAGGGAGAGATTCGCATTTGCTGCTGTGGTTATTTCATGTAGCCTGCCTGCATATTTGTCATACTGCTGTCTAATGGGGATTTCACTAGACAGCTCTTTCTATATACTGTCCTGGAAAAATCCCATGTATCCTATTTGTCAAGACCATTTCCTTTCTGCATCTGTACTGCGTCAGTGACCCAACTGCAGCAATTGATGTTGATAGGGCAGCACAGTGTATAGTATTTATACAATATCCATTCAGTCCAAGAATCCATATGCTTCTCACAAAGAGGCAGCAAAAGAAAAGCACTGGGAATTGGTTTTGAAGTTACATAAGTGGTTGGACAAAAGCTTTGCTGAATAAATAGCCCCTTTCAAGAAGGATGAGCTTGCAGTGCTTCTAGTACCAGAAAGCAAAGCATTCAAGAGGGCAAGAAGTTCAGCAGCACCAGAATAAAAACATTTGAAAAGAAAAACAGGAATGGAAAATATTGCTGGTTGCCATGTGGAATAGTATTACTTTGACTGACACATTTTTACCTCTCACTTTTAAGTTAGAAGCTTTAGATTTAATCTTAGATTTTCCATTTTGAATTCCATGCTGTCTATTTAAATAACAAAACAAAACAAAACCCCAAAACCAACAAAAAACCACAAGCCAACACAACAAACCAAACTCTTCCCCTCAAATAAAACTCAATGCTATAGGAACTCAGGGTCCTCATAATTCCTTCACAGCTATTACAGTATCCTTCTTAATATTTGTGTGCTATCATCCATTCCCTCATGTCATCACTAACCAGGCTCTGAACTATTAAATTACAGTACACTTAAAAGAAATCATTATATATGTGTGTTTTACATTAACCTAGCACTTTACACATTGCCTGAGCAAGAGCTTCACAACAGGATCTGCTCAAGGTTTTATACCACCCTTGGCAAGCAAGAAATCGCCGACCTTTTAACCAGCCACAGCTGGCTCCCCAGGGCCCAGTTTTTCCCCAAATCCACCCTCAGCATGGCAGGTGCCTGTGACACAGCCCTTGAAACAGCCCCTCCAGCTTTCAGTGCTGCACAGTCACGGAATCATTTCGGCTGGGAGAGACCTCTAAGATCATCAAGCCCAGCGTAAAGCTGACAGGTCTCCTGAGCGGCAGCAAAATGCACTCCCCACACCACCCGCAGCGATTCTGATCCTCAGCGCGGCCGCACCGAGCCCGGCGAACGAGCGCCCCGCTCCGTGCCGTGCCAGCCCCAATGCCCGCGCCCCGCCCGCCCCGCCTGGCCTCTCCCGGCCCTTCCCGCCCCGGTGCCCGGCCCCTCTCCCCCCGGTGCCCGGCCCCTCTCCCCCCGGTGCCCGGCCCCTCCCGCCCCGGTGCCCGGCCCCTCTCCCGGCCGCCGCTTTCCGCCGGGAGCGGAGCTGCCAATGCCGGCCACGGGAACGCGGCCTGCGCGCGCCCCCTGCCGCGCGCTGCCGGTACTGCAGCGCTCCTGCCCGCCCCGGGATTGCGCCGGGATTGTGCCTGGACTGCATCGGGATTGCGCCGGGAATGCGCCCAGATTGCACTGCGATTGCGCCCGGACTGCGCCGGGATTGCGCCCGATTGTTCTTTTGCACCCGGATTGCGCCGGGATTGCGCCACGATTGTGCCGGGAATGCACCCGGATTGCACTGGGATTGCACCAGGATTGCGCCGAGAATGTGCCCGGATTGTACCGGGATTGTACCGCAATTGCGCCCAGAATGCGCCCGGATTGCACAGAGATTGCGCCCGGACTGCACCGGGATTGCACTGGGATTGCACCAGGAATGCGCCCAGATTGCACTCGGAACGCACCGGGATTTCGCCAGGAATGTGCCGTGAATGCGCCCGGACTGCACTGGGACTGCATTGGGATTGCACCAGGATTGCGCCGGGAATGCGCCCAAATTACGCCAGGAATATACCGGGATTGCACTGGGATTGCACTGAGATTGCACCAGGATTGCACTGGGATTGCACCAGGATTGTGCCGGGAATGCGCCTGGAATGCACCTGGATTGCACTGGGAATGCGCCCAGATTGCGCCCAGATTGTGCCCGGATTGCACTGGGATTGTGCCCGGAATGCACATAGAATGCGCCAGGAAGGCGAGCGCAGATTCAGGGGATGTTCAGGGGATGTTGTCAGAAAGAGCCTTCCGTCTCTGAGTGGACAAACTCACTATATACAGGATAATTATATATACAGGATAACATTCTATATAAGAGGATAAACTCTGTATATAGGATAAAATACAGTATTTTCATGTCCAGAGAAGGACAACGAGGGTGGGGAAGAGTTTGGAGCACAAATCTGGTGAGAAACAGGTGATGGAGCTGGGGGGTTTATCCTGGAGGAAAGGAGGCTCGTGGGGAGCTGATAACTCTACAATTGCCTGAAAGGAGGATGCAGCACCTGCAGTTCAGCCTCTGCTCTTGGGTAACAAGCAATAGGACAAGAGGAAATGCCTCTCAGCCTCAGGGGAGGTTTAGATTGGATATAAGGAAAAATATCTTCACTGAAAGGGTGGTCAGGTGCTGGAACAGGGGAAGTGACGGAATCACCATTCCTGGAGGTGTACAAAGACATAAAATGTAGCACCTGGGGACATGGTTATTGATGGGCATGGCAGTGCTGGGTGAATGGTTGGAGTCAATGATCTTAGAGGTCTTTTCCAGGGAATAGATGTGGATTTAAAGACCTGATTTGAAACCTGCCCATTTGGAGTCCCAGCAGCACCAGAAACAATATTAAAAATCATTATTCAAAATTTTGCTTTCTGATATTCATGTCTTTGTTTTGACTTTCAAGCTTTCAGTATAAGTACTAGAAAATTGTTGTACTACAAACATTGAAATACACATGTATTCTTTACAATTAAAGAAACCCAGACCCTTAAGAAAAAAACAAAACAAAATTATATGGCTTGATATATGTGATAAAAGCATGAATAATATCTGCTTGAAGTTCATAACTAATAGTTGTTTAATAAAGTCTAAACTGTGTCATATAGATGACATTCATATAGGTGCAACATTTACTTGCAAGTTCAAAAATCAGTATCATATTTGAAAAGTTCTACTGTACCCTTAATGAGAACATATTTGAAGAATTTTAAGGAAATACAAAGATTTAAAGCATTGTCTGCCTCATGCTCTTTCCTTCCATGTCCTCTGACTGGCTTCCATTTTCAGAATTAAAAATGAATGAACTCTCTCTCTCTCTGTGTTTCTGGAATCTCCAGTTAAGGAATTTTCCCTGTTGCCACTCCTTTTCCAGTGCCAGAAACAGAGACAATACATCCTACTCCATCCTGTTCCTTACCCTTTCCACCCTCTCCTCACAAGTGTTCCTGATGCTAACATCACTCATGGACACTCAGAAAGCATTGCAGATTTGACCAGACACTTAAGAAGAACAAGAGAAAAAGGGGGAAGAAGATAAAAGTGTTCAGGAAGGGCATCAGTGAGGACTCTGGAAATTGAATGATTCTCCTCCACAGCAAGAAAGTAAAGGGAAGTCTTTCCCTTTCACAGCTCTTTTTTGGCATGCGTTTTGGAACATAATTTAGAATAAACTAATGCCCAAAAAGTGGCCCCTCCTATGACATCTCCATTGCTGTAGTCTGGCAGACATTTACAAAAGCACCTGCAAGGAAGCAGCTCCTGCAGGCAATCAAACTGACTGTACTGCCAGTGGCACTGCTGTTTCCTTTCTCTGTGGGCAGACAAGAATGGGAATCACAGCTTCCTCCTAAAATCTCAACCTGGGAAATTAAGTGAAACCTAGTTGGATAAATCATTTTACTTTCACATGTACTTCTGCTTTCTTATCTCCCTCTCAGCTCTGCCTCCTGACTTTGAATTCAAAGATGTGATAGTGGCAACATTTGAGGTGCCATGGTCACCTGCAAGTGAGCAGCAAATGCCACCTTTACCAGGTGAGGTAGGAAGACAGAGTGATGGAGATGTCTGAAGCAGAGAAAGGTTCCTAATTTCAGAATTTCAGATCCTTGTGTGGCACTGAAAATTCCTTTTCAGCCGCCTGAAAATGGCAATTTTACAATGAAAAAGCACCTTAGGCCTTCTGTCTTGTAATTTTGATGGCTAGTTTAATCCCAAGAAGTTACTATACAATTTTGCCAACTGGAGAATGGTAGGAAAAGTTGCAAAAGGAAAATCCTTTTGACTTTGAGAAAAAGCATGAATCATAAGGGAGAGCCAGGAATTATGAGAAGAGAACCTGAAGGAGTTCGGTTATGGAAGAAAAAGGGCATAAAAGTAATCTGAGAAGAAACTATCATCTAATGCCACCTTCCACAAAGATAGGCTTTAAAATAAAAATAAATTCATTATGCTCACCTAGGACTCTCTGCTGAGTACTGCCGAACAACAGACAACCAGTTTCTTCTGTAAGACTAGGATAGCTTTTCCTCAAACAGCTAAAAGAAAGCCCATAAAATTTGTAGTTGATGATTTCTTAACATTTAATCACCTTAAGATAGTCTGTAGTCATTATTTAATTCAGGCTCCTGTTCATTTCTCTTGGAACATGGACAGTTCTGTATGGTTTTGAGAGCCTTAATATAAATGCCAAGGTGCAGGTTAACCTCAGTTGAGGTTAGGCTCAAGCAAGTCAGGTCAGTTGAGCTTAATTCAAAATTTAACAAACAGCAAAGGAGGCACAATGATACGTAAAGGTAAATGGGAATGAACAGTTCTCTGCTTCTAGGTCCTGGGACTTTGCTGAATTATAGAACACTTAAAAGATGGCACATGTTTTTCTTTAAGTATTACAACTCTGCTGTTGAAGATATCAGCCAAAGAAACCTCCATATTACCCATGACAACCAGTTATGTATATTTTCTGGGGGTTAAACTTTTACTATGTTCCCTGTCTCTTCACTGTAGACCTCTAATTACTCTAACTGCTAATTACTCTTATCAGAACATAGGCTTGAAAGTGATAACTCCCATCAGAGATGAATAGACAGCTTATTTGCTTGCTTCTTTTCTACCACCTCCACCTCAAATGGGTTTGCATTTCTGTGTGCATGCCTAATGGAAATCTGTAAGGGTTGAATTTGTAGGTATAAATCACATATCTGTTCACACGGTGTTCCAACATGGAAATATCTCCTACTGTAAATGCTTATGTAGGCATATGGAGAGAATGGTGATTTTTAAATCTGGCCTGAGAAGCTGGCCTTTCAACCTTCTCTCTCTTTCCTTTAGAGACCAGCAAAGAAAAACTGCTCCTAGATTAGTAAATATTAGTTGCTGCATTTCTCCAGAATTTTTGCTGTCTTTACACTAAGAGTTGGAATGTTTTTTTCTATATAAAAGTATGAGCAGCCAATAGGCTGAGAAATAACAGCTCTCTATGTACAGGATTAGGTAGCAGAGAGCAGAATACCTAATTTGATGTGTCTTTACAGGCAGTTTGTAAGCATCACCAGTATGACTTTTATAATTTTTTCTGAACTGTAATGACAAGAATCCAGGCACTGCTGTGAGTGGTACCCAAACTGTGAATTACCCTTGATCCCAGAAAAAACTCCAGCAGATTTGGGTCAAATCCTGTCATGGGATTTATGCCTGAAGTTAAACTAGCCATTTTCTATTTTAATCACAGGCCATGGCAAGCTGTTTATGGATTCTGTCATCCAACCTTGCTCCTGTGGCTTAGGTCTTGAAGTGTTTTGCTGCTCGTGACTGCTGACGGGGAATATATTGCAAAATCCTCAGAAGATCAGTTCACAGGAGCATTTCCTCAGCACAACACTGGTACTGAACTGACTACATCCAGTCTAATGTATGCTTCCAGCAACCCTGGTACCAAGCTACATGAGGACGAAAATAAGGCCTTTAAGGAGATTTATTTTTTTAAAGTGACTAATTAAGTCAAGATAGGAAATTCTTACTCCTAAGTGAATGTTCATGCATAAACTTGCACTGAAGTATATGCAGCTGTGGAGGAAAACAGATCTGGTTACTCTTGGAAAATAGCTCAAGTCAGTGTCAGAAGACCACTTCTTGCACCTTTGCTAACAATCTCCATGTACCTTGCTTTCCTGGTGTAGGAGCATACTGGGGGGACTTCAGGCACTGTGTCATGGAATGGGAGGGGACATTTGAATGCAGTGAAGCTGATCTGTTTCTCTGGCTGTTGTTCTCAGCATCCCCCACACCCAGCTGCACCTCTCTGTGTCAGCCCTGGGGCACCAGCTCTGTGGGGCTGTTAACTCACGGTGTGCCTCCAATGGTTTGGTTTGTCCTGTCTCAGCTGCCACCTGGAGCTCATGCAAGTTCCTGCACCGACTCCACTGTAAGGTCTTTGAGAAAACACATCTTGGGAGACACTGTCTTGCCAGTAGACTGGATTTTCTGAGAAATATCTCCTTAGCTGGCAGGAAAGTGCATTTATTTCATCAGCTTAGTACAATCAGGATCTGTCAGCTTTGAGATCTGCTGTGCAAATAAATGATTTAGGCACTGGGAACTAGGCAGGGAAAAGCCAGAAGTCATTGTCCCAAAATATTTGTTCTTCTCACTGTAAATCTCACAAAGAATTGAGTCTTCCTGTCAGGGAAAGATGGATATGTGTGTATTTCTAACACTATTCTTGCTGCTTGACTACCCCATGTATGCAAAGTAATTCAGCAGCACGCCAAAAGGATGAACTGAAAGTTCAAGGATGTAACTCCTTGTCTCTTGCCCTTTGGCATGTAGAAGCACAGGCAAACACCCATTGAGGCTGAATGAAGGAATAAATGCTTTTGCCAGTACAAACATACATCTCTAAGTCGTTTCTGGCTTAGAACCTAAGTCATTTTGGCATGACTGAAAACATTACTTAAAAATTTACCACTGTGTTTGGAAAGCCAAGAGTTGGAGCTTTTGAGAGGCATTGGCACAGTGCTTAATAACAGCCTTAACAATATGGCAGGATTAGGACTGGCACTAACAAGAAGCCAGAAGAATACTCAACCCACACGTTTAAGTGATGAAAATTTTAAGTAGCAATTGGTTATAAGTGTTGCTTACAGAGTCATTTTAAAGCCTGAAGGATTAGAAAAAAAAAAAAAAAAGGATGTTTCCTCCCTGTGCTGGACCCAACAGCCTCTAGCAGACAGCAGCATGTTCATTCCTTGATGAACTGATGTGGAAAATCTTCTGATTTCAGTTTAACTTGGCAGTGATTTAGGTCCTTTTTTTCAAAGAAGAAGAATCGAAGCCATTAATTGTACATCTAAGGTCATGATGCACTCCTCTTTCTATCTGAAACTAGACTTCTGCCCTCAGCAAAAGCAAATTCCAAGTATTTCCATTACCATCAGAAAGTAGGATATTTAGAAATTTTCCATGCATGTCTTCTGTTTTGCTTTGAGAACTCACTGCAGGGAAGAGAACCAGTGGTCTATCTCTTTTTCTAACTTATTGCCAAAGGGAGTGTTTTGCTCTGCATTTCAGAAAATGAGGAAATTCTTAAAAAATTACCTTGTCATTGGGTAAAAGAAGACAGGTTCTCTCCCACTTTTTTCCCCTACTGTACAGTTAAAAAATATTGATTTCTGTTTATTTTGCTAATAGGGAGTGTATTTGCTACTTCCTTGAAATATCAGGATGAACATCTGGTTTTGGTGCTCTTTATTCAGCCACGTTGGGAAGTTCTGAATATTTTGCTAAAACATTAACCCAGCTCTGAATTTATAACTAATATCAAGAAAATCACTAGGGGAAAGTGTAAGCATGTGTAGACTGTGTAACAGCCAAGGTAAATTCTTACATGGTAATTTTTACTGTATTAACTTTATCAAGGTAGTTCACTGACAGCTGCTTCCAGTTTGTAGGAGAATATTTATATCAATGAGCAGCTTTAAAAATATGCAACCCAAATAGTTTCATAATGGATGTACATCAGTGAAATAATTTTGGGAAATAGAAACATATTTTGGAACTGAGTCATAAGCAAGTGATAAATATGAAGCAAACCAAGTTGCCTCAAAGTTTTAAGAAACCAAAAAAAGATCTTCAGACCTCCAACAGAGCCACATAAAGAAAGAACCAAAATATTCCGTTAGAACAGAGAGAAATACAGCAAAGAGGGCAGCATGAAGAAGCAGTGCAATACATCAGGAAAAGCTTTCTTTACACTAAGTGTAACCAAGCACTGAAGCAGGTTACTTAGGGGTGCTGTGGAATTCTCATTGCTGAAATATTTCAAGGATCAGGCTTAACAAATGTTTGCCAAGAAAGGTTTTGGGAGACTATATCCTGCCTTGGATTATCTCTTAGCATGTTCTCTTTGAGTTTGATCAATATGGTGGACAGAAATAAAAATCCTTAAATAAATCTCTCCTAGCTTCCTACACACTGTCCAGAGCTAACTGCTTTCCCTAAGAGGTTTCGTAGTTGTAAGCCTCTGTCAGGTTCCAATATTGTTTTTGATTCCCTGTTTTGCCATTTCTGACCCAAGCCAGCATTTCAGTATTCACTTTTCTTCTGGCTGCTGTGGTCATGACTGTTACCACAAACTTGAGCCAGCAGATAAAGTGCTGCCAAGGCTTCAGCAACAAACAAACATCCTAGTTTGCTTCTTATCAACCATTGTTCATGTTGTCAAGTCTAGCCAGGCCATGTGTTTCTTGTGATCAAATGGGTACTGGGGAACCAGCACTGGGACACTGAGACAAGTGATTCAGGGAAAGAACAAACAATGTGCAGATGGGCTGCCAGTCTGGATTATACACCAGATCAAACAGGTTTGTGACATCCAGTGTTAGTGCACGAGGAAGAGTAATTCTTATTATCTACAGAGTGTCTATTACATATTATGTAATCTTGAAGATGTGTTCTCTCACTTTTTCTCCTATTTCTGTGCTATTGCTTGTCTAGAACTAATACAGCCTCATGTTTTTTTTGCATTGCTCAGCTGTGTTTTCTATTGCCAGTTTGAGACATTTGTTTCTGTAGTGGTCCCCCATTCCTCCATTTTTCACATCAGACCCTGTCTGTGTTGGCCAGCTCCAAATCCTTCTCTACCAGAAAATTGACTCTTTTGGCCTCATGTGACTCCAAGATACTTGCTTTTCTGAGATACATACTACCCTGAGCAAGGCACAGCTCTCTTAGAACTGCAATCCCTGAAGCCACTAGTTGTACATGAAAATCACATTGCAGCTGCAGGGCTTGGAGTGTCAGTCGTGCATAAGGAGTATAACTTATCTTTATATGGTTGATTTACTTATATTCAGATCAGCATCTGTCTTCCACTGCACTTTATTCTAAACTGGGAAGTTTGGCTCTCAGGAAATTGATAAGAGTCCTTGGTTTAAGAGGAAAGTATGTCTCTATTCCAGATTATGCATCTCCTTCAAATAGTCTCTGAACCATGCTGGCTTTACTTTCCTGAAACTGCTCGTTTGGAATCACCAGTGTTCTACATTATGAAATCCATAATCTCTCCAAAATCTCTTCCAGATTTTGTCTGACAGACTTCAGTCTGTCATAACAAATTGGGGGAGTCCATGTCTAGGAAATACACAATTGATGTACACTGCAAATGATGTGATTGGGAGATCACGGGCCTCAAAGACTTTCTAGAGCACAGCTCTTCAAATTCACTTCATGTTTTTTCTAGGATAAGATGATTTCTTTCTTTTTTTTTTCTTTTTTTGGTGAGTGATAAACTTTGCATTGAGGGTGCCACGCTTTGCAAAATCTAGCCATGAAAATTATACAAGAAAAGGGTCAGGCTCTTTCTTCCAGAGTCACATGGTGTTGTTAAATCCGTCAAAATTAACACTGCTGATTAAAAAAAAAAAAGCAGCCTGTACTCTCTGTGAGCTGTGTCAGCTACACTTATCTCTGCTAGGGATTTGAGCAGTTTATCTATAATCAGTTTATTTGGTAACCAGTTCTGAGTTGATGAAATCCCTTTTATGCTTACACTGGGAACACGCAGATGAAGAACCATGTGAACACTTTATTGCATTTTTAGAGCAGGAAACCTGAATGGCAGCAAATATCTGCTATCTTTCATCTGAATACCATACGACTAGGGTAAGTTTTCACTTAAATCCAGGATCAAACCTTGTTCCAGGCTTAAATCCTGACTGCATTGTCTATCCATATCACTGGCAGCACCAGGCTCAGTAATTCTGGAGGGACTCCAATTTCTCCTGAATAAGATGTACTTATATTCTAGTTCCAGTTGTTTCTAAGACAGTTGCCTGAGCTCAGAATTGGTTTAGACTCTCCTGATAGATACTATCCACACAACAGGATATAGCTTTTCAGGAGAGTTTTAGGTCTATCTAAAAGTCTCCTCCAACTCAAAACTATTCTATACGTTTCCTGAAAAGTCCTTGAAAGTTTCCCTCCACTTTGGAAAAAGGTAATGTAAAAACACATACATTTTTTTCATTAATTCCACTCTGTGATCAGTAAACACAAGCCAAAACAAGTATAAGCATTTCCCCTGTATAAAACAAATACTTTACAATTAATCTAGTGTAACATTCTTGCTCTGCTCTATGTCTCTTTGGAATCCCAGGGATGCCAACAGTGAGTCTCTAGGACAATGTTATTTGTGTATAATTTGGTGAGTAGCTGTGGAAATGCCTTAGATATCTTAGATGTCATTTGCAGAGAAGGTTTGACATTAAATTTATCTTGCACCACAGGATTTAATAGTACTAGCACATCCTATAGGAAAAGATTAATCTAAAATGCCGATTCCTGCTTGATCACAGGTACGTACAACTTCCTCTGTGTAATACAAAGTACTGTCCTCACTGTAGATTTACCTAGAATGATTTGATCTGATCTGAAGAGACTGACTGAAGTGGATCCATGTTCAAAGCAGTAGATAAGACTGTCATCTCCTCATGAATTTCAGGTGGTATATAAAGTCATGGGTAATGACAGCATGCAATATAGCAAACTATATTCTGTTTGACTACAATGCAGAGAGCATTTTCTAAGTTCACAATAGAAGATGCCTTCTTACAAGTATGAAACTTATTTACAATAGTAAGTTTAAAACTGAATACAATAATCTGTTTTTTTAATCATAATATATTTTAAAGTATACTGGAACTTCTAGAATTGAATCCCTATTGCATAAATATCATTAATGCTTTTCATCTGTGGGCTCTCCTTTCAAAAGTGTGAGGGAGGTCTCACTGGAAGAAAATAAGGGAACATGTCTTGATTACGAAAACTTTAACTAGGGAGTGAATGAAGGACAAAAACAATAAAATAAGAAGAAATTACACTTTGGCTTCCTCTTTTTTAAACTTGTCTACTATTCTTGTTTATTTCAGTTTTCATAAAATGGGTAATTAATTTAAAAATCCAGTTGATTTACAGTATGCTTTGCACTTGGTAAATTTTTTTATTATTTTTGAAAACATGAGGAAAAAATCAAGTTTCCTTTTTGAGAAGAAAACTTGAAATTCATAACATCTAAAAGAACTTTCAAAAAGATGCAGGTATTTATACACATTGCATAATCAAATTACTTGATAATGGACTTAATTTGATAATACTTTTAAAAGAAAGGAGAAAAATACATAAAGAAAACAATAATGCCAAAATAATTTTACTCTGCTTTACGTGTATATTCATAATACAGAGGTGCAAACAGTAACAAGTCAAACAACTGACTTAAATTAACACTTAATTAAATTAATTGTCATTATTCTATGACAGAGAAACTTGGTGAAAGGTTTTCTGGGTCAATGCAGAAGAGTACATTCAGAATCACCAGACATTCTGCAAAGACATTCTGACAGGCTGCAAGGAGTCTGAGCATTGTCACAGTTTCACAATTCCTGATTGGGAAGATTCCTATAGCCAGCTCCCATCTTCTGCAAATTCAACCACAGCATTCTTCTTTCCAACTCTTCCGTTTGCATTGCTTGTTTCTTCTAAAATTGCCACTAAACTTGACAGAGTTGTGTGAGGATCAAGCAGTTTCACAAGGGGTATGTCCACCTTTCTCTCCTTAAAGACACGGTTCTGAATTGTCATAGCTAACATGGAGTCTATGCCCAAAGACGAGAGTGCTGTATTCATGGCTAGTTCATCTGTGCTCACTCCCATGAGGTCACTCACCAGGGAGGTGATGTAGTCTTCAGATTTGAGAAAGGCAGTCTCTGAGACTTCTGTTTCCTCAGACATTTCAATCTTGTTCCTGAAATCTTCTGAAATAAGTGATCTGAAGCGACTTTTGAGATAAGTAATCTGAGAAAGAACATGCTGATACAAAGTTTGAAAGTTCAATTTGGCAACAGCTTGCTGCGGGTTGTTTATCAGTAAAGTCTTCCTGAGATAGTCATGAATTTCATGCACTTGCAGAATATCTATGCCCTTGGATCCCAGAATGCTCTGGATGTGGTTTTGATTGAGCAGAATGCCAAGGTTCAAAGCACCCCAATTAATGGCCTGGCCTGAAAGCCCACAGTTCCTCCTGTAGAGGCAGAAGAGATCCAGGAAAGAGTTTGCAGCTGCATAGTTTGTCTGGGTGGCATTGCCCAGAAAGGAAGTAACAGAGGAGTAGCACACAAAGTAGTCAAGCTCCTGGCCTCTGGTAGCCTGGTGAAGATTTAGGGTCCCTGCTACTTTTGGGCTCAGCACTTTGTGAAAGTCAGCCAGCCTCAGGACTTCAAGGCGTCCATCGTGTAAAGCAACAGCACTTTGGAAAACCCCTTTAACTGGACAGCCCACAAAGGTGTTGGCAATGGACTGGAAAGCTTTCTCAACATCACTGGTCAAAGCCACATCACACTGCACAGACACGACTTTGGTCCCCTTGTACTGCTGCTGCAAAGCCCTCATCTCTTCTTGCTTCTCCCTGCTGGGAATTCTCCTGGAGAGTATTGCAATACACCCTCCTCCGTTCTCTGCTATGAATTTCACCGTTTCAAAGCCAAGTCCAGTGAGTCCCCCAGCTACTACATAAACAGCATTCTGCTTGAACAGCTGCTTCTGGGGCTCGTACAACGGGATGTCTGAAAGCACACCCATGTCCTGCCTTCTCAGAACAGCAAGGGGGACAGAAGTGCAGGTGAAATAGGATGTCACAGAGTTTAGCCCTTCCAAGTTCTCAGGCTGCTGGAAAACAGAACCTGAGAGATGCCTAAACTGTTTCATATCCATGGAATTGATCCAGGCATGTACGGGTTTCTGCAATTCCTTTAGAGGTGCTTTCCGGAAAAGGCTGGCAACAGAGAGGATATGAAAGCTGATGTTTTCAGGATCAATTTCACTGGCATTCTGGATACATTCAGACTCTTGATTGCCACACACAATCACCACATCTTTAAGAATGCGCATGTGGGCCAGATCCTCCCACGACACTCTGTTGACTGGAGGAAGAATAACAAGGGCATTGCACAGGTTGATATACTGCAACATGTCAGGAGTAGGCTTTGCAAGGACTGTTCTCCAACCCATCTCTTCTGCTGCTGCAGAAAGTACATGGCACAGAACTGATGCTGGCTCTATAGTAAGAATACCCAATGTTCTGCCACGTTTCCCCTTGGGTAACCTCTGAGTGAAGATTTCCCATGCAATGATGAAGTATGACACACAAGGGACATTCTGGAGGAATGGGAATTTCCTTGCATTGAAACAAACTGTTCCTGGAATCTGAGCTCTGGATGATGCAGCAGTGGGATAACATGAAACCACATGATCTCCCACTTTCACTTTCTTCACATCAGTGCCTATTGCAGTGACTGTGCCACTGAAATCAAGACCTAGAAGCCTGTGTTTGTCTCCTACCTGGGAGTTCCAATACAGTGTATTCCCAAAGTTGCAGCTGGAAACACTAATGGGAAAATAATCTTCTGAGTGCAGACAAATTTTATCCACTTGAATTTCAACACTCTGATTGTCAAGCTGAGTAGCAGCACCAGTGGATATTTCCCCAGACAAGTCTTTTGCTGCGTATGGATCAGAAGTGTACAAAGTGAATGATTGTGATTTCTGGAGAGATCTTACAGGTTGGATGTAATCTGCATCTACATAAGGTGTGCGCCTGATTTCAGACACATAAATTCTTCCCTGGCTGATGCAAACTTCTGGATAGTCCCCACCTTGGTATTTGACAAGAACATCTGCTAACACTGAGATGTCCAGAGAAGTGGAGGAGCTGAGGTCAATCAACTGAAATGTGATTTCTGGAGCTTCAACAACACAAGTTCTGGTCATGCCATACAATGCAAACCCACAGTTAACGTGGTCCACATATCTGTCTGTTGTTCTGTAGGTGATCACTCTGACGGAGCAGGGGGACGTCTTCTCTCTCAGTGCCACCACTAGCTGGCGATAGGCTTCGCAGCACTTTGCCAACTGATCTACTGCTTTCCTTGGGAAATCTTCACTTAGCTTTTGAATTCCCCACAGGAAGAGAATTTCATCATAATCCTCAACCTCTGTTCTCATTTTACTCTGTGAATCACCTTCCGTGAGGCATTCCCAGCCTTCATACATAACGTATCTCGAAGCAGGATGCAAGTGTTTTCTGAGCTGCTCAGCTATCCCAAATTTGTCTGCAAACACAAGGACTCTCGGCTTAAACCCCAGATGTCCAATTGTCTGTGAAAGAGAGACTTCTTTCCATTTGTTTTCAAACAGGAACTCATTGTCTCTGGAGGACGATTCCTTCATGAAAGTGATGGCAACGCGCTTGAGCTCAGCCAAAACAGAGCCGTGCTTGTCCACAAAGCATCCACAGACCTCAAGGCAGTTCCCAGTGGATTTGCTCATTCTCATGTATATCATCATTTCCTCCTCCAGCGGGCGGAGCACCACCAGGCTGCCTATCCCTGAAGGAAAGCCTGCTCTGGACTGGAGTGTCCTTGAGCTCAAGACAGCCGTCATCTGCAGGAAACAGTCGAGCAGCACTGGGTGGATGCAGTAGCTGTACATGTCTCTGATGGTCTCCTCATTCACCTTTATGCTTGTTATAGCTTCCTTTAGCTCCTGGCAATAATGAACATCACCGAGCTGCTTGAATATGGAGCCATACTGAAAGCCAACCTGAGACAGTGCTTCATAAACCTCCTCTCTGCTAATCACTGACTTGCATCTTCCATAGATGGCTTGGAAGGAGATGCTGCTTTCTTCTACCACACCTTCAAGCCCCTTTGCCACTTGGCCAGCAGCATAAACTGCGTTGGAGGAAGAGAGAACTTCAAAGGTTGTCATGGCTTTTTGTGGACTCAGCTTGATACTCAGCACTTGGGAACTCTGTGTGAGAACACATGGCGCAGAAAAGCTGATACTCAGCTGGCAAGAGCTCAGAGGCACTTTAGGTCTTGAGCTGCTCATCACACAGGCCAGACCAAGCTCCACATAGAAAGCACCAGGGACTAAGGCCACTCCATTGTTCTGGTGCTCATATAAGTATGGTGTCGTGTCCTGGGATACCAGGCAGCCAAACTCCACATTGTCACTGTTTATGCCATAAATCAAAGGATGACTGGCACTTACACCTCTTTGGTTTGCTTGTTGATGCATATGCAGATAGTCCATGAGTTTTTGGCGATCAAACTGATATCGTGGAATAGCCACAGGAACACTTTGGTACCCGTTATAAAAGCGCTGCCAGTTGGGATTAAATCCCAGTTCAAAGAGATTTCCTACCAGGGTGAAGAGTGTCTGATATTCTGCATCAGTTTGCAAAGAGGACAACACTTTTGTGCCTTTTCCTAGTGTTTCTTTTATGCTTCGTTGCAATGCTCGGTGAGGACTTATTTCCACAAACACCACGTTCTCCCTGCCTCTGGCTGCAGTTTGGATGGCTTGTGTGAAAGCAACCGGCTCACGAGTATGCTGTGCCCAGAATTTGCCCTGAGCAAAGTCATTTTCAGATGCAGCCACCCCAGTCAGTGTTGAAATCACTTCCATTTCCCCCTTCTGCTTTTCTAAAGGCTCTATCTGCTCCTCCAGCTCCCCGAGTATCATGTCCATGCTGGGGCTGTGGTATGCAGCTGGAACATTTAAAACGTGAAGAAAGATGTTTCTCTGTCTGAAAGCTTCAGCTAACTCTCTCTGGACAGCTTCCACAGCATCTACACTCCCAGACAAGGTGCAGGAAATGGGGCTGTTGAAAGCAGCAATGCACACCTTTCCTGAGTAGGGATGCAGGCGCTCAGCAATCTCTTCAACAGGGATGTTTCCAACCAGCAGCATTCTGCCACTGGCAGTCTTTGCCTGCAGCCTGCTCCGGTGATAAATCACTTTGACTGCATCTGCCAGGGAAAGGTACCCAGCAATATGTGCAGCAGCAACTTCCCCCACTGAGTGGCCAACAACAGCAACGGGCTTAATACCCCAGTGCTTCAGTAGGGAAGCTACAGCCACCTGCAGGGCAAACAGCAGGGGCTGGCAGAGCTCTGGATTCAACAAGTCCTTTGGGCTATGATTTCTTGCTGGCAGGAGGCTGATGGCAGCATGCTGCTGAAAAAGGTCTTCTATTTCCTTACACTTGTCTCTGAACACGGGCTCTGAGCTCAGCAGTGCCTCGCTGAAGTCCTTCAGCGTCACGCCGTTTCCACAGAACACAAACACCAACTGTGGTTCCACTTTGGACATGGCAGGTTCCATGTTTGCTGCTGACTTAAGCTCTTGCTGCAAGTGTTGGAGGGAATTTGTGACAAAGGCTTTTCGGTACCTGTAGTTGGCATGGCTTCTTCTGCAGGCAGATGTGTAGGCCAGGCTTGGGAGAGTTACAGAGTTCCGTGTGCTCAGCTGCTCAGCTGTATCAGCCAGTGTCATCTGAAGGGACTTAGGGGATGCTGCTGACAGCAGAACTAATTCCAGGGGCTTTTTAAAGGCAGGAAGAGGCTCTGGCTGCTTCACCTGCCTGACTACAACATGAGCATTGGTTCCTCCAAATCCAAAGCAGTTGATGCCAGCTACTCTCCCATACTCACTGGATTCTTCCCAGGGCTCTACAGCTGTGGCAACGGCAAGGTTTAATTTTTCTGTATCAATGCTGCTCATCTCCTTTGAGTAATGCAAGGATGGAACAATCTTCCCATGATGCATCATCAGGAGCACTTTGATTAACCCGGCTGCTCCAGCAGCTGATTCAGTGTGTCCAATATTTCCTTTCACTGAACCGATTTTCAGAATGGAAACTTGGGAAGACCTGTTTTTGCTAATGACACTACCCAGACTCTCAGCTTCAATAGGATCTCCAGCAGGAGTTCCTGTGCCATGGGCTTCAATATACTGCACAACTGAGGGATCCACACGACATCCATAAATGCTGCGCAGTAACTTCTCTTGCTCTATTTGAGATGGTCTCGTGATCGGAGTCATGGACCTGCCGTTCTGATTGACTGCACTGGCATTTATCACACCCCAGATTTTGCTGTAGTCTTCCTTTGCCTGTTCCATGAAAAGGTAAATTATCTTTAATAATACTAGTAGTCTATGGTTAAAGATGTCACCATGAACCTTCCAAGCCTGATGCAGCCCACAGACTAGTATCCATTACTTATCCTCCATGTAGGGGGTGAGATAGTGGCAATGCATAGTCTGAGAGCGATCAAGAAAGATTTTGCATTTGGGATGTTTGCTAAGGAAATCTGAGGCACAAGTTTTTTTTTTCCTCCATATTTCCAGTTCAAAGCAGCAATATTGAACAAAAAATGTTGAAAACAGCAAGAGTTGAAAGCCTCCGTATAGAAAGAAACAGATTGGCTGAGTCTGCAAAGACATGCCTCTGCAGCTGGTGTCACCATCAAGATTTGAGGTTTTTGACAATGGAATGGCCTTTGCAGAGCCAGGCATGCTGTCATCAGATGAGGCTCACCTCTCTGAGTAAGGAAGGAGATTTTTTGCACAGGAACCAGCAAGACTCCTTGGAGAGCTTTAAACTAGTTATAATGAGGGAGGGCAGTAATATCAGGCTAGTCGTTAGCAAACTGGGAGATAGTATGAAAAAGTTGTAGGGTACTTCTGAGCCCAATCTGCAGGTGACTCTGAGATGTACCAGCTACACTGGAGTACACCAGCCATCGTACAGAGACAAGCCTAGGGCTCCTGAAATAATAGAATCCAACAGGGAAATATCAAAGAAACACCTTAGTACCAAAAGGCGGCTTACAAGGGAATACCTTGATCAAGCACCAGCAGTCAAAGATGCAACTACTAGACGGGGCTATGGGACATCCTTTCACACTCCCACTGGGATGTTGTCACCATCAAATGCTTCTATTAATTGCTGTACCCCAATGCATGCAGCATGGAGAACAGGAGGACCTAGAGACCTCTGTACAGCCACTGGGCTTCAATCTCATTGCAATTATGGACATGGTGGGATAGCTCCTGTGACTGGAATGTTGTTGTGAAGGGCCACAGGCTGTTTGGGAGAGACAGACCAGGAAGGTGCAGTGGTGGAGTTGCCCTCGATGTGAGGCAACACTTGGAGTGTACCCAGCTCTGCCTTGGTGAGGATAAAAGGGCAGACTAGTAAGGGTGACACCATTGTGGGTGTTTGCTGATCAGAGGGAGGGAGTGGATGAGGCCTCCTACAGGCAGCTGGAAGCAGCCCCACAGTCACAGGCCCTGGTTCTTGGGGGCTCTAACTACCCTGACATCTTCTGGAGAAGCAAAACAGCAAAGCACAAGCAGTGCAGGAGGTTCCTGGACAGCATTGATGACAATTTCCTGTCTGAGGTGGTGGAGGATCCCACAGGGAATGCTGGGCTGCCTGACCTTACATTAACAAACAGGGAAGGCCTTGTAGGACCTGTGATGGTTGGGGCAGCCTTGGCTGCAGTGACCATGAGATTGTAGAGCTCAGTATTGAAGGAAGAGGTAGCAGGACCGAGAGCAAGATTTCAAACAAGGACTCCAGGAGAGCCAACTTTAGTATCTCTAGGGATCTTGGAATAATTCCATGGGAGAAGACCCTGAAGGGAAGAGGGTTCCAAGAGAGGTGGTCAGTATTCAAGGCTCACTTCCTACAGGTTCGAGGACAGTGCATCCCAAGAAGAGAGAAAGCGGATAAAGGGGGCAACAAACCTCTGTGGATGAATAAAGAACTCCTGTAATTACTCAAATATAAGCCAGAAATATACAGGAGATGGAAGCAGGATCCGCTCAGAGTGAATGCAGAGAGGTTGTCAGAGTAAGCAGAAATAAGACTAGAAATGCCAAAGCCCATCTGGAATTAAATCTGGCCAAGGATTTTCAAGATTTAAAAAAAAAGGGCTTTTTCAAATCCATCACAACAAAAGGAAAATTAAGGACAATATGGGTCCATTAGAAAATAGAGGGGGGATCCTGGTAACAGAAAAGGCAGCGTTATTGAATGCCTTCTTTGCACCTGTCCTTACTGACAAGACAAGCCCTCAGGGATTTCCGACCCAGGAGACCAGGTTAAAGGAAGGCTGAAAGGAAGACCTTCCCTTGCTCAAGTAGGATTGGATCAGAGAACACCTAAACAAACTTGACATCTACAAGTCCAGGGGCCCTGACAGAATGCATCCATGAAGTCTGAGAGAGGAGAGGGAAAACATAGCAAGGCTGCTCACAATCATCTTTGAAAGGTTGTGGCAATCATGAGACATGCCTGAGGACTGGAAGAAACCAAATGTCACCCCAGTCTTTAAAAAGGGCAAAAAGGAGGACCGAGGAACTACCAATCAGTCAGCCTCTCTTCAATCCTTGGAAAGGTGATGGAGCACCTCATTCTGGAGGCCATCTCTATCCACAAGGAAAATAAGGTGATCAGGACTGGTCAACATGGATTCCTTGAAGGTGAAATCCTTCTATGATGAACAACTGCCTGGATGGATGGATGGATGGATGGATGGATGGATGGATGGATGGATGGATGGAGGGAGAGCAGTGGATATTGTCTACCTCAACTTTATCAAGGGTTTTGTCACTGTCTCTCAAAGCATCCTCATAGAAAAACTCAGGAAGTGTGGACTGGATGAATGGACCAAGAGGTGGATTGAGAACTGGCTGAATGGCAGGTTTCAGAGGGTGATAATCAGTGGCACAGGGTCGAGTTGGAGACCTGTCACTAATGGTATCCCCTGGGCCCAGTATTGTTTAGTTTATTCATCAATGGCTTGGATGAAGGGGCAGAGGCCTCCTCAGCAAGTTCACTGTCAACACAGAGCTGGGAGGAGTGGCCAATACCCCAGAGAGATGTGCAGCTCTTCAGGTTGGAGAGATGGACAGAGAGAGACTGACTGAAATTCAACAAGGGCAAGTGCAGGGTCCTGCACCAGGGGAGGAATAACCCCCTGCACCAGGACAGGTTGGGGGTCAACCTGATGCAAAGGAGCTCTGTGGAGAAGGACCTGGAGATCCTGGAGGACAAGTAGTCCATGAGCCAGCAGTGTGCCCTAGGGGCCAAGAAGGCTGATAAGATCCTTGGCTGTATTAGTAAAAGCACTGCCAGCAGGTTGAGGGAGGTGATCCTGCCCCTCTGCTCAGCCCTGGTGAGGCACATCTGGACTGCTGTGTCCAGTTCTGGGCTCCACAGTACAAGAAAGACATGGAGCTAATGGAGTGGGTCCAGAGCACAGCTATGAAGATGATGAAGGGCTGCAGCACCTCTCTTATGAGAAAAGGCTGAGGGAGCTGGGCCTGTTCAGCTTTGAGAGGAGGTGATTGAGAAGGGGCCTCATCAGTGTCTGTCAGTATCTGAAGGGAGGAGGTCAGAGGATGGATCCAGGCCCTTGGTGGTGCTGAGCAACAGGACAAGAGGCAGTGGACTGAAACTGATGCACATGAAGTTCTATCTAAATATGAGGAAGAAATTCTTCACTGTGAGCACCAAGCACTAGAATAGGTTGCTCAGAAGGGGATTGGATTCTCCCTCCCTGGAGACAGAATGTGTCAAGAATTATCTAGACACAATCCTGTACAAATCGATCTAAGACAACCTCGCTTGAGCAAGGAGTTTGGAGCAGAAAATTCACTGTGGCCCCTTCCAACCTGACTGATTCTGTGGTAATCTCATGCTTCTGTAAAGAAGACAAAAAAACACCACAGCAAAGCCAAGAATATGAGGCTACCTTTTAAATGGAGGATCCTTTCCCTGTGCTAGGAGAAGTGCATAAATTCTTAAGAAATGCTACACTAATCTTAAACTTGAATTGGAAAAACTTCTGTGGAATAGTCATTATAAGAGGTGAAGATATAAAAAAAATTCAGGCAAGCAACCAATCTTATTTCAGGCTGCTTCACAGACAATCTTACCTTTTTCAGTGGTTTGAGGAAAACAACACCACAGCCTTCTCCCCTTCCATAGCCATCTGCTTTTTTGGAGAAGGGTTTGCTTATGCCCTCTGGAGAGATCATTTTGGCTTTACTGAGAGATACAAAGGTGCGGGGATCGATGATGCAGTTCACCCCACCACAGATTGCTGCCTCACAGTCTCCTGGAGTCAAACAGAAACATACTCATGTTGAGATGGCCCAGGTGATAAAACAATAGCAATCCTGATGTCACTGTCCAGCATCTCTTCAGTCCCATTACCTGATTTAATGGCTCGCAAGGCGTAGTGCAGAGCAAAAAGAAAAGATGAACACGCAGTATCGACAGTCAGAGACGGTCCAGTCAGATTAAATGTGAAAGAGACCCTGTTGGCAGCAATGCTCATTGCTGTTCCAGTGCCATCATAATGATTGATTTCACTCACTATTCTGCTGGTTATGACTTCGTAGTCTCGATTCATGAGTCCTGGAAAACATCAGATACATGTCAACTTAAGCCAAACCAACAATAGGCATGTACAGCTCAAAACCTGATGGTGTGGTTTGGTTTCCAGTGTTAAGTCAAAACCATGTGGCATCAGGGCTCCTGTCATGAAGCTTTGCTCCAACACAAGTCAAAGGAAAAGTCACAGCAATTTCCCCTGGACCCAAGTTATACAAACATACCAAACATTTGAAAATCCTACCTGCCCAGGAAATGACAGGAAATTCCTACCTGCCCAGGAAATCGCCTTTCCTGATGGCTTAGCTCACTGTATGATGCAGCTAAGATCTCTGTAGTCTGCTTAGACCCCTGTATCTCAGTTTGAGACTGAGATACAGTTTTGAGACTCAGGTTTAGTTTAGCTATGAGGACATTCATCAACAAGTTACAAGGAGGGTAGTTAGTAGACATTAGTACAGGACATTACCTTCAATTCCTCAGATGTACCAAGTTAAAGGTCCCAATACAAACTACATCCAATACTTTGTATTTATCATCAACTTTCACACTTGCAACCAGTAAGAAATAGTAAAGAAGAACTGGGCCTGTGAGAGAAGTTGTGTCCTCTTTTTGGAAACACAATGCTTGAAATACTGTGGACCCCCAAGTCCATGAGCAGTATCTCTATTCAGAGAGCAAGGAGTAGTGCCCTCAGTGGAAGAAGAGCATCTCTCAGACTAAAAGGTAATCTAAATCATTTCCCCTACAGGTACATCAGCCAAACTCACCCAGAAAACTCCTTTTTAAAGAAACACAGATTACACCAGCAATAATGTGCTGTTATTCTAGTATTGTCCTTTAAAAATCTTTCAATTGGTATCATCTCCTTCCTAACTTTCCAGGTACTGACAAAGGCAGTTGGACAAGTGCACCATGGTACCATTCTAATGTCCACAGGAGGATTTCTGCTGCTTTAAAATTATATTAACCCCCAGAACACCTTAACCAAAGTAATATTGGAAAACAATATACTGGGGAATAGGTGTAGGCCTGTGTAGAAGCCCAGAAGATAAGGGGCTAATGTGTCCATGTCAAACACCGATTGCTAGACAGCCATGGAGCCAACCAAGTATTGTCAGTAATAACCAAGAATTGTTAAAAAACAAGACAAGACAGGACCACGGGTAGGTAGGGCAGCACTTTTCTGGGATAAACATCCTTGTTCTGCCCCACAGATTCACAATCACAGAATCACAGAATCAATTAGTTTGGAAAAGACCACTGAGATCATTGAGACCACTGTATGGTGAAACATCACCACGTCAACTAGACCACAGCACTAAAAGCCACATCCAGTCTTTCCTCAAAATCTTCCACGGATGGTGACTTCACCACCTATCTGGGCAGCCAATTCCCATATCCAGTCACCCCTGCAGTGAAGAATTTCTCCCTAATGTCCAATCTAAACCTCCCCTGGCACAGACTGAGGCCATGTCCTCTCATCCTGTCTCCAGCTGCCTGTTAGAAGAGGTTTATCCCCACACACTCCTTTCAGGCAGTTGTAGAGAGTGAAAAAATCACCCCTGAACCTCCTCAGGATAAACACCCCCAGCTCCCTCAGCTGTTTCTCATAGGCCTTGTGCTCAAGAACCTTCCCCAACTCTGATGCACTTCTGTGGACTTAGTCCAGCACCTCAATGTCCCTCCTGAATTGGGGGCCAAGAAGTGGACACAGGACTCGAGTTGTGGCCTGAGCAGCACCAAATAGAGGGGAAGGATCACTGCCTTGCTCCTTTGGCCACACTATTGCTGATACAGGCCACGATGCCACTTGCCTTCTTGGCCATTTGAAACACCCTGGCTCATGTTCAGCTGCTGTCCACCAGCACCACCAGGTCCTTTTTCGCTGATTCACTTTCAGACTACTCTGCCCGCCTCAACAAACAAAAGACAGCACCAGCACAGAAGCCAGAATGAAGCATTGACCAAAGGTCAATCTGGAGAGGGGGAGGATCAAGAGCACTCAAGATCCAAGACCTCCAGAAAGTTCTGAAAGAAGGGACTGGACAGGATACCTAATTTGCATAGAAAGAGTGAAACCTCTCTTCAGGGCAGGGAAACCAATCTAGGTTAGGGGGTGACCTAGGACACTGGACATATCATAGGCCAAACCAACACTGGAACCAGGACTGGTGATCTCTCCTCTCTTTTTCTCATTCTCTTTCTCTTTCTTTAATTAAACTCTTCCTTTCTCTCTTTTCTTCCACCCTACACTGTCCACAACCCACTGCCATGTGCCGATGTAGCAGGTCAGGGACCAACATTCCAATTTCCATGCCAAGGGTGTAATTTACTAATAAAATTTTTCCTGCAGACATGAGAAATTACAAGTCTTCGGTGTTCCCTTCTCCTTAAGGGTGGAACATCACAGCCTCCTTTGGGAGTGTCTTTCCCAAGAAGGGCTGGATTGAGGAGGCAGTTTTAACTGTTTCTTGATTCACTTCAGTGCCTGAACACAGGAAGAAAAGCACCAAAAAGAGATACAGGAATTGTACCATGAACTTCTACAGTAGCCTGGGAATTCTTACCAAAAGTAACCAGTACTGCCATAGCACAGTAGCCCTACATCTCCAGTGAAGATCCAGCGCAGATCCCGTGCTAGATAACATATTGAAAGGTTATGAAGGGTTGCTCCAATCTTTATGAGCTTCAAACACACTTTCTTTGCCATTAAATTTTCATCTTACCAATAAAAACACCTGTTCTGGTGCCACTGACAGATTCTACAGGAACTCCTGCATCCTCCAGGGCTTTGTATGTGCACTCTATCAGTAATTTCTGTTGTGGATCCATGCGTTCTGCTTCCATATTATTAATCCCAAACAGGTGGTTGTCAAATGAATTAAATCTGAAATACACAGACAAGAATAGGACATGACACACGTATATAAGATGCATTTCCTTGTAGACTTACAGTAAACATTTTTCACAACTTCATGGAAAGCAGAGCAGTAACTGGTGTTTAGGCCACAGTTCCCATTTATGAAATTCAAAAGAAATATTTATGAGCCAAAGATGTTTCATGTCCCACCACAAAATATGTCATTTTATCAATGAATCTGCACTTCAGAGGTAAGAATGCACTCCAACTCATTTTTATACTCATTTTTATTGCACCACTACCAACTGGATTTCTCAAACTATGAAATGTGCAGAATGAGACTCCCTCTAGTGTAATATGGTCATAGCCAACAAGTTATAAAGCAAAATGAAAGTATCTCCTCACTGCAAAGAATCGCCCACAAAGCCTTATTTTCTACATTATTTTAAGCCGATACAGAAAAATGCTCTAAATTTAAAACCAAAAGGTAGAGGATCAGCTCAGGTGTTTTCAACCCATGCTTCTCTAGTAACACGTTCAAAATGTTTTCTGTGTGTGTGTTTGTGTATGTGTGTGTTTGTCTTTAAAAGCATCTTCAAAATAGGCCCATGCATACAAAAGACCAAGTCCAAGTTTAATCTGTATCTCAAGATCAGATTTATAAGGCCTTCTATCATTTCTTGATTCCAGAGCAGGATTCAATATCTAACATGAGACAAAGCACTAAATTAATTCTGGGTTCTATGGTTCAGCCCTGCCAGGTATAAATTTCAGGAGACAATGAGATTTCTTCTGTGCATGTCAACTTCTCCTTTGAAGGAAACTCTACAGCCTGAGGATCCAAGGTGAATGTGGAATTCCAATATGAGACGCTTAGGTTGACCCTACCGTAATTTGCTGTTCTCACACTATCACAGCCCCTGAGCAGCAGTACCCATAGTCTAAGTAATACAAAAATCAATGGTGCAACAAGGTAACAGACTCACTCATCAAGAAGAGCAGCTCGAGTTGTGCACATTTTTCCAGGCTTGTTATCACCTGCATCATACCACTCCTTGACATTAAATCTCTCAGGGGGAATTTCTATGGTGCAGTTCTTGCCTTCTTCCAGGACTTTCCAGAAACTGTCAATTCCATCTCCTGTTGTACAAAGTTTTTAAAACAAATTAAAGGATGCACTCCCCTCCCCATGCAGACTCAGAAATGCATAGTCAGCTACAAGGACCTCCCACATGGAAATCTAGGATGCTTAAATAGACTTGCCACAGAAAGTAGTGATCCTTCTTTGATGAGAGGAAAATGAAAAAGCATGACTGATCCCCTCACTGCTTGTCTAAAAGCAAAGGACCCCCACAAAATCCTTAACTACCTTCTCTCCCCATTTCCCTCACTGCATCTACTCTAAGTACTGTAATAAAGCAGGAAACTTTCTTTTAGATAAACCCAACCTGTTTATATTGCAGGCACTGCTGATAAGAATGTCCAGCCCTTCATCTGTCTCCTCTCCCTATGGCTGTGGAGTCCTGTAACCATGCACAATCACCCAGCCAGTGAACATGCAGAAAGTTCAAATCATCCTACCCCCATTCAGCTCATTTGTATGAGTTTCATGTGCAGCTCAATGCCCTGCCCACAGCCAGCACTGCAGCTTCTGTCTGCCTGCCTGTCTGTCTGTCTGCAAACAAATTCAAGCCAAGTAGTTTGCACCACAGCAGCACCTTTCAGAAAGATCCCACAAGCATCAAAGCAACAAGTTCTACTAAGGGACAAACATGTTGGTTTCCTCCATTCCAACATTAATAAAAGACTCTGCTTTTCAATGTTCACTCACAGCCTGCTTTGCTTTTATCCCAAACTTACCTCCAGGAAAGTTGCATCCGATTCCAACAATAGCAACTTCATCTGTAGTCTCGATCTCCATCTCCTGGGCTGCACCAAGACAAGAGTAGTGTCAGCCCAGTCAAAAATTTATGCATTTTCCACTGAATAAATGTTAGGTTAAAAGGCGAATGCCCCACAAAGACACAAACCTGTCAAAACTTGATTAATCTGGAATGATCTGCTGTTGGTTGTGATGACAAATGACACTGCCCACAAGTGACCACAGATGTTTGTTTTTCCTCTTGTCTCTACTTTTGGAGGAAATTCCCCACTCAATTCCCCTAACTCTCTCATCCACAGGAACTTCCTTTTTACTTTTAACCTCTGCTAACAAAAGGTGAATCTTTTCAACAAATTAGATGGCAAAGACACGAATTCCCTGTGGGGTCAAATGAAATACCCCATGAATAGAACTGACAGATGATTTTTTTTCCTTGATTCTGAGAAAGGAACTTGGCAGATAAAAATCTGTTCAATTGAACTAATTGAACTCACTAGGATGCCCAACTCTAAGATCTTCTTCAGTCCTCCTGGAATTCCTTCAACCCACAAAGAGGAAAAGATTCCCCTAGAAAGGTTTTGTGGGGGATTCTTGGCAATGGAGAGAGCTTCCCATCCCAGGGATAGCACAGCACGTCCCAAAGAGCCTTTCTCAGTCACTGACTGACAGTAGTGAAGCAAAGATGAGGCTGTTTCACAACCACACACATCACTCAGAGGTAGCATTTCTTGCAGGTTTGCTTTGAAATGTGAAATTAGGAATGACTGCTCAGATTCATACTTTGAAAAATTTACTTCCAGGTTCCATTAGCTAAGACAGAAAACATTGAAATGCCACCTAGCAAAAATAAGGAGAACAGAATCTGTTTTTCTAGGAGTAAATGCTATTTTACTAATAATGTAAATTCAATATTCATACAAGAATTGTTTCCTTTCAGTTCTTTCAGAATTATCTATGATTCCTCTGATTCTATGATTTCTTATTTTTATGTAGCTGGTAAACTAAAGCTGCAAAGTCCAACAAAATATTTATATCACAAATGTACTTTTAAGCATTTTTCTTAAGTTAGCACTTAAATAGCAAATAGTAGAAAATTAAAGACCTTCCAATCACAACATAAAACATGTTGTTGGCATCTCTAGAGCTATCTAGGGAGCTATGCAACTCTTACCTTATATCCCAGCAGAGTGAAGAAATATGCTGAGTCTGTGGAAGTCATTTATGTAGGGTTCTGCGTGCTTCCTTTTTAAATGGGCAGGCTAAATCATGGGGGAAATGCGAATGTGGTTAGTCAGTGACCTGACTAAAGTTCAAAACTATTTCCCTGAAGTCATAATTTTCTTGAAGTCAGCAAGGACAAGAGCACTATCCATCATCTGACAGTCATCAAATAATAAAGTGAAGTTGTTTTAACAAACCATAGATTCACATAATAGTTTGCATTGTAAGGGACCTTAAAGATCCTCTACATTCAGCCCCCCTGCCATGGGCAGTGTATATTACACTAGACCAGGTGGCACAAAATCCCATACAGCCTGACCTTTTTTACTTCCAGGGATGGACTATCCACAAATTCTCTGGGCAACCCATAAACAATTTCTTCCTAATACATAATCTACATCTATCCTCTTTCAGTTTAAAGCCATTCCCCTTGTCCTATTACCACATGACCTTCTAAAAAGTCCCTCTCCATCTTTCTTATAGGGTCCCATAGGTAGGCTGCTATGTGATCTTCCTAGAGCCCTCTTTCTCCAGGCTGAATAACCCCAGCTCTCAGCCTGTCTTCATAGGAGTGGTCATCATCATGAAATAGCCCACTAAATTTTTATGACCTTAAGAATATGATTTAAAAGACTCTGTCTTTAAGGTAACAATTCAATTTGGTTTGCTCTTAATACCAATAAATATGAACTAGTGTTTTAAGGTCCATGTATCTGTTGGAAGCATTGTAAAAATGAACCTTCTCAGTTCTGCCTCAGAAGGCTTTAGAAATTTTAGTATTTGTCCAAAGTTTTTGGAGTTACTAATTAATGAACTAAAGAATCTAACAAAACACAAGTAAATCTTACATGAGAAATGATTGAACCCCTCTTCCTAAATCAGGAGGGATAGCCATGGACTGCAAATAGGACATGAATAAAGTACAGAAAAGCCTTCCACCAGCTCTCAAGGCACTGTTGAATTTCCTGCCATATGTCATAAGACAGTATTTTAACTTTGCCTTGCTGCTTCTTTTTATGCTAATCCGTGAGGTGACTACAGCATATTCTGCAATACACATGCTTTTTAGTTGTGGGTGCAGAATGTGATGAGGGCAATTTGCTCACTAAAATTCAAAGGAAAAAAAATCTACTTAGGACAGTACAACTGAGTGGGAAAGGGAATTAATTTCCTTTTTAATGATACCAATAATAAAGCCACAGTTTCTATTTTGTGTCAAGATGAAATTACAGCAGTGCTATAATCTGTCTCCTGGAAAACAGAGAATAGCCTTTATGTAGAAATATGTTTGCATGAGAACCTTTTGTATGAAAATGTTTTGTGTGTTAATTTTGTATCATAAAAGCTAATTTTCATAATTATAGAATTATCCAGCTGAGTAAAAATATTACCTGTTGTATTGCACGGTTATGACTCTGTACAGGTCGGAGAGCAGGGAGGAAACTATAAAATTCTTCCAACTATATGGGAATGCAGTCAAGAAGAGAACATACATCCTCAACAAATCCATTACCATTTATTCCAGAGTGTAAAATTAATCAATTATGCTACAAGAGCTGGGACTGCTCAAGAAACTCTGCTGATTGACACATGTTAATACATGCATCTGCTGAGGATATTCCTTTATAGAATATAAAAATTAAGGCCTGCTGTAAAATTCTATAACTAATTTCAAAATATATTGAATCAACACCTAAGAGATAAAATATTGTGATATCCTTCATATTCACTACCCATTAAAAAAAAAAAAACACTGATTCCTATGATTCACGGGGTGAAGGCACTGATTAACGAGAAATGGATGGATGACTACAATTGAATTGAACTATTGGATGCCATATAATTACTCGTGTTATTCAGCTGTTTCTATCTTTTCTCCTATTGCCTTTCTTAATCCATAAACTGAAGAAGATAGCTGGGATACAACCATTTATTACAATGTTTGTGTCACAGGGTTGATGTAAGAGACTGAAATAGTTCATGCCTCAAACACTGATATAAAGTTTTCTTCATTATAGCAAAACTAAAAGAAAGATAAGATATATAAAGAAGCCCACTCGTCACTTAAAAATGCCTGACTGGAACTTTGGACTGAAAATCAAACTGCTGAGATTAGATTAAGGGAAATGCAATCCTCACTCATCTGAGTAAACAGGTGAACAAGGAAAAGAGTAAGAGTCAAACCCTGCAGCTGTGCTGAGGTTCTTCTCTGGCTGGGTTTGGGGTGGGGGAGACCATAGGTCACAGAAGCCAAGTTTACACAGACTCCCTCCTGAAACGCAGGTGGGAGGAGGTTTCAGGGGTAACCTCTCTCAGAGGCAGCAAACACCTATCCTCCCTTACACAAACTGGCCCAGCTGTGGAACCTCCAACCCCACAGACCACATCCACAGGGCATTCAAGTGAGAGGCAGAAGAGTGGGGTGCCCTAATCCATCAAAGACTCCCCAGAGTGCTCCAAACAGGTGATGCAACAAATCCAGAGCCTGTTGTAAGAGACAATGGCAAACCCCGCCCCTACCTCCCAGGGAGGTAGCTGGGTTTTCCTCCCTAGCCTGAGTGTATTCTCATCGGACTCTATGCTTTTTGGGGGCACCTTCACCACCTAGAAGACCAGCTGGAGAGGATCAATGGAACATCAGTTGCAATCCATGGATGGTGATATTTTCCTTATTTTGTCTCTGTCACTCTCTTTCTGTCACTCTCACCTCTTCTATTTCTTTCTTTCTCTCTCTCTCTCATATTTACTATCAAATAAAACCCATACTACTGACTAGCATATGATCTTGCATTGAATATAGGTAAAACCTTAAAAAGGAAAGGTTTTGTAAAATCATGGCTCAGGCCTGCTACTTTGACTAAGCAGAAAAGGACTATGGGAAAGTGACTCAACTGAATTAGAGGTAGAAAAAAGTTACGTAACCCTTGCAGGTTCATATTGTGGTATATGGTAGTTGGGTGAATTATGTTTGTTATAAAACTGTGTACCTGATAACCAGCTAATTGCTTAAAAAGGCCTCATTTTTGGATGAAGCAGGTCTCCTTTGCACTTGTCTGGGGACTTGCACTTGCCTGCATCACTATGGACCCTCATGTCACAGTCTTGTTTGCACCTTAATTTGAGCAGAAGCATTGCTAATAATTTTAATAACTGGATCTCAACACCCTCTGAGACCAAGGGAAAGTCTTACTTTCTTCAGCCTTCTCTCTCCTCCAAGTTTTTGGACTCCTGAAGGCCATTCTCAGCAGTAAGATTGAGGAAAACAAGGCTTTCAGTAATTCTGCCTTCTCTGTGTCTTCCATTACCAGAACACCTTTCTGATTCAGCAGCAACCATGCTTTTGCCCCAATCTCCCTTTTAATCTCCCTTTTAATGCTGCTCTACTTGTAGAAGCCCTTCTCTTCTAAAGCCCTAAGCCATGGGACTCCCCTTAGCAGGTCTTTCAAGAGGCCAAAGTTAGCTGTCCAAAAGTTTAGGGATCTAGTCCTGCTGAATGCTTTGCTTCCTCCATGCAGGTTCCACCATCTCATGGTTACTACAGCCAAGGCTGCCCCCAAACTTCATGTCTTCAACCAGTCCTTCATGGTTTCTTAGTACAAGGCCCAGCAATGTGTCCCAGCTGTGTCCCCTCCCTGCCTCTTGCCTGCCAAGAGGCATCCCTGAAGAGGAGAGTGAGAAACACAAGGACTTGACTGTCTGCAATGACCAACACCAGATGGTCTAATACAAGTCTAACATGGCCTGTGTCAGAGACAGAATGTTATAATTTATGACTTAAACATTGTCATGAAGGACCTTTGCCTATTATAGCAAAACTGTATTACAAAAGCTGCAGAGAAGACCACCAAAACCTCGAATGGAGCCCTGAACTGCTCACTGTCCATTTCTGAAGACAAGAATATGTTCACAGAAAGATCAAGCTTAGCACGTTCAGGGTGGAGATGGCAGCCCCAGGGCTATCAGCTGCCAGGCTTGGACAGACCCTCAAAGACCAAAGGGTGGGGAGAAGACGAGAGGTTTTGGGTGTGTAATGAAAAAAGCCTCTGGTTTGAGGCAGTGAGCACCCATCCTCCACTGTGCAGAGGAGCTCAGCTGCAGGGACCCTTACACCAGGAAAGCGACATCCACGTGAAGGACAGCTGAGAGAGTGTCATGGGCCATCAGAGGCCATCCCCAAAGGAGTCCCCAGACCCAGAGCATGCACCAAAGCCCTGCAGCATGATGCAACAGATCCACAGTGTTGTAAGGGACAGTGTCAAACCTAAACCCCTTAAGAGAGGCACCTGGGTGTTCCCACCTGGCCCAAATGTATATTAATCCACAGGATTCTACACTTTTTGGTGTGGCTCAGTGGTGGGGGACCCTCATCACAAAGAAGACCAGATGGAGGGGAGTAACGAGACATCATTGGGATGCCCAGAAAGGTGATATGTTTATACCTAACCCCTGTTTATACCCTTTTAATGTTTATACCTAACTCTTCCTGTCCCCCCGCCCACCCACGCACATTTTTCTTTTCATTTCTTCTTTCTTTCTTTCTCAATTTCTCTTTGTCTCTGCTACTATTAAATAAAATGTAACAATTTTTTGGCACCTACATCTAACCTTCTTTGGTTTTAATCACATTTTTTGGGCATTTCTGGGTCTGACCCATTTTATTCACAGGGGCTTAGTTTACTTTGCTCTTCTTTTTTAAGAAAGTGTTTAAACCAGTTCATAACAGCATGACAATGACATGCACCAGCACTGCACAGAGATCTGCCACAGAGCATCTGGACAGAAGCAAGATGGGTAAGTAAAAGGCCTCATGCAGATTTGAGATAAATAATAAAGGGCAAGATCTTGGTGCCTCCCTGTTTGTATATGTAGCTTGGTAGTCACCCTGAAGGGGATGGGCAAAGGGGTCTCAGGCAAGAGAAACAGCAGTTCTGCAAGTCTGACTTTTGGCACCAATTGTAAACATGAATCTTTTTATGGCTCAGACCTCATCTGATACCAGTACTTTTCTATATAGTACACTGCATAAAAGAAAAGAGCCCATGGCTTCCCATAGTGACAAAAGTTCATTGACTATTTTCCCTCCCAGTCTCTAGGGGCTGCTTCTGGAGCAGAGCACAGCTATGGATGTGACAGAAGCCGGACTGAGGACAAGGACTGTCTCTGTTGTGTTCCAAAACCACTAAGAAACCACATCATGGTGATCTGAGTGTGCCCCGTGTACAAACAGTTTACCTTTGAAGATAAAATACAAACATTCATAACACTCAATGCTGATACAGTTACAGTGAAAAATACACTCATCACTTAATCTAACTTATAACCTATGACCTCAATTACACAGGCTTTCTTAGGAAGTCACATAAATAAAATTTCTCCTGAACACATATTGACTTATGAATCCTTATCATATTGAAATATTGAGTAACGTTCAAACATTAATGATTGATAATGAAAGCTGTAGATACAGTTCAGAGTCAAGTGAAATGGCACTTCTTTACACCCTATTTCACAAAACTTTAACCTACATGGCATCATAATCTAATCTTTGTCACCTCCATACTTTCCTGCATGATCTAAAAAACAGCAACAAAAAAGTCAAAGGAGAATCAAAAGCACCCCCTAGAACCTTCAAAATCACAGGGAAGATTCCATTCACAGACAGATACCATGTTGCCCCAGATGAAAGCATGAAGAACACAAGACAGACTTTGCCCACTGTGTCCCTGAGGAGGAATTACCTCACTTACCCCTCAGCAGAGCACTCCCCACCAGGGTTACGTTCTCTTGCATGGCAAGAACTCTCTGTGAGGGCAATCACAGATGTTCAAGGAGACTTTGGGATAGGAATGGCCATGTACTGCTGTAAACACATGCTCCACAGAGTTGGCCTGCCTGCCTGCCTGCCTGCCTGCCTGTGGAGGTTCTGTTCCACATCAATTAACAGTCCTCCCTATTCAGGTAGAATGAGTTTGTTGCTCTTCAGTTTATTCAGTTTGTTTCAAACTCAGCACATTCACAATAATGCATGAGACAGCAAAGGGATCTGAAACAGTTCCTGGTAATTTGCCTCACCCTAATATCTTGCTTTTATCTTCCTGTAACCTTAGAATGACCCAGAAGAGTCTGGCCACCCCAATTTTTGCTTTACTGGTAGAATTCTCCTTTAGAACACATTATTCTACTAAATAGACTTTATGGAAGTGGCAGACAGGCACATGAACTGTGAGGGGGGATCTGCTGCAGATTCAAATTAATCTGCTTCAATAGATTGAAGCCTCTTCACCTAGAACTGCTCAGCCACTCTAGATAGTGACTGTGTAAGGATTTACTTACATGGCAGATGAGTGTCCAAGTGCCTTTAACAGTTAATGGAGGTCTGCTCAACAAAGGCAATGGAGCACTGTGTTGGTGCATTCCCCTCTCTGTCCCAGGCCACACTGACATGTAAGAAATGCTCATCAGGCCTCAGCCTTGGTGAACAGCACCTGGGCTCAGCTCCTCTTGAGCTTATCAGAAACACAATTTGCTCCC
Organism: Muscicapa striata striata; assembly: GCA_030060385.1. Taxonomy (NCBI): domain Eukaryota; kingdom Metazoa; phylum Chordata; class Aves; order Passeriformes; family Muscicapidae; genus Muscicapa; species Muscicapa striata. The sequence continues at coordinate 260,101 of JAREIS010000340.1, forward strand.
AGGAGCTGCTGCTCTCTAATTAGCTCCAGGTTTTTTCATGAACGGCCTTGGAAATTATTTTCCTTGCCTGAATGGCTTAATATCCCTGTTCTCACACTTTCAAAGAAAGTGTGCCAACCTGAAGTGTGGCCAGGCTAGAACATTAGAAGTTCTCACTAAAAGCCACTCTCTTGCAGCCCTGGGTACAGTGGTCCAAAATGAGTCCTTTGAGCTCTTTGGGCTGCACTGAGCTGTGACCAGTGACCAGTGACTGAGTGGAGCCTCTCAGAGCCTGCAAACTCCGAGTTTTGCTGTACTTGGAGGATCACTGAGCAACAAGGAATCCTGGGCCAAACCCCCATTCCTCAAGGCTCAACCCTTCACCCATGGAGGAGATGCAGAAGCATCCAAAGTGAGTATTTCACTGCCTTCAAGGGGAATTTTTCAGAGGTACCTTGCACTGACCTTTATGTCTGTGTGCATACACACATACCCATATCCTACAGCAAATCTAGGAGAGATGCTTCTCTCTTAGGTTGTTTAAATACCTTAGATATCTAAGTAAATTAGGCCTGCAATTAAGTTTAAGTTATAAGCTAAGTTAAATGCTGTTAAGTGTTATTTCTCTGCTAAATTGTTAAGATTATGTTGTAAGTTAAGAACTGTTAAATTTGAGTGCTGTTAAGATCTTAGGTTGTACCCTTTTTTATCCTTGCCCTTTCTATCCTTTGTCACACGCAACTAAACGTACACACCTAAGCACATACATACATATTTCTCAATTCATTTCTGTTTTGATTGACTGTATTTTGTTGCTTTTTTTTCTTCACTGTGCCTTGACTGTCCCGTAAGTAGTGGAGTGAGCCTATCCAATGAACTCAATTCATTGCTTTTGCTTATTATTAAATCTGGCTTTTACTGATACTCTTGCCAGTGATTTTTCAATCTCAAAGCAATCTCAAACACTTTGTTTGCAACCAGCAGTGAAGAGAGCTGGACCAATGCAAGTGGTCACTGCACTCCCACTCCAAACAGACACAAAGAATGTTTGAGAAATGTCTTGGGAAAGGAAGGAATTAAAAACACTCTTTTAGTTACAGGATAATTCCTACCAAAGATACATAAATGGAAAGGAAGATAACTGCATTACATTTCTGTTTTACAATTAGTAAACTGATCACTGCTAACTGAACAGGGTGATTTCCCTGGACCATATTCTAGGTGACCAGCAAGGATAAAGAAAAGGATGAAGAAAAATGAAGGTACCATAGAGAGAACAAGGTGGGATCAGCATGAGATTTATGAGAAGTAATATTGAATGTGGTTGTCAAAACTGAGGGATCAGAAAGATCTTTTTCTAAGGACATGAAGTCTCCATCTGACATGTCAGCATTCTAGGAAAAGCAGAACTTCTCTAGAGGGTTCTGCTATATTTTATGCAAAGCAAGTTACCCAGGTAGTGACACCTCTGCAAACATTCTGGCTCACAAAATGAAAATGACACATATCAATGTGGCATGGATAGAGCCAGACAAGCAGACTTTCACGTTTGCACCAGCAACAGAAGAAGGTATTATCCTGACATGCACACCCATAATAAATCAACATATGCCAGGAGAGACTGGATTACCCTGACACGGAGATAATTTCTCTAATATCCTGTTGGCACAGAAACACTGTGGAGCAGAAGGGCAGTGGTTACATTACTTGTGTGTTTGCCAGAAAATATCCCTGACAGGGAAGTATAAAATTTCCTTCCAGTAAATGAAATGGGGAGGAATTTGAAAAGTCAGCCCCAACACGTATAACAGAAGAAATGCTCACATTATCCCCTGAGATATCTTTGTTGTCTCTGTGCCAGGTACCAAAGATGTGTCTACATCCTGCCATATTTGGTCCACAGTTGTGCATGTCAACGAGATAATGTAGAAGACCTTATCGTTAGTTGCTAGGACTCCAGCCTTCAGACATTATACTATTTATCAGTCACCTGGTGCAACTCATCCTGTGAAAGGGGAGTAATACACAATACATCCCTTGTTCACATGGAAGTGTTATCATGGGCTGTTAAGACCTCTTCTCACATGCTGGCCCCATGTGAGATGTTGTTGAAAATGGCAAATCCTGAGGAGGAGAGACAAGGTGTGGTCCTGGGGTGGAGGGGAGAGGGTGCTGTTTTCATCCAGGGGACACCCTGAAAGTGTGCTGCCTTCCTAGCCCTCCCTCTCAAAAGCCATGCCCCACCTCCTGCTGCTCAGCTCTCCAGAATCCAGGGGTTGATATGTATTAATTGCTAACATGACTAATAAAATTAATTTCCTTCGTAATTCTGAGTGTCTCTTCAGTTTTTTATGCATGGGCTTCCTCCTGAACCTGTAACAGTGTCACTAATCTCTAACAAATCAAAGTTCAGTTCATGTTCAGATCAGTATTATCTGCTATACATATTCAAAATAATAACGTAGTGTTTAAATAAAATCTACCAACAAAAAATTCAAGCAGACATTGTCTGATCAAAGCAACAGTAAAAGAGAGGCACTGTAGTTTTAGTTCGTGGTTTTTCTCCATAACTAATATGCTTACAGTTCCTGAAGATCTCTGAGACCTGACTGACCATTTTATGAGGAAACTTACAGAAATTTATGCAAAGAAAAAGCAAACTACAAATATAACATACTCCCTAGTAATAACAATTAATCAAACCTTTTGCAGTTCTCATGCAAGCAAGTTGTATATCATTCATGTAAAAAGGAAAGTGAAATGTTATGGACCCTTGATAAGGATATACAAGTACAAAAGTTGATTAGCTTCTTCCGTAGAATGTTGTCCATGTTACATAATATCGCTGCCTTTCAGGGTTTTACGCACTCTTCTTGGGAAACCTCATTATTATGAAATTGCTGTGGAGACAAGAATTTTTCTTGTAGTCAGCTTGGAAAGAAATATTCCCCAGAATTAAAGTAATAAAATCCGGCAGCTTGCCTTGCCTTTCTGGTATCCTACACTGATAAGCTGCAATTCTGTTCATCACGATAATGTTCAGCTGAAATGGACAGTTTCTATCCACAGTATCACCCAGACAGTTAAAACACTAGGCACCTTCATTCTTCCCAAAAACAAAAATGAAAAATCAAATGAACACAGTCTCAACATGCAGCAGAGGAGCCACTCATCCTGCCAGCCCCCAGCACGTGGCAATTTCACAGTGTCACTGTGCACTCACAGAGCAAAGGAAAAACATCTTCTCAACACAAATAAACATCTCTTAGTTCTGGGTCCTGGTGCCAGAATAACTTCTGGAGTTTCTTTGGAATCTTATATTCTAGACAGAGAAGCCACCCTAGAGGAAAACAGGAATTCACCTCCCATTCTGCTGCACCCATCACCCAGCCACCCCCATCATTCCTTTGTGGGCATCTTCCTGAAGGCCAAGGAAAATGTTATCCTTTCTTGCACACTGGCTGGTGAGGGCACAGAGGGCACCATCTGCCACTGGCAGCCCTCAGCTTGACAATTAAACTGCTCCCTTTGGACACAGGGCTTTGAGGCACTGCCTTTCCTCCATCATCTGTGGTCAGGCAACTTCAGGGCCACGGGCTGTCACTGCCTAGCACAGGTAACAAAGTCCTATTGTTTCAGCCAGGCATGCAAACATAGCAGTAGCTAAGCAGCCCACAGAGTAGTCCTGCCTCATGGAAAGGAAAGCACTTCTCTGTCTCTGTCAGGTGCTATGGTGGGCACTGTGAAGATCAGGTTAGTAAAATTTCCTTCATAAATGGCACAAGCATGCCTGATGCTGCATTATGATGGAAGAAATGGGATAAAAGTCTTCCTGGTGATAGCAATTTTTTTCTATTCTAGTGTCCAGTGTATCTCACACAATTGTCAAAGAACTTTCCAATGGCAGCCTGGGTGCATTAGGAAATGCCTGTTCTGTCTCTGTTCTGGCATTTCAAAAGTAAGGAAGAAATAGGCCACCTGAGAATCTGATAATGCATGTGTCCTTCTCCTGGGAAAAGACAAAGACCAACTGTCACAAATTGTATCAAGAAAAATTCCAGCAATATTCTGTTACAGGCAAAAACTGTTTACTCCTTCAGGGATTTTCTATTAATTAATCTATTTGCCAATTTAAAATCTATTAAATACAGATTCTGGTATCAAGTGAGACAGTAAAAAACCCAACCAACCCTGTGGAAAAAGCCCTGCTTCCCTTTAGACACCTCTTCCTCCTGCTACCCTTTTTGCTCCTCACCCCAGGCCATGCTCAGCCCCTTTACTGAGAGAGTGGCCAGCACAGGAGACTGAGGCCAGCACACACCAGGACACAGCTCCTCAGAGCTGCATGTCTCAGCTCCTGCTCCCTTGGCTCCAGCCCCTGCCCAGGTATCCTCTTCCCTCCTTCTGCTCCAGTGAGGACCTCTCTCCTTCTTCTCTCTCCTCCTGGCCTTATTTCTCCTTTTGCTTGGTGTTTAACACTCTCACTGGTTTATGTGGTCTTGAACTGGACAATGTACCTTTGTTAGGTACATTCTGACACCACCTAGAGATGAGGCCACTGGGGATATTAGAAATTAATTTATTGCATTGCTGCGTCCTCACAAGCCTTGCAAAGATGCAAGTACAATCCGCTTAAATGTGAGGCACCAGTTATCTGTCTCGGCTGTATTCTGGGCATGTCAGATATATATATCAGCTTTCCTTCTCACCATTTCTTTAGCATTGGGAAACACAAAGAAATGTTGCTCTGTGAGCATTTATCTATGGGGCAATATGTCTAAACAGCAATTCACTGGGATTTCACTTTGAAACTTCCAGCAAATGCAACACAAAAATCAGGAAAGCCTGTGCCTTCATCCAAAACATACCAGAAAGCTGGCTGGCTGGAAGTCCTGCAGACCAGCTCCTAGCTCTGCCCCCAGCAACATTTCAGATTTTATCCTTTTAGAAATTAATAGCAAGAACATGAATGGGCCAGGGAACAAGGACAAGAATCCACGTTGTGGGAGAAGACTGGCATATACTTCTTTCTCCAAGTCCATTCTGAACTGAGAGTTGGTGGAACAATCTTCCCACGCCATAGGTGAGATTCCCAAATTTCAGAGCTAACCTAAGGGCACCACCTGAGCCCAGTGCACTGGGTGTCCTGACTGGATAGCTCCTGTCACTAGGCCACTCTTAACCATTACCAGAGTTTGTCTCAAGCTCCTGAGGAGCCAGAAAGAAAGTGGCTAGGACAAGTGGTTAAATTTTATTTTCTGCCTTGGAGAGCTTTAAAAGTCACTTTATGGTTGTGTTTTACAGCTGGACACCATCTCTTCATGTCTGTTGCAATGTCAGTGAATCCTCCACAACATGGTCTAATGCCAGGTTTTCCTAGAAATCTTCTTGGTGTCTGGCTATGGATAGGTGTGTCTCTGTAATTTATTCCCAGCCACATGCCTATTCTTCTCACTAGTTATCTTTGTGTAAGAAAGGCTATGTTTTTCAGTTGGGTAACTCTAACACTAAGACTTAAATGTCTACATGACATCAAGTACCCCTTTTTCTGTTGACAAATTCCTTGTATGTAAACAGCTCTTACTTTAAGCTCTGACTTCTTTTAGTGTCAAACCATTCAAAGAAATTGAGAACTGAACATGGGAGAAGCTATCACTGGAGTAATGCTAATTAACACTTAGATTTTGACAAGTTAGGAGCTACAGGAAATCACTTCAAAGTCCCTGTCTCCCAGAGAGAAATTCAGAGCTGGCATACTTGTCTCAGAACACCTGTGTACAGAAAAGGGAATCACCAGGATTCAACCTGCCCTAGGTGCTGAATGCAGCAGAAGATATATAACCTTGCTCAGAGCCTGGCTGGCTATTTTATACTCACAGGTGCCAAGCCTGTCTTCCCTAGACGGGGGAGAAGAAATACCTACAGCTTTTCTTTGTAAGTACTGCAAGAGATGAGAGAGTTGCTTCTTTCAAAGGCAAGAAGAAGTGCATGCCCGTTAAGCATTAGCAAAGTATTTGTACACCTGACTAGCACTGCCATATCTGAGCTTCATGTTCTTCTCAGCCAGAAGCCACTCAAACCACTGTCACTTACCAGTCTCAAGAACATTAGGCTATAGGGTAGGTTTTGGACTTGGAAAGATCCTTTCCATCACTACTACTGCATAAAGCGCTGTCACATCACACCAACAATATTCTTGCGACTTGCTCACTGGAATAGCTAACCCTTGTTTCAGAGTCTTTTATTTCTTCTGCTGTCACTCCCCTGTTTGCACTGAAAGAGCAAACACTGCAAGATGCACATCACCACTGTTTGTGCTTTGCTCTCAGACAGAATAATAATCTTTAGTGGTGAAGTAACAGCTGCAGAAGATTTGGAGAAAACAAGAAACAGATGTCTAGGCTTTCTGACCACTGGTACCAAGTGGGAGATGCTTTGCAGGCTCCCCTGGTACCATGGGCTGGCTGAGGCTATCCTGCAGGCACAGACTGGTCTGAGGGCCACACTGGGCATGCAGCACAGCACAGCCTCACTGCCATGTGACCTCCTTAACTCCTCAACAGGCAATGGTCTCCTGCTCAGGATCACTACACCTCACATCTCGCCTTTTAATTCTGCAGCCTCCTTCTTACAACATCGAAGATAGCTCTGTATTTAATATTGTAACAGTGGATTTATTGATTCCATTACAAATAAGGAAAGTCCCTTCCCTAGGTTTGTTCTCTGCTCATATACCCAAGGATCACATTAAATCCTTTTTACTACAGGGAGTTCAAGGTATGAGATCCCAAGAGGTAGCCCCAATTTTACTTGAAATCCCTGCTTGAAATCAGACAGTCTTGATGCCAGAGGTTCTTTCCTCCTGCTGTATCTGACTTCTTCTCTCTTAATAGGCCCAGATCTCACCTGACTCCCTCCCAGTGAGTTTGTTCAGCACACTATACACAGGAAAAGTCCCTTTTGCGGGCTAACGAAGCACACGGGTACCCGAAACCTGGGCGGGGCACGGCGGAGCGCAGAGGGGGGAAGCCTGATCGGCCCTCCTGCCCATCCCGGGGAGCCCGTGAGTCACGGCGAGGGAGCGCCCGGCCGCGCCCGCCTCTGAAACTTCTGCGTTACCTCCGGCGGCCCCGACGGGCAGAGGGCGGCTCTGAACTCCTTTCCTCTCCTTCTCCTCCCCTCCGGCGCCGGCACAGACCGCTCCGTCGTTCCCGGGTGGGACGCTCCCGCGGCGAGGAGCCGCCGCTGCAGCCCGTGCCCGCCTGGCCCATGGCGGGGCCGCGGGACCCCGCGGAGCGCTGCTCCTGCCGCAACACCGACTGCCTGGAGCGGCCGCTGCGCCGGCTCTTCCAAGGGCTGGCGAGCGGCGTGGCCGCCTGCCCCTGGCCCTTCGTGCTGGTGCCGCTGCTGCTGTCGGGCGGGCTGGGTGCCGGCTTCATCTTCCTGCCGCAGCTGCAGGCGAACGACATCGAGGGGCAGTTCACGCCGACTTGGGGGCCCGCCAAGGCCGAGCGCGACTTGGTGCGGCAGCACTTTCCCCCCAACGACTCGGAGCGCTTCTCCGCCCCGCGGCTGCCCACCGAGGGCGCCTACGCCGCCCTCATCGCCGTGGCGGCCGACGGCGCCTCGGTCCTGGAGCCGGCGGCGTGGGCAGAGGTGCTGCGGCTGAACGCGGCCGTGCACGACGCCGAGTACGAGCGGCTCTGCGCCCGCACCGCCGACGGCTGCGCCAGCCCCAACCCGCTGCTGCCGCGGCAGGGCGATGCGGGACCGCCCGCCCCGGGGAGCCTGAGCTTCCCCGTCAATGGCAGCGTCTTCCTGGGCACCGCGCTGGGCGGCGTGCAGACGGACGACGGGCAGGTGCTCACGGCGCGGGCCCTGAAGCTGCTCTATTACCTGCGGGAGGACGGCCCCGAGGCGCAGGACAGCCGGCAGTGGCTGGAGAGCTTCCTGCGGAACATCTCCTCCAAGCTGGCCGAGTTGCGCCTCGCCTCCATTCAGGTAACGCAGGGGCAGGGGCGGGTGCGGCCGTGCGGAGCCGCCGAGCCCGAAACGTCCGGGCAGCGCCGTCGCGGAATGGGAAGGAACGGAGACGGGCATGTGGGAGAAGGCGGGCGGCTTGCGAGGGCCAGGGCAATGCTCCGCTGCCAGCGTGATGCTTGGCCTTGCCTGTGCGTGTGTACAAAGAACAGGAAGAAGAGGAAAAGTGCTTTATCGTTTCTTGTTGTTTTAACGGCAGGTGACTTACTTTACCTCGCTGTCCAGACAGCAGGAGTTTGAAGGAAATACCAAGGATGTGATCCCGCTCTTCTCCATAACATATTTCCTGACAATCACCTTTGCAATCGTCTCTTGCCTAAGGTAAAATATCTCTAAGCTATGGCTCAATGAGCTGTGATCTCTGCTCTTCTTCACCTTCCTTAGTTGGTTTCTGCTCTTGCCGAGTGAAGGTGTTCTTGAAGCTGCATTTCATAGTGACATTTAAGAATAGGCAAAATGTATTTCTTTGCTTTTTCTTGTCTATCTATGCAAATTTCCGAGCTGCTTAGATGGGGTTCATGGTAAGTACCAGATAAATACCTGCACAAGTGTTCAGTGTAGACATGACCAACTTAAATGCTCACCTCCCAGAGAAATTAATCTTGTCCAATGCTTGTTGGAGTCAGTGAGTCAGGGGTCTCTCTGGATTCTTCAGAGAGAAATCAGAGTGCAGGGATTGAATTAAAGACTTTGGATGGATTGAAGTATATTAAGCCACTCACTCATAAGGTAGAGGTGTTAGTTTAAGTTTTAGGAATGTAAGTGAGTCAGTAAGTTCAAGTATGAGCTCTAGTGCCTTTAGCAAGTGAAAGGTTTCAAATGTCAGAGCAGAAGTGCTAGTTCTAGTGAAGGTTGAAAAACATACTAATGTTTTCAGTGGAGGCTCCAGGAATGTGGTTTCAGACATAAGAGAGCTATAGTAAGATTATTGCTTATATTTTGCAGATAGAACAAGACAGACCGTATGTGTAGTTTATACATAACCTAGCATGTTAAGAAATTGGAATTCTAATAGGTTAAGGAGTGGTGGTCTGAGTTTGTGTCTTAGCTTGTTGAGAAGATTCTGTATAAGAGCATGCGTTGGGGAGAGCTGGTGCTTTTTGCTACTGCTTTTTGCCACCGCCATTTGCTTTTGCTTTGCTTTGCTCTCTCACTGTCGTCAGTCAACACCCAAGAAGAAGATAGGAGCTGCCACAGCAACATCAGCTTCCTGGGAGCCTAACAAGAGCAGCTTTTACTCCTATTTGGGATTTCATATCAAAACTTAGTATGGACTTTGATGTCTATGACTATGCCTTTTGAGACTGATGTGCGTCTGCAATAAATAACCTTTCAGCAACTATTAGCTGCTTATTTTAGAAGATAATTTGGCAAAATTGGTGCCTAGAGCACCAGAGGTCCTAACCTCACAAATGCCGATCTCTCATAGCATCATTCATCAGGTGTTCTTTTCAGACAGGGTATGGCCTGTGAACTATTTGACACATAACTAAGATATTCTTTGAATTATTTTCAGACTGAGCTGTATAAGAAATAATGTCTGGCTTGCAAGCTGTGGAGTAATTTCTTCTGGCTTAGCTGTATTAAGCAGCTTTGGATTGTTGCTCTTCTGTGGAGTGCCATTTGTGGTCACTGTAGCAAATGCACCATTCCTGATTCTGGGTAAGTAGAAAAAGTGAGTTGTATTCAGATAAAAAAAACAGAGTGGAGTTAAAGCAACCTAATGGTGTCAGTCTTTTATGATGTGAATGTCAGATAATACAACATTTTCTCCTGAAGTGAGTGGAAGAGATAGCCAGAGGGCAGCCCCCTCAGAGCACCTACAGGCAGGCAAGCCCCTCACTCAGCTCAGTGTGCCCACAGTGGGACTGGAGATGGGTTCTGGTGCAAGGTCTGATCTAGACCCACTGCTACAGCAGGAAGACTGTAAGTGAGAGAGTGGTAAGGCTAGCACTTCTGGCATTGTTCTAGTGTCCCTGGAAATGGAGCCAGGATGATTAATCCTCTTCAATATAACATCTGTGTACTAACCAGTCTCATTCACCTACACAACTGAAGTGATGCACTGTTTGTGCAAGCAGCTCCCCCCAAAAACCCAAGGAAGTAGACATCATTGCATCCTTGTTACACAAACTGCTTAACAGCCAGTGCTGAAGTTTCCAGATACTGTTAGATAATGCTGCTGCAATTAGATAGTGTTTCCAATTAGATAATGTTGCTGCAAAGAAATTACTGCTTTTAAAATCCTTACTGGTCTCCTACATTATACATGCATCTGATGTTTTCTGGGCTTGGTTCCATGCTGAGGAAAACACTTGGAGCTCCCAGGTTGACAGAGGCTGTGCATCATCCTAAACTGTCCAGTGCAAATGCCCCTTTGGGCAGGCATCAAAATTCCAATGCATTTTTTATTACTTTTGTTTTCTCATCAATGGCTGCAGCCCTGACTATCCAAAAGACCCTTTTGTATCCCTGGGAAAGGGTTTAAGCCAATCTCTTCAGATCTTCAGAAATAACACGCAGACTTTTTCTTCCTTGCATGAAAGCAAACAGATTCTCAGTACATCAGAGGATTTGCTTTGAAGGCTGCTTGCTTTCCAAAGCAGCCAGGCTCACTGCCATCCAGTAGTACCTTTTGTGACGTGCTGCTTAATTCATCTTTGCATGTTTACTGGCAATTGCCTGTTCAGGTAGCAAGTAATGATTTCACCTCTTCTTCTGTGCTTGGCTAAATCTCACTCCACTATTCACGCAGCCTTGCTTTCCCTTTTGTGTGATTAATTTTCAGTGACTAGTAGAGCCCTTGACAACATGGAAAAATACTGAAAGGTGTGAGGTGATAATCTTGAGAGTTAGCAGAGGTGAGAGAAGCCCATAGGCACTTCATTTTTGAACTTCAGCTCACTTACTCTGGCATCATAGGAAAAACCCAAGCCCAGGATCCAGTTTTCTTGGCAGGTTTTCCCAGGGGCCTGGCAGGTAATATTTGTGAGTGCATCAGTACAAATGTGAACAGAAATGAATAACAAATTGTGAATAACTGCTGGAAGATAAACTGAGAGAAGTGGAGGAAAAGATCATAAAAAGCATGAGCCAATGGAAAACTGGAATCACTCTTCTTACATGTGACAGCAACAGCTCTTCCTGCCGTCTGAAGGCAGAACAAGAAATTATTGGTGTAAGTTGCTACAGTGCTGAAGAAGAGATTCCAGAGATAATGGAGGATGCTTCCAGTGATGAGAATAGTTGAGCATCAGAATATGTGATGCTTTGAAATCTGTGTCATCTGCATCAGGGGGCACGTGGACATCAGCTACAAGACACTTGTCAGAGATGCAGTAGGTGTGCTCAGTCCTTCAGCGGAGTAGGTGATCAATACCCCATCAGATCACCAGGAGGTGCTGAAAGATGATACATTCAGCTACACCCAAAGGATCTGTTTCCAAATTCTCTTGTAACTTGCATCAGCGCTCAGGCAGTGTTAATAGCCCAACTTCCTTTTTCAAAATTTTATGCAGAATGAATGTGATTGATGTTGTAGTTTTGTTGGGTGTTGGTGGAAGCTGCCACTCGCAGTGCAACGTTAACAGTCTTTCCTCTTGCAGGGGTTGGCGTTGATGACATGTTCATCATGATTGCTTCCTGGGAACAAAGTTCAAGGAAAAAAGATAAATCCAATGTTAAATCTCTGCTGGCTGAGACTTATGCAGAGGCAGCACTTTCTGTGACCATCACCACTCTGACAGATGTTTTGGCCTTCTTCATTGGCACCTGGACTGCTTTTCCATCCGTGAGGTCTTTTTGCCTCTACACGGGCACAGCCTTTGTCTTCTGCTATGTATATACCCTGACCTTCTTTGGGGCAGTTCTGGTATTAAATCACAGAAGGGAGCAAGGGAACCGACACTGGCTGACTTGTATGCGTGTGGATGTAGATAAAGGTCCAGCTGAGAACTCCTGCTTGTACAATGCTTGCTGTATCGGCAGCGGTTCTGGGCAGCCATCTGAGCCAGAAGGCGAGCATCCAATGAGCATATTCTTTAAAAAGTATTATGGCCCTTTTGTTACAAATAAATGGATCAAGCTGCTCATGGTGTTGCTGTACGGAGCATATTTGGGTGGCAGCATTTATGGGTGTACTCAGATCAGGGAAGGCATTGATCTCCGAAATCTGGCAAATGATGACTCCTACGTTATTCCATACTATGATGATGATGAGAAATACTTCTCCACATATGGACCCAGGGTCATGGTTGTCATTACTGAGAGTGTAGATTACTGGAATGAGTCCGTGCGTCTTGGCATTGAGAGCTGTGTACAGAACTTAGAGAACATTTCCTATGTGGATAGGAACCTGTCAGAGTCATGGCTGAGAGTATACACAGAACTTGCCAAAGGAGGTTTGGTAGATATAAACAATAAGACTGACTTCTTAAACGGATTAACTATACTGTTCAAGATTCTTCCCAGTTCTGAGTGGGACATAAACAAGACTCAGGATGAAATAGAAGCTTCACGTTTCTTCATCCAGACAGTGAATGTGACATCAGCCGTGGATGAGAAGAATCTCCTCAATCAGTTAAGAGAGGCAGCCAAGCAGTGCAGCATTCCACTGCAGGTGTATCACCCAGCCTTCATCTACTATGACCAGTACCTGGTAATAGTGCAGAACACTGTTCAGAACATTGTCATTGCTGCTGGGGCGATGCTCGTTGTCTCCCTTCTGCTCGTTCCCAACCCGCTGTGCTGCGTGTGGGTGACTTTTGCCATAGCCTCTGTTATAGTTGGCGTTGCTGGTTTCATGACGTTCTGGAGCGTCAATCTCGATTCTATATCCATGATCAACCTGGTCATTTGCATTGGCTTTTCAGTAGATTTTTCTGCTCATATTTCCTATGCCTTTGTTACAAGTGGAGAGTCATCAGCCAATAAAAGGGCAATTGAAGCTCTGTCCCTGCTGGGTTACCCAGTACTACAAGGTGCAGTTTCTACAATACTAGGAGTAGTTGTCCTGGCTGCAGCAAACACCTACATCTTTAGGACATTCTTCAAGATCATGTTCCTTGTTATTTTGTTTGGAGCTCTTCACGGCCTTGTTTTTATTCCAGTGTTTTTAACATTTTTTGGAAACTTTGGCAGTTCGCCCCAAAATAACATGTCTAAAAATTTAGAGCATAGATTTAGAAATGATAAAGACTGTCCATGAATAATTTAATATAAGATTTTATATATTTACCATGTGTAGGTTCAAATGCAGTAGCTGTCAGGGAATATAAGACATGAGAAACAGAAGAATAAATGCATCAGATCAACAAAGTCTTCAGAAAAGCCAGACAAGAAAAATAACAACAAACCACACAGAATGCATTTGCAATTTTTTATCTATGTTTGACTACCACCTTTATGTTGTTGATTATCTTTTTTGTGTGACTTTTTTTACTGAATGTATTAAAATTATTGCAAACTGACCACTGCATCAGGTTCATGGGCTATGTTACATGTTTGTCAGGGCATGTTCATAGTGGGGAAGAGTAACTCCCACTGGAATCTATTTCCTCCCTGTAACTCGTCCCAACACTGAGCTGGAAAACAATTTTTGCCCAAGAGGCTCAAATTGGGATGTTTTACAGCAAAATTGCAAGAGGTCAGAACTGTCTCAGACTGCTATAACTCAGAAGCCTTCAGGAGACAAAATGTGCTTAGGTTCCTAAGGCAGCATGAGAAACCATTGGGAAGGACTTAACCCAAGCTGACTCCTATTTTCTGTTCAAAGCCTTTTCTTGGTGTCCTGTTTTCTACCTAAGGTTGAACATCTGGTACCCTGAAGAAGTTTATGTGTAACTTCTGTTGGCTGCAGTTTGCAAAGGGTTGTGCTGCAGGTTATTGAACTTGCATTATCTCCTGAGTAATCACCCTGGGAGATGCTGCACCATGGTATGACAGGGCAAGCATTCTCTAGGAGAATCACAGCCTGATTAGGGACAAAGTGAAAAAGAAAGCCAAGTTTTAAGCAGATCAGTCCTAAAACTGCAAACCTGCAAATTTCATTGTGTTCAACAGTGACAACCCATCCTGTGATGTGTCAATAGAGCAGAGGAGCTTTCACTGAATAGCAGCTAAGAATATATGAGGCGTTCCTCTAACCTATGGGGACAAGGCAATAGGTGAAAATCAATTTATAATTTTTGGCAGTATCACGAATGACCCAATATCATGGAAATAAAATAAATGATGGTAACCAGTGTTTATAATTCTGGAAAAATTGGTGTAGAACTTATTAAATCATTCAGTCCAAATCTGCTGCTGTGGTAAGTTTCTTCTGAGAGACTGAGCAAGTCTGACAAAGCCAGGGAGTGCCTCTGTTCCCTGTGGATATCTGGCCAGTTTCATGAGACCCAGTAAATGAGGCAAGACCCTTCTCTTGAGAGTCATAGAATAGTTTGAGTTGGAAGGGAAGTGAGTTTGTGTTGGTTTGGCATGGCCTTGTTTTTTGGTAGCAGGAGAGGGCCACAGAAGTGGCTTCTGTGAAAAGCTGCTGGAAGCTTCCACTACGTCTGACAGAGCTAATGTCTGATGGCTCTGAAGATGGACATGCTGCTAGCCCAATTAGAGAGGTTGGTCACGCCTCTGTGATGACATATTTAAGAAGAAAATCCAAGCAGCGCACATGCAGCTTTTTTTCCAGGGGTGGCAAGGTGCCGCCACCGGGCCCACCCCGGCAGCATGAGGCGATGCTCTGCAGCTGCCGCCATCTTGGCGAGGCCTGCGGCGAGCCTTGCCTGCCTGGCCGCCCCTAGCCAGACTGAAGACAGTCTGAAGACAGAAGAGCAGGAGTGGTGGCCAAAGCTACTCCTTCCCAACCCCACATGAAGAGAGGTGTTAAATAGTGCCAGTGCCGCGGCAGCCACCTTTGCCTGCTCAGTGGCAGCAGGACCACGTTGCTGGCAGTGAAAGCATGGTGAGTGACTCCCAGCAAGGAACCTAGACTGACCTCTCAGCACTGTGGGATCCTGCAGGAATCTTTTAATTGGTGGGACTTGTTGGCAGTGGTACCTACAGGCAGCAGCTTTTCTTCTAGTCAGAGAAGAGGAGGAGGTAATGACATGTGAGGGAAAACAACATAGTGGCACTAAGGTGAGTGGAAAAAGGGGAGGAGGGGCTCCAAGCGCTGGAGTCGAGATTCCTCTGCAGGCCGTGGTGAGGATCATGGTGAAACAAACTGTCCCCTTGCAGCCCACAAGGTCATGGGGGATGCAGAAATCCACTCGCAGCTCGTGGCAGAAGTCCTCATTCCAGAGCAGGTGGATACTGGAGAAAGCTGTGATCCAGCGGGAGACATAAATGGAGAGAGAGAGGGCCCCTGCTTCCAGAGACCAAGAGAGAGGACCCTTGCTTCCAAACTAGAGCAACCTATCCTTAAAGGACTCCACCCCATGGACAAGTGACCCCTGCCACAGCAATTTTGGGAGCACCAGTGGGAAGGACTCATTGCAGCAGTTTTGGCAGGCCTGCTGCTCCTGAGATTGGAGCCATGCTGGAGAAGTTCACAGAGAACTGTCTCCTGCGGGAGGAACCCACAGTATAGGGAAGGAAATGCTCCTCTCCCTGAACGAACAGAAGATCTCAGGTGATGAGCTGACCAAAACACCCATCTCCTGTCTCCCTGAGCTGTCAGTGGGAAAAAGGGAGGTGCTGGGGGTAAAAGTGTTTTAAAGGCTTATTTTACTTCTCATTGCCCTCTTCTCACTCTGTTAATATAAATTCACTTTTTGCCTTTAAGTTTTAACCTGTTTTGCCCTTTGCCCCTCCCACTCCTCATCTCAACTTGTGATCCCTTTGTTAATGTTTTTGACTTGCCTCTGCCCACCTGAGCAAGAGAAGGTGAGCAAACAGCTTTTGTGGATGCCTGGCTTTTGGCCAGGGTCAAACAACAACATTTAAAAGGTCATCTAGTCCAACCCTCCTGCAATAAGCAGGGGCATCTTCAACATGATCAGGTTCCTCAGAGTCCAATCCAAACTGATCATAAATGTTTCCAGCTCTCTGGGCAATCTGCTTCAGTGTTTTACCACCCTCACTGTAAAAAATTTCCTTGTATTAAGTCAACTGCCTTTTAGTTCACTCATTACTGCTTGTCTTATGTCAAAGGCCCTGCTGAAATGTTTGTTCCTGTCACTATTCCAGGTCCACTTTTGCCCAGAGCCATCTCTTTTCGAGACTGAACAACCCCATCTATCTCCATCTGTCTTCACAGGAAAGGTACTCCAGCCCTCTGATCATGTTTGTGGCCTCTTCCAGACTCACGCCAGCAAGTTCATGTTCTTCCTATACTGGGAACCCCAGAGCTGGATGCAGTATTCCAGGCAGAGTGGTATCCTGACCCTCAGGCATGTCAACTGCACCACTCAGCTCAGTGTCATCTACTCAATCCCTTTGTGTGTGTCATTGAGGAATGCCTTAAATAGCAGTGGTCCTAGTATGGACCACTGTGGATATCACCTGTCACCAATATCCATTGGGACACTGGGCCACTGACTGCTACCCTTCACATGCAACCAATTGACCAGTTCCTCATCCACCTAGCAGTCTACCCATAAAATCCATGTCTCTCTAATTTAGGGAAAAGAACGTTGTGGGGCACCACGTTGGGGATGACTAACATTCCAATTTCCATACCAAGTGTGTAATTTACTATTAAAACATCATGATTTTTTGTAGACCCAATAAATTACACATCTTGGGTGTTCCCTTCCCCTTAAGGGTGGAACATCGCAGCCTTACCTGATAGTGTGTTTCCCAATAAGGGTTGGGTAGGGGAAACAACTGTTAGTTGGCAACAGGTAAACTGTTTCCTGCTTCACTTCAGTGCCTGAACACGGGAAGAAAAGCACCAAAAAGTGATACAGGAATTGTACCATGAACTTCTAGAGTAGCCTGGGAATTCCTACCAAAAGTAACCAGTAGTGCCATAGCACAGTAGCCCTACATCTCCAGTCAAGATCCAGCCTAGATCCAGTGCTAGATAACATACTGAAAGGTTATGAAGGGTTGCTCCAACCTTTATGAGCTTCAAACATCTCTCAGGGGGTATTTCTATGGTGCAGTTTTTGCCTTCTTCCAGGACTTTCCAGAAACTGTCAGTTCCATCTCCTGTTGTACAAAGTTTTTAAAACAAATTAAAGGATGCACTCCCCTCCCCATGCAGACTCAGAAATGCACAATCAGCTATGAGGACCTCCCACATGGAAATCTAGGATGCTTAAATAGACTTGCCACAGAAAGTTGTGATCCTTCTTTGATGAGAGGAAAATGAAAAAACATGACTGATCCCCTCACTGCTTGTCTAAAAGCAAAGGACCCCCACAAAATCCTTAACTACCTTCTCTCCCCATTTCCCTCACTGCATCTGCTCTAAGTACTGTAGTAAAGCAGGAAACTTTCTTTTAGATAAACCCAACCTGTTTATATTACAGGCACTGATGATAAGAATGTCCAGCCCTTCATCTGTCTCCTCTCCCTATGGCTGTAGAGTCCTATAACAATGCACAGTCACCCAGCCAGTGAATATGCAGAAAGTTCAAATCGTCCTACCCCCATTCAGCTCATTTGTATGAGTTTCATGTGCAGCTCAATGCCCTGCCCACAGCCAGCACCGCAGCTTCTGTCTGCCTGTCTGTCTGTCTGTCTGCAAACAAATTCAAGCCAAGTAGTTTGCACCACATCAGCACCTTTCAGAAAGATCCCACAAGCAGCAAAGCAACAAGTTCTACTAAGGGACAAACATATTGGTTTCCTCCATTCCAACATTAATAAAAGACTCTGCTTTTCAATGTTCACTCACAGCCTGCTTTGCTTTTATCCCAAACTTACCTCCAGGAAAGTTGCATCCGATTCCAACAATAGCAACTTCATCTGTAGTCTCCATCTCCATCTCCTGGGCTGCACCAAGACAGGAGTAGTGTCAGCCCAGTCAAAAATTTATGCATTTTCCACTGAAGAAATACTAGGTAAAGAAGTGAACTTCTCACAAAGACACAAACCTGTCAAAACTTGATTAATCTGGAATGATCTGCTGTTGGTTGTGATGACAAATTACACTGCCTACAAGTGACCACAGATGTTCTATGTTTTTCCTCTTGTCTCTACTTTTGGAGGAAATTCCCCACTTAATTCCCCAAACTCTCTCATCCACAGGCACTTCCTTTTTACTTTTAACCTCTGCTAACAAAAGGTGAATCTTTTCAACAAATTAGATGGCAAAGACACGAATTCCCTTTGGGGTCAAATGAAATACCCCATGAATAGAACTGACAGATGATTTCTTTTTCCTTGATTCTGAGAAAGGAACTTGGCAGATAAAAATCTGTTCAATTGAACTAATTAGAACTCACTAGGATGCCCAACTCTAAGATCTTCTTCAGTCCTCCTGGAATTCCTTCAACCCACAAAGAGGAGAAGATTCCCCTAGAAAGGCTTTGTGGGGGATTCTTGGCAGTGGGGAGAGTTTCCCATCCCAGGGATAGCACAGCACGTCCCAAAGAGCCTTTCTCAGTCACTGACTGACAGTAGTGAAGCAAAGATGAGGCTGTTTCACAACCACACACATCACTCAAAGGTAGCATTTCTTGCAGGTTTGCTTTGAAATGTGAAATTAGGAATGACTGCTCAGATTCATACTTTGAAAAATTTACTTCCAGGTTCCATTAGCTAAGACAGAAAACATTGAAACGCCACCTAACAAAAATAAGGAGAACAGAATCTGTTTTTCTAGGAGTAAATGCTATTTTACTAATAATGTAAATTCAATACTCATACAAGAATTGTTTCCTTTCAGTTCTTTCAGAATTATCTATGATTCCTCTGATTCTATTATTTCTTATTTTTATGTAGCTGGTAAACTAAAGCTGCAAAGCCAAACAAAATACGAACAAATGTACTTTTAAGCATTTTTCTTAAGTTAGCACTTAAATAGCAAATAGTAGAAAATTAAGGACCTTCCAATCATAGCATAAAACATATTATTGGCATCTCTAGAGCTATCCAGGGAGCTATGCAACTCCAAATGAGGTGGAGTAATAGCCTGAATGTGTGAAAGTTGTTTATATAGGATTCTGTGGGGTTTCTTATTCTGAATTAAAGTGAAAATACTTTTAAATAAAAAACAGAGCAAATGTGATTAGTCAGTGTCCCAGACTACACTTCAAAACTGCTCCCCTGAAGTAGTAGATTTCTTGAAGTCTCCAGGTTTACACCAGGACAAGAGTACTCTATCTTATCTCACAGTTAGCAAAGCAATAAACTGAAATTATGTTGTCACGAATCATTGAATCATAAAATTGTTTGCATTGTAAGGGACTTTAAACGTCCTCCAGCTCCAATCCCTCTGGTTAATACCTAATCTACATCTGTTCTCTTTCAGTTTAAAGCCATTCCTCCTTGTCCTATCACTACATGACCTTC
The DNA here is from genome assembly GCA_030060385.1 of Muscicapa striata striata. Taxonomy (NCBI): domain Eukaryota; kingdom Metazoa; phylum Chordata; class Aves; order Passeriformes; family Muscicapidae; genus Muscicapa; species Muscicapa striata. The sequence continues at coordinate 279,580 of JAREIS010000340.1, forward strand.
TAAAAGGTCCCCCTCTATCTATCTTATAGGGCCCCAGATGGCCATATCATCTTCCCAGAGCTCCCTTTCTCCAGGCTGAATAACCCCAGCTCTCTCAGCCTGTCTTCACTGGGAAGGTGCTCCAGCCCTTTGATTATCATGAAATAGCCTAATAATTTTTTTATGATCTTACGAATATTTAAAAGACTCTGACTGTAAGATAACAATTCAATTTGGTTTGCTCTTAATACGAATAAACATGAACTAGTGTTAAAACCCTATCTATTTTTTGGAGGCATTATTTGTGAAAATTAAGAACAAAGTCTCTGTGAACTAAAAACCCAAGTCTCATGTTTGATTCCAAGCTGCTTTCTGTTACAAAGCATGACCATTTAAATGTACAAGCACAAAAGACAAAAAATCCCAAACTATTTCTGAGTCTACCATAATATTAAAGGCAAGATTGATCTTTCTTTCTAAAACCTGCCATCTGCTAATAAACCAAATAACAGTGGAATATCCAGAAATAATTCTGAAGGGATCAAGTCCAGTAGTCACTGCTAGAAGCCTTTTTCACTCTCCCTCATCTGCTTTCACCCCAACCATGCAAACTACTTTTTCTCCTCTTCTGACTCTGCAATGGAAACACAGGGTTACATTCATAGACGGTTAATGGCTTCCCTGAAGAGTGGCTTGGCAGCAATATCTGCCAGCTTCTTCAGCACACCTGGCTTTGTCCCATCAGGGCCCATGGATCTATGGGTGTTAAGTCAGCCTAGACAATCTCTTCACAGTCTCTAAGGCCAAGGGAAAGCCTTCCTTTCTCCAGCCTTCTCTCTCCTCCAAGGTTTTGGACTCCTGAGGGCCATTCTCAGCAGTAAGATTGAGGAAAACAAGGCTTTCAGTAATTCTGCCTTCTCTGTGTCTTCCATTACCAGAACACCTTTCTAATTCATCAGCAACCGTGCTTTTGCCCCAATCTCCCTTTTAATCTCCCTTTTAATGCTGCTCTACTTGTAGAAGCCCTTGTCTTCTAAAGCCCTAAGCCATGGGACTCCCCTTAGCAGGTCTTTCAAGAGGCCAAAGTTAGCTGTCCAAAAGTTTAGGGATCTAGTCCTGCTGAATGCTTTGCTTCCTCCATGCAGGATCCTGAGTTCCACCATCTCATGGTTACTACAGCCAAGGCTGCCCCCAAACTTCATGTCTTCAACCAGTCCTTCATGGTTTCTTAGTACAAGGCCCAGCAATGTGTCCCAGCTGTGTCCCCTCCCTGCCTCTTGCCTGCCAAGAGGCATCCCTGAAGAGGAGAGTGAGAAACACAAGGACTTGACTGTCTGCAATGACCAACATCAGATGGTCACAGGTTTAATACAGCCTGACATGCGCCAGCACTGCACAGAGATCTGCCACAGAGCATCTGGACAGAAGCAAGATGGGTAAGTAAAAGGCTTCATGCAGATTTGAGATAAATAATAAAAGGGGAAGACCTTGATGCCTCCCTGTTTGTATATGTAGCTTGGCAGTCACCCTGAAGGGGATGGGCAAAGGGGTCTCAGGCAAGAAACACAGCAGTTCTGCAAGTCTGACTTTTGGCACCAATTGTAAACATGAATCTTTTTATGGCTCAGACCTCATCTGATACCAGTACTTTTCTATATAGTACACTGCATAAAAGAAAAGAGCCCATGGCTTCCCATAGTGACAGAAGTTCATTGACTATTTTCCCTCCCAGTCTCTAGGGGCTGCTTCTGGAGCAGAGCACAGCTATGGATGTGACAGAAGCCGGACTGAGGACAAGGACTGTCTCTGTTGTGTTCCAAAACCACTAAGAAACCACATTATGGTGCCTTGATGATCTGAGTGTTCCCTGTGTACAAACAGTTTCTCTTTGAAGATAAAATACAAACATTCATAACATTCAATGCTGATACAGTTAAATATACTCATCTTATAACTGCCTATGATCTATATTACACAGGTTTTCTTAGGAAGTCACATAAATAAAACACCTCCTGAAAACATATTGACTTATATTTCCCTATTATATTGAAATCCTGAGCAAAGTTTAAAACATTAATGATTGATAATGAAAGCTGTAGATACAGTTCAGAGTCAAGTGAAATGGCACTTCTTTACACCCTATTTACCTACATGGCATCATAATCTAATTTTTGTCACCTCTATACTTTTCTGCATGATTAAAAAAACAGCAACAAAAAATCAAAGGAGAATCAAAAACACCCATTAGAACCTTCAAAATCACAGGGAAGATTCCATTCACAGACAGATACCATGTTGCCCCAGATGAAAGCATGAAGAACACAAGACAGACTTTGCCCACTGTGTCCCTGAGGAGGAATTACCTCACTTACCCCTCAGCAGAGCACTCCCCACCAGGGTTACGTTCTCTTGCATGGCAAGAACTCTCTGTGAGGGCAATCACAGATGTTCAAGGAGACTTTGGGATAGGAATGGCCATGTACTGCTGTAAACACATGCTCCACAGAGTTGGCCTGCCTGCCTGCCTGCCTGTGGAGGTTCTGTTCCACATCAATTAACAGTCCTCCCTATTCAGGTAGAATGAGTTTGTTGCTCTTCAGTTTATTCAGTTTGTTTCAAACTCAGCACATTCACAATAATGCATGAGACAGCAAAGGGATCTGAAACAGTTCCTGGTAATTTGCCTCACCCTAATATCTTGCTTTTATCTTCCTGTAACCTTAGAATGACCCAGAAGAGTCTGGCCACCCCAATTTTTGCTTTACTGGTAGAATTCTCCTTTAGAACACATTATTCTACTAAATAGACTTTATGGAAGTGGCAGACAGGCACATGAACTGTGAGGGGGGATCTGCTGCAGATTCAAATTAATCTGCTTCAATAGATTAAAGCCTCTTCACCTAGAACTGCTCAGCCACTCTAGATAGTGACTGTGTAAGGATCTACTTACATGGCAGATGAGTGCCCAAGTGCCTTTAACAGTTAATGGAGGTCTGCTCAACAAAGGCAATGGAGCGCTGTGTTGGTGCATTCCCCTCTCTGTCCCAGGCCACACTGACATGTAAGAAATGCTCATCAGGCCTCAGCCTTGGTGAACAGCACCTGGGCTCAGCTCCTCTTGAGCTTATCAGAAACACAGTTTGCTCCCAGGAGCTGCTGCTCTCTAATTAGCTCCAGGTTTTTTCATGAACAGCCTTGGAAATTATTTTCCTTGCCTGAATGGCTTAATATCCCTGTTCTCACACTTTCAAAGAAAGTGTGCCAACCTGAAGTGTGGCCAGGCTAGAACACTAGAAGTTCTCACTAAAAGCCACTCTCTTGCAGCCCTGGGTACAGTGGTCCAAAATGAGTCCTTTGAGCTCTTTGGGCTGCACTGAGCTGTGACCAGTGACCAGTGACTGAGTGGAGCCTCTCAGAGCCTGCAAACTCCGAGTTTTGCTGTACTTGGAGGATCACTGAGCAACAAGGAATCCTGGGCCAAACCCCCATTCCTCAAGGCTCAACCCTTCACCCATGGAGGAGATGCAGAAGCATCCAAAGTGAGTATTTCACTGCCTTCAAGGGGAATTTTTCAGAGGTACCTTGCACTGACCTTTATGTCTGTGTGCATACACACATACTCATATCCTACAGTAAATCTAGTGGAGATGCTTCTCTCTTAGTTGTTTAAGTACCTTAGATATCTAAGTAAATTAGGCCTGCAATTAAGTTTAAGTTATAAGCTAAGTTAAATGCTGTTAAGTGTTATTTCTCTGCTAAATTGTTAAAGCTAAGTTATAAATTAAGTTTTTGACATTATTTAAGTACTTTTAAGTTTGAGTGCTATTAAGCTTTTAGGTTGTATTCCTTTCTGTCTTTGTTGCACTCAACTAAACACACACACATGCAAACATACATAGGTACTTTTCAGGTCCTTTCTGTTTTGATTGACTGAATTTTGTTCCTTTTATTCCTTGCTATGTTTTAACTATCCTGTAAATCCTAGAGAGAACCTTGACAACAAACTTGGTTGTGTTGTTGCTTAATATTAAATCTGGTTTTTATTCATACCCTTGCCAGTGATTTTTAAAAGAGATCTTAAACATTGATATCAAGCACGGAAGAGATCTGGCTGTTGGACCAGTGTCACTGCAGTCCTGCAGGGCCCTCCTGTGGTCAGTGGGAACAAGGCGCTGCAATCAGCCCTGGAGATGGGGCACAATGGGCAGAGGGCTCCCTGCTGCACTTGGCCCTGTCCAGCTGCACAGCACAGGGGTGTCAGCCTGGGAAGTGCTCACAGGCAGGAGGCAGCATCTCTGAGAAAGGGCTGCAGGACTGTGAGCTCCCCCTGAAAAGAATGGAGAAGCTTGTTGCAAGCAAAACCCACTTCCTTTTCCCACCCTTCCACAGAAATGCCCCAAATACAAAGATACAGCTCACAGGTCATTGCACTGAAAAAGAGAAGTGATACTCCCACGGTTTTCAGCTTTGCTGCATGTTATGTGAACACCGTAAAACTGCAGGGGAAAGCAAAATTTTCAAGAGACAAATGTAAGTGATGCTACAGTTAGTGGCAGTAGTCAAAATTTTCATGTTTCTTCTCTGTTCCTTAAAAGCAATTTTATTAGTTTTATTTTCATGCTTGGAGCTTGTGGTGTTTTGTGTGGGATAGAGTTAGCTTCTTCACAGTAGCTGGTATGGGGCTGTGTTTTGGATTTGTGCTGGAAACTGTTGATAAGTGAGGGATGTTTTAGCTATGGCTGAGCAGTGCTTACACAGTGTCAAGGCCTTTTCTGCTCCTCACCCCACCAAGGAGAAGGCTGGGGGTGCACAAGGAGTTGGGAGGGGACACAGCCAGGACAACCAACCATAGCCAGGCCATGGGATATCCCAGGTCATCATAGTGTCATGCTTAGTATACAAAGCTGGGGGAAGAAGAAGCAAAGCAGGGAAAGGTGATGGTGTTTGTCTCCCAAGTCACCCTTACACGTCATAGAGCCCTGCTGTCCTGGACATGGCTGAACACCTGCCTACAATGGGAAATAGTGAATTAATTCCTTATTTTGCTTTGCTTGTGCATTCAGCTTTTGCCTTTACGTGTTAAACTGTCTTTATCTCAAGCCACATGTTTTCTTTTACCCTTCCAATTCACTCCTTCATCCCCTGGGGAGTGAGTAAGTGGCTGTGTGTGGCTTAGTTGCCAGCTGGGATTAAACCATGACAGATGTTCTGCACCTGACCTTTCTCTTTATTTGACAAATGTAGTAATGGACTTAAAGTTCAGTAAAAATGCCAGGTTTATTCAGCTTTTGTATTTTTGCCCCTGTGTCCTCTGAGTGGTCCAGACCTGGCAATGAAAGAATCTTTGACTGTTCCATGATCAGAACTTCTCAGCAGCAGAAATATCCAGACAGGCCATGGATTTCTTGTCATCAAATGGGTAGTGTGGAACAGGCACTGGGACACTCAGAGAAATTATTCAGGTAAAGAGCAAATAATGCACAGAGGGGCTGCCAGTCTGTCATATATCCCAGATCAAGGTTTGTGATATCCAGTGTTAGTATGCCAAGTGTCTACATATCACTTAACCTCTCTTTGAGGACGTGTTTCTACAAACACTTGGGGTTTTACCCTATTTCTGTGCTATTGCTTGCCTAAAAACAAGGCAGCATCAAGTTTTTGTGCATTGCTCAGTGGTCTCCTCTGAAGAAGCAGCAATCCTAGGCAGTGTTGAGTCCACTTCTGTTGGTTTAAATTCAAAACTATTTTTTCCTCAGTTTCTAGTAGGATATTCAAGCTGTGAAGCACAACTGTGACATCTAAAATATAAGGACAAATATTTCTGTCTCTACATGCTTGTACTGGTTTCAGCTGAGATAGGTAATTTCCTCCTTACTAGCTAGTACAGTGCTGTGTTTTGGATGTGTTAAGAGATCAAAGTTGATTACAAACTGATGGTTTCTTTGTTGCTTCTAGTTCTTACTCTAAATCAAGGACTTTTCAATTTTCCATGCTCTGTTCATGAGCAGGTGCACAAGAATCTGGGAGGGAGCATGGCCAGAAGTGCTGATAAGAAATAATGAAAGGGTTGTTCCATACCCTAGAACATCATGCTCCATATATAAAATGGGGGGATTGGCCTGGAGCTGCTGATAGTTGCTTGGGGCTGGGATAAGTCAGTGGGTGGGGAGGAATTGTATTAAGTGTGGCTGATTTTTCTTGGATTTTATTCTTTTCTCTCTCCCCCTTCTCATTGCTATTACTATTATATTACTATCAGTTATATTATTATAATATTATTATTATTATTATTACTATGATTATGACCATACTTTATTTCAATCATTAAACTGTTCTTATCTCTTCCCATGAGGTATAGTTTTTTCTGCCTCTTATTCAACCAGGAGAGGGAGGGGGAGGGATTTAGAAAGTGGCTACCGAGTAGTTTGTGGCCAGCTGCAGTTAAAGCATGACAGTGCTAAAAGCAAATGTTTCTGAAAAGCACCAGCAAACATGACATTTCTATGGGCAGGTAACTTGGCAAGTCCAGAGAGAGCAAGTGATTTCTCGCTTTCAGCTGCTCAGGTGTTTTATATTTTGAGAAAAGAGAAATAATTCCAGAAGTTTAGCTCTAGCCACTCCTTAAGTCATCCTGCTCCCAAGGGTGTCCCACTCCTGGCCTGGTGCCATAGAAGAGCTAGCTGGCTCTGGCACCACGTCACGTCACGATTACATCCCACCAACACCATAGGAACAGCCTGGTGAGTAAGACATGTCAGTCTGTTGACTGCATTAACTAAAATATTTACATGGGTCCATTTAGGATACAGCATTTTTACTTTACAGTGATAATCAACGTTTGATGCTCTTGTAAGGTATGACTGAAAGAAGCCATTATCAGTAACATTCCCGCTATAAACTGAATGCTTGCTTCTCTGGAGTGTTATCTGAAGAAGAAAACACATGTTGGCTCCATGAGATCCTGGGGTTTGGCTGCCTGGGCATGTCCAGGCAGTTCAGCTGGGAGCATGGGGAGGAGGCTCCCAGAGGCACAGTGGGGAGGCCATGGCCACAGCCAGCCCTGGTCTTGGGCTCTGGCAGAGCTCTGGCCACTGCGGTGTCATAGTCCTGCCACAGACTGGTTGTGGCTCCTGATCCAGGTGCAGAACAGGCCTCCGGGCCAACATGGATGCTATCAGGTGTTTTATGATCCAGATAAAACCAGAAACAGACACTGGTTTACTTGCAGGATAATGCATTTGTTAGTTCAGTCTGCAAGGTCCTGTTATGCAATAGGAGGATGTTTTGATGAAGTGCCTAAGCAAAAGGTCTGTCCACAAGCGCATTTGCCAAAGAAACATTAGGGCTCTGTGCCATTAATTCTGTATTTATGTTGCTTCTGTTTAGAACATATCTGACTAATTGCATTTATGGTTGTACTCAGAGAAGGGGAGCCAGGTGTTTTAGCAGTTTGTCCAAATGTTACATCACTTCAGGCTCTGCCTGGAAAAATTAATAGTTTTTCAATTATCGTCCCAGAGTCACATTTATCTGATTACTGAATACGCATCCTGTTAATGGGATCCTTCCTCTGATAACAGTATAGAGAGTTTGGAGACTGAGGGCACAGAATCATTAAAAATACCCCTGTGTTGTTAACGATCTGAGATTAATTGCAAACACCAAAGAACATTGTCGCTAAAAGCTTTCTATTAAAAACAAAGACAGATTTTTTTTTTCCACAACTAATTTATCTAAGTACAATTCAGGTTTTGAGAAGAATATCATTTTTTCAGGAGGAAGTGGCAGTACAGGTCTCTGCAATCATGTTTGACAGCAGCTGATGAAGGAAATAGAAACCTTTTAAACCTATTTAAACTAAACTGGCTGAACATCAGACCCCAGAGGGTGATAATCCGTGGCACAGGGTGTAGCTGGAGGTTTGTCACTAGTGGGGTCCCCCAGTGTTCAATACCAGGCCCAGTATTGTTTAGTTTATTCACCAATGGCTTGGATGAAGGAGCAGAAGCCTCCTCAGCAAGTTCACTTTCAACACAGAGCTGGGAGGAGTGGCCAATACCCCAGAGAGATGTGCAGCCCTTCAGAGGGACCTTGACAGGTTGGAGAGATGGACAGAGAGAGACTGACAAATTCAACAAGGGCAAGTGCAGGGTCCTGCACCAGGGGAGGAATAACCCCTGCACCAGGACAGGTTGGGGGTCAACCTGCTGCAAGGCAGCTCTGTGGAGAAGGACCTGGAGGTCCTGGAGGACAAGTAGCCCACGAGCCAGCAGTGTTCTCTGGGGTCCAAGAAGGCTGATGGGTAAGGAGAAGAAGTATTAGTAAAAGCTTTGCCAACTGCAAAGGCCTGTTTATCTATTCAACTTATGATTTTTGGTAGGACAGAACAGGACTCAGGACTTTCTCACTGCTCTTACAGTACTGCAGGTTGTTTCTATGTTTTTGCAGTCCATTCTGTTTCTTGTAAATATCTTCGCCTTCTCCTCCAGCTGGTTGCTGCCTCCAGGACATCAAACATATTTCTGAACGATTGTGTCATCTGTGTGGATTTTCCAGGCTATTTTTCTGGTTATATGTTTTATGTATTTATCAGACACCAATGAAAGAGTACTCAGTGCTCTGCCATTGTTGCCTTACCCTGTGTTATAAACTGCTAATTCTAATTGCCCTGGCTGCAGCTGAAAATCCCTTTGCCAGAGCATTTTTTGAGAATAATTTCTCACTGTATTTCTGGAGGCTGGCAATGATCTTGCTTTTGTTCAAATATTCTGTCCTTTGGGACATTTATGGCAGATTCCCAGAAGCAGTAAAAAGCAGAACACATACAAGAGATAAGAGAGAGATTTCATAGTACTGACAGAGCAGTGATTGCTTTGATGAGAGAAAACCAAAGATCTGCAGCCAGCCAAAGTTGGTGCTTCAGTCTTTCAGAATCAGACCTGTCTGTGTAAAGGCTGAAATCAATAGGTTCAGTCACAACTGTGCAACGTGGAGATCTGTGAGAGATTGTCATACACCTAACGTCTGTCTAACATATCTTTATCTACTCCTGCTGTGCAAAGCAGCCCTGTTAGATTACTGCTTTGACCTTGACATCAGTGCTGCAAGGTTTTTGTGTTTTTGCACAGGGAACAGCACAGAAAACTAGTATAACAAATGTGTGTTTCTCTGTTTTGTAATTTGCCTGTCTTTTGATCAGGTTATGCTACACCAGAACCACTCTGGATTTGAAATCCTCCCTGTGTCTTTCTGCATATGTGTATCTGTATGTGCATGTATACAGTTAATTGCTCCTTGCTTCATTATCATATTTCCCTCTAAAATGTTTGGGCAAGGTCACAAGGATCTCTGCCCATACGGAACCATAAGCTCAGAATGACTCAGGTAGTAAGGGGCATGAACCAAGAAGTGGTTAGGAACAACCATCAAGGACTTTCCACAGAGATATGGTGGATGACTAGCCTGCTTACCTTGAAGAATGAACACACTGAGGAGAGAGAATTTTTATGCACCTTGACTCCATAAAAACTTTCAGCAGTGTCCTAATGCATCCTTGTGGCCAAACCAATGGTAGATAGATTGAAAAAGATTAATAAGGTGGGATGAGTATTCACTGGACTGCCAGGCCTAAAGAATGATGTCAGCTGTGCCAAGTCCATGTCAGTTAGTAGCAGCATCCTGCAGGCTCTTTATTAACAGCCTAGCCACCATCAAGCTAGGTGAGAGCATTTGGCACATGGAAAGGAAGGGCCACTATTCAGAGGGACAAACAGCTTTACAGAATCTTCATTATTTCCAGCCATAGTGAATGCAAAGCCTTGCACCTAGGATGGCTTAGCCCCCCTTGCACCTGTTCCACACATGAGACAGGTGAAGCACCACAGCATTACAGTCCAGGGACTGACTGGCTGCAGAGAGCCGAGATGGAAAGGGCTGGGGGGTCCCGATGGGCAGAGGACTGAGCATGAGTTCACTGTGCACACTGACAGCAATGAAAGCCAGCAGTCAGCTGGGATGGGAACTGTGTGTCACACTGGTGTAACATGCACCACCAATACACCTCATTAACTAATTACACCCCATCTAGAACCCTGATCCAGCTCTGGGCCCTCCCCTATGAGAAAGTCGTAGATAAGCCTGAGTACTTCTGGCATAAGACAACCAAGATCTTTGGGGCTGGTGCACAAGAGCTAAGAGTGACTAAGGAAACTTTTCAGCCTGGAAAATAGATCAGAGTGACCTCATAGACAATGGATACTCCATACAGTGGGGAATACTACCAGATCTGCAAGGGACAACTCATCATGATTGGGGAGAAAAGGCAGAAATAATACAATACCCTATTCCCATGTTAAGAGACTGTAAAGAAAGTTTCCTTCAGTGTCTTTATGGAAAAGTCTGATTTTTCTCACTGGAACAAAAACAGGACAGGTATCAGGGTTACAAAAATTAAAAGTAGGAGAGCAGATAAGGGACAAAAAAAAATAAAGTAAGATAAAAATGCACTTCAGGGTGTTTTCTTAAACACTCTACTACTCTTGTTTATTTGGGCTTTCATAAAAATTGGTTAATTCATAATAAAAAACATTTGCTTTACTGTAGGCTTCACAGTTGGTAACAATTGGTAAATTTTTAATATTTCCGGAGGCATAAGCAAAACACTAGGTTTTTGAAATTCACAACAACAGACTCTCAAAAAGATGCATGCATTTAAAAACATTTGGTAATATTAAAAAATAATGATATTATAACAGTAGAATATGGCAAAAATGCTGATAAGTTTATGTAGCTTTATTTACACATAAATATACACATATTTTGTGGGTATATTTAGAGGTTTAAAGAGTATATTTAGAGTTTAAAGGTGCAAAAATACAATTTTCATCAAAACTTGAATACAGTTTAAAAAATGCAATGTGCAATAAAATGTGTATGAATTTAACTGCTTATTTCCAGTAAAAACTATTGGAAATTAAGGTAAAAGACATTGAAAGTAAAAAGTCAAACAATTGACTGAAATTAAAACAGTTAGCAGAATAATGGCAGAAGGACCTGGTGAAGGGTTTTCTGGGTCAATGCAGAAGAGTACATTCAGAATCACCAGATGTTCTATCCTGTCTGCAATGACAGACATATTCTTAGACACTGCAAAGAGTTTGAATATTGTCAAAGTGCCACAATTTCTGAACGATAAAACTCCTCTGGAAAGCTATCATTTTCTGCAATTTCAACAACAGCTTTCTTGTTTTCAACTGTTCCGTTTGCATTGCTTGTTTCTTCTAAAATTACCACTAAACTTGACAGAGTTGTGTGAGGATCAAGCAGTTTCACAAGGGGTATGTCCACCTTTCTCTCCTTAAAGACACGGTTCTGAATTGTCATAGCTAACATGGAGTCTATGCCCAAAGACGAGAGTGCTGTATTCATGGCTAGTTCATCTGTGCTCACTCCCGTGAGGTCACTCACCAGGGAGGTGATGTAGTCTTCGGATTTGAGAAAGGCAGTCTCTGAGACTTCTGTTTCCTCAGACATTTCGATCTTGTTCCTGAAATCTTCTGAAATAAGTGATATGAAGCGACTTTTGAGAGAAATAATCTGAGTAAAAACATGCTGATACAAAGTTTGAAAGTTCAATTTGGCAACAGCTTGCTGCGGGTTGTTTATCAGTAAGGTCTTCCTGAGATAGTCATGAATTTCATGCACTTGCAGAATATCTATGCCCTTGGATCCCAGAATGCTCTGGATGTGGTTTTGATTGAGCAGAATGCCAAGGTTCAAAGCACCCCAATTAATGGCCTGGCCTGAAAGCCCACAGTTCCTCCTGTAGAGGCAGAAGAGATCCAGGAAAGAGTTTGCAGCTGCATAGTTTGTCTGGGTGGCATTGCCCAGAAAGGAAGTAACAGAGGAGTAGCACACAAAGTAGTCAAGCTCCTGGCCTCTGGTAGCCTGGTGAAGATTTAGGGTCCCTGCTACTTTTGGGCTCAGCACTTTGTGATAGTCAGCCAGCCTCAGGACTTCAAGGTGGCCATCGTGTAAAGCAACAGCACTTTGGAAAACCCCTTTAACTGGACAGCCCACAAAGGTGTTGGCAATGGACTGGAAAGCTTTCTCAACATCACTGGTCAAAGCCACGTCACACTGCACAGACACGACTTTGGTCCCCTTGTACTGCTGCTGCAAAGCCCTCATCTCTTCTTGCTTCTCCCTGCTGGGAATTCTCCTGGAGAGTATTGCAATACACCCTCCTCCATTCTCTGCTATGAATTTCACCGTTTCAAAGCCAAGTCCAGTGAGTCCCCCAGCTACTACATAAACAGCATTCTGCTTGAACAGCTGCTTCTGGGGCTCGTACAACGGGATGTCTGAAAGCACACCCATGTCCTTCTGCCTTCTCAGAACAGCAAGGGGGACAGAAGTGCAGGTGAAATAGGATGTCACAGAGTTTAGCCCTTCCAAGTTCTCAGGCTGCTGGAAAACAGAACCTGAGAGATGCCTAAACTGTTTCATATCCATGGAATTGATCCAGGCATGTACGGGTTTCTGCAATTCCTTTAGAGGTGCTTTCCGGAAAAGGCTGGCAACAGAGAGGATATGAAAGCTGATGTTTTCAGGATCAATTTCACTGGCATTCTGGATACATTCAGACTCTTGATTGCCACACACAATCACCACATCTTTAAGAATGCGCATGTGGGCCAGATCCTCCCATGACACTCTGTTGACTGGAGGAAGAATAACAAGGGCATTGCACAGGTTGATATACTGCAACACATTAGGAGTAGGCTTTGCAAGGACTGTTCTCCAACCCATCTCTTCTGCTGCTGCAGAAAGAACATGGCACAAAACTGATGCTGGTTCTATAGTAAGAATACCCAATGTTCTGCCACGTTTCCCCTTGGGTAACCTCTGAGTGAAGATTTCCCATGCAATGATGAAGTATGACACACAAGGGACATTCTGGAGGAATGGGAATTTCCTTGCATTGAAACAAACTGTTCCTGGAATCTGAACTCTGGATGATGCAGCAGTGGGATAACATGAAACCACATGATCTCCCACTTTCACTTTCTTCACATCAGTGCCTATTGCAGTGACTGTGCCACTGAAATCAAGACCTAGAAGCCTGTGTTTGTCTCCTACCTGGGAGTTCCAATACAGTGTATTCCCAAAGTTGCAGCTGGAAACACTAATGGGAAAATAATCTTCTGAGTGCAGACAAATTTTATCCACTTGAATTTCAACACTCTGATTGTCAAGCTGAGTAGCAGCACCAGTGGATATTTCCCCAGACAAGTCTTTTGCTGCGTATGGATCAGAAGTGTACAAAGTGAATGATTGTGATTTCTGGAGAGATCTTACAGGTTGGATGTAATCTGCATCTACATAAGGTGTGCGCCTGATTTCAGACACATAAATTCTTCCCTGGCTGATGCAAACTTCTGGATAGTCCCGACCTTGGTATTTGACAAGAACATCTGCTAACACTGAGATGTCCAGAGAAGTGGAGGAGCTGAGGTCAATCAACTGAAATGTGATTTCTGGAACTTCAACAACACAAGTTCTGGTCATGCCATACAATGCAAACCCACAGTTAACGTGGTCCACATATCTGTCTGTTGTTCTGTAGGTGATCACTCTGACGGAGCAGGGGGACGTCTTCTCTCTCAGTGCCACCACTAGCTGGCGATAGGCTTCGCAGCACTTTGCCAACTGATCTACTGCTTTCCTTGGGAAATCTTCACTTAGCTTTTGAATTCCCCACAGGAAGAGGATTTCATCATAATCCTCAACCTCTGCTCTCATTTTACTCTGTGAATCACCTTCCGTGAGGCATTCCCAGCCTTCATATGTAACGTATCTTGAAGCAGGATGCAAGTGTTTTCTGAGCTGCTCAGCTATCCCAAATTTGTCTGCAAACACAAGGACTCTCGGCTTAAACCCCAGATGTCCAATTGTCTGTGAAAGAGAGACTTCTTTCCATTTGTTTTCAAACAGGAACTCATTGTCTCTGGAGGACGATTCCTTCATGAAAGTGATGGCAACGCGCTTGAGCTCAGCCAAAACAGAGCCGTGCTTGTCCACAAAGCATCCACAGACCTCAAGGCAGTTCCCAGTGGATTTGCTCATTCTCATGTATATCATCATTTCCTCCTCCAGCGGGCGGAGCACCACCAGGCTGCCTATCCCCGAAGGAAAGCCTGCTCTGGACTGGAGTGTCCTTGAGCTCAAGACAGCCGTCATCTGCAGGAAACAGTCGAGCAGCACTGGGTGGATGCAGTAGCTGTACATGTCTCTGATGGTCTCCTCATTCACCTTTATGCTTGTTATAGCTTCCTTTAGCTCCTGGCAATAATGAACATCACCGAGCTGCCTGAATATGGAGCCATACTGAAAGCCAACCTGAGACAGTGCTTCATAAACCTCCTCTCTGCTAATCACTGACTTGCATCTTCCATAGATGGCTTGGAAGGAGATGCTGCTTTCTTCTACCACACCTTCAAGCCCCTTTGCCACTTGGCCAGCAGCATAAACTGCGTTGGAGGAAGAGAGAACTTCAAAGGTTGTCATGGCTTTTTGTGGACTCAGCTTGATACTCAGCACTTGGGAACTCTGTGTGAGAACACATGGCGCAGAAAAGCTGATACTCAGCTGGCAAGAGCTCAGAGGCACTTTAGGTCTTGAGCTGCTCATCACACAGGCCAGACCAAGCTCCACATAGAAAGCACCAGGGACTAAGGCCACTCCATTGTTCTGGTGCTCATATAAGTATGGTGTCGTGTCCTGGGATACCAGGCAGCCAAACTCCACATTGTCACTGTTTATGCCATAAATCAAAGGATGACTGGCACTTACACCTCTTTGGTTTGCTTGTTGATGCATATGCAGACAGCCCATGAGTTTTTGGCGATCAAATTGATATCGTGGAATAGCCACAGGAACACTTTGGTACCCGTTATAAAAGCGCTGCCAGTTGGGATTAAATCCCAGTTCAAAGAGATTTCCTACCAGGGTGAAGAGTGTCTGATATTCTGCATCAGTTTGCAAAGAGGACAACACTTTTGTGCCTTTTCCTAGTGTTTCTTTTATGCTTCGTTGCAATGCTCGGTGAGGACTTATTTCCACAAACACCACGTTCTCCCTGCCTCTGGCTGCAGTTTGGATGGCTTGTGTGAAAGCAACCGGCTCACGAGTATGCTGTGCCCAGAATTTGCCCTGAGCAAAGTCATTTTCAGATGCAGCCACCCCAGTCAGTGTTGAAATCACTTCCATTTCCCCCTTCTGCTTTTCTAAAGGCTCTATCTGCTCCTCCAGCTCCCCGAGTATCATGTCCATGCTGGGGCTGTGGTACGCAAGTGGAACATTTAAAACGTGAAGAAAGATGTTTCTCTGTCTGAAAGCTTCAGCTAACTCTCTCTGGACAGCTTCCACAGCATCTACACTCCCAGACAAGGTGCAGGAAATGGGGCTGTTGAAAGCAGCAATGCACACCTTTCCTGAGTAGGGGTGCAGGTGCTCAGCAATCTCTTCAACAGGGATGTTTCCAACCAGCAGCATTCTGCCACTGGCAGTCTTTGCCTGCAGCCTGCTCCGGTGATAAATCACTTTGACTGCATCTGCCAGGGAAAGGTACCCAGCAATATGTGCAGCAGCAACTTCCCCCACTGAGTGGCCAACAACAGCAACGGGCTTAATACCCCAGTGCTTCAGGAGGGAAGCTACAGCCACCTGCAGGGCAAACAGCAGGGGCTGGCAGAGCTCTGGATTCAACCAGTCCTTTGGGCTATGATTTCTTGCTGGCAGGAGGCTGATGGCAGCATGCTGCTGAAAAAGGTCTTCTATTTCCTTACACTTGTCTCTGAACACGGGCTCTGAGCTCAGCAGTGCCTCGCTGAACTCCTTCAGCGTCACGCCGTTTCCACAGAACACAAACACCAACTGTGGTTCCACTTTGGACATGGCAGGTTCCATGTTCGCTGCTGACTTAAGCTCTTGCTGCAAGTGTCGGAGGGAATTTGTGACAAAGGCTTTTCGGTACCTGTAGTTGACATGGCTTCTTCTGCAGGCAGATGTGTAGGCCAGGCTTGGGAGAGTTACAGAGTTCCGTGTGCTCAGCTGCTCAGCTGTATCAGCCAGTGTCATCTGAAGGGACTTAGGGGATGCTGCTGACAGCAGAACTAATTCCAGGGGCTTTTTAAAGGCAGGAAGAGGCTCTGGCTGCTTCACCTGCCTGACTACAACATGAGCATTGGTTCCTCCAAATCCAAAGCAGTTGATGCCAGCTACTCTCCCATACTCACTGGATTCTTCCCAGGGCTCTACAGCTGTGGCAACGGCAAGGTTTAATTTTTCTGTATCAATGCTGCTCATCTCCTTTGAGTAATGCAAGGATGGAACAATCTTCCCATGATGCATCATCAGGAGCACTTTGATTAACCCGGCTGCTCCAGCAGCTGATTCAGTGTGTCCAATATTTCCTTTCACTGAACCGATTTTCAGAATGGAAACTTGGGAAGACCTGTTTTTGCTAATGACACTACCCAGACTCTCAGCTTCAATAGGATCTCCAGCAGGAGTTCCTGTGCCATGGGCTTCAATATACTGCACAACTGAGGGATCCACACGACATCCATAAATGCTGCGCAGTAACTTCTCTTGCTCTATTTGAGACGGTCTCGTGATCGGAGTCATGGACCTGCCGTTCTGATTGACTGCACTGGCATTTATCACACCCCAGATTTTGCTGTAGTCTTCCTTTGCCTGTTCCATGAAAAGGTAAATTATCTTTAATAAACTCATGCTTTCTCCACAAAGAAGACAACAAAACACCACAGCAAGGCTAAAAACAATGAGAACATGATGCTAACTTTTAAATGGGGGATCCTTTCCCTATGCTAGGACAAATGCACAAATTCTTAAGAAATGCTTCACTAATCTTAAACTTGAATTGGAAAAACTTCTGTGGAATAGTCATTATAAGAGGTGAAGATATAAAAAAAATTCAGGCAAGCAACAAGTCTTATTTCAGGCTGCTTCACAGACAATCTTACCTTTTTCAGTGGTTTGAGGAAAACAACACCACAGCCTTCTCCCCTTCCATAGCCATCTGCTTTTTTGGAGAAGGGTTTGCTTATGCCCTCTGGAGAGATCATTTTGGCTTTACTGAGAGATACAAAGGTGCGGGGATCGATGATGCAGTTCACCCCACCACAGATTGCTGCCTCACAGTCTCCTGGAGTCAAACAGAAACATACTCATGTTGAGATGGCCCAGGTGATAAAACAATAGCAATCCTGATGTCACTGTCCAGCATCTCTTCAGTCCCATTACCTGATTTAATGGCTCGCAAGGCGTAGTGCAGAGCAAAAAGAAAAGATGAACACGCAGTATCGACAGTCAGAGACGGTCCAGTCAGATTAAATGTGAAAGAGACCCTGTTGGCAGCAATGCTCATTGCTGTTCCAGTGCCATCATAATGATTGATTTCACTCACTATTCTGCTGGTTATGATTTCGTAGTCTCGATTCATGAGTCCTGGAAAATATCAGATACATGTCAACTTAAGCCAAACCAACAATAGGCATGTACAGCTCAAAACCTGATGGTGTGGTTTGGTTTCCAGTGTTAAGTCAAAACCATGTGGCATCAGGGCTCCTGTCATAAAGCTTTGGTCCAACACAAGTCAAAGGCAAAGTCACAGCAATTTCCCCTGGACCCAAGTTATACAAACATACCAAACATTTGAAAATCCTACCTGCCCAGGAAATTACAGGAAATTCCTACCTGCCCAGGAAATCGCCTTTCCTGATGGCTTAGCTCAATGTATGATGCAGCTAAGATCTCTGTAGTCTGCTTAGACCCCTGTATCTCAGTTTGAGACTGAGATACAGTTTTGAGACTCAGGTTTAGTTTAGCTATGAGGACATTCATCAACAAGTTACAAGGAGGGTAGTTAGTAGACATTAGTACAGGACATTACCTTCAATTCCTCAGATGTACCAAGTTAAAGGTCCCAATACAAACTACATCCAATACTTTGTATTTATCATCAACTTTCACACTTGCAACCAGTAAGAAATAGTGAAGAAGAACTGGGCCTGTGAGAGAAGTTGTGTCCTCTTTTTGGAAACACAACGCTTGAAATACTGTGGATCCCCAAGTCCATGAGCAGTATCTCTATTCAGAGAGCAAGGAGTAGTGCCCTCAGTGGAAGAAGAGCATCTCTCAGACTAAAAGGTAATCTAAATCATTTCCCCTACAGGTACATCAGCCAAACTCCTCCAGAAAACTCCTTTTTAAAGAAACACAGATTACACCAGCAATAATGTGCTGTTATTCTAGTATTGTCCTTTAAAAATCTTTCAATTGGTATCATCTCCTTCCTAACTTTCCAGGTACTGACAAAGGCAGTTGGACAAGTGCACCATGGTACCATTCTAATGTTCACAGGAGGATTTCTGCTGCTTTAAAATGATATTAACCCCCAGAACACCTTAACCAAAGTAATATTGGAAAACAATATACTGGGGAAAAAGTGTAGGCCTGTGTAGAAGCCCAGAAGATAAGGGGCTAATGTGTCCATGTCAAACACCGATTGCTAGACAGCCATGGAGCCAACCAAGTATTGTCAGTAATAACCAAGAATTGTTAAAGAACAAGAGGAGGAGGGGGCCATGCAGAGGTAGGGTATCACTTGCTATTGGCCAGACCAACACTGAAACCAGGACTGGTGATTTCTTTCTTTCTTTCTTTCTTTCTTTCTTTCTTTCTTTCTTTCTTTCTTTCTTTCTTTCTTTCTTTCTTTCTTTCTTTCTTTCTTTCTTTCTTTCTTTCTTTCTTTCTTTCTTTCTTTCTTTCTTTCTTTCTTTCTTTCTTTCTTTCTTTCTTTCTTTCTTTCTTTCTTTCTTTCTTTCTTTCTTTCTTTCTTTCTTTCTTTCTTTCTCTTTCTTTCTTTCTTTCTTTCTTTCTTTCTTTCTTTCTCTTTCTTTCTTTCTTTCTTTCTTTCTTTCTTTCTTTCTTTCCTTCTCTCTTTCTCTCTTTCTCTCTTTCTCTCTTTCTTTCCTTCTTTCCTTCTTTCTTCTTTCCTTCTTTCCTTCTCTCTTTCTCTCTTTCTCTTTCTTCTTTCTTTCTTTCTTTCTTTCTTTCCCTCTTTTTCTTTCTTTCCCTCTTTCTCTCTCCCCTTCTTTAATTAAACTCTTTCTTGCTCTCTTTTCTTCCACTCTGCCTCTTTATCCACAACCAATTACCATGTGCTGATGCAGCAGGTCAGGGTATAAAATTCCAATTTCCATGCCAAGTGTGTAATTTAAAACTATGTGATTTTTTTTGCAGACCCAAGGGTTTGGGTGTTCCCTTCCCCTTAAGGGTGGAACATCACAGCCTCCTTGGGAGTGTCTTTCCCAAGAAGGGCTGGGTTGAGGAGGCAGTTTTAACTGTTTCTTGATTCACTTCAGTGCCTGAACACAGGAAGAAAAGCACCAAAAAGTGATACAGGAATTGTACCATGAACTTTTAGAGTAGCCTGGGAATTCTTACCAAAAGTAACCAGTAGTGCCATAGCACAGTAGCCCTACATCTCCAGTCAAGATCCAGCCTAGATCCCGTGCTAGATAACATATTGAAAGGTTATGAAGGGTTGCTCCAATCTTTATGAGCTTCAAACACACTTTCTTTGCCATTAAATTTTCATCTTACCAATAAAAACACCTGTTCTGGTGCCACTGACAGATTCTACAGGAACTCCTGCATCCTCCAGGGCTTTGTATGTGCACTCTATCAGTAATTTCTGTTGTGGATCCATGCGTTCTGCTTCCACATTATTAATCCCAAACAGGTGGTTGTCAAATGAATTAAATCTGAAATACACAGACCAGAATAGGATATGACATATGTATATAAGATGCATTTCCTTCTAGACTCACAGTAAACATTTTTTGCAACTTCATGGAAAGCAGAGCAGTAACTGGTATTTAGGCCACAGTTCCCATTTATAAAATTCAAAAGAAATATTTATGAGCCAAAGATGTTTCATGTCCCACCACAAAGTATGTCATTTTATCAATGATTCTGCATTTCAGAGGTAAGAGCACACTCCTACCCATTTTTATTCTCATGGTTATTGCACTACTACCAACTGGAGTCCTTAAACTATGAAATGTGCAGGATGAGACTCCCTCTGGTATAATGTGGTCATAGCCAACACGTTACAAACAAATACTGATTTCTACATGATTTTTAGCCAAAATATACCAGTGCTCTACAATTTAAAACCAAAAGGTAGAGGATCAGCTCAGGTGTTTTCAATGGATACCCATGCTTCTCCAACAACACATTCATAAATACTTTGTGTGTGTGTGTATGTTTGTCTTTAAAAGCATCTTCAAAATAGGCCCATGCTTACAAAAGACCAAGTCCAATCTGTGTCTCAAGATCAGATTTATAAGGCCTTCTATCAATATCTAACATGGGACTAAGCACTAAATTAATTCTGGGTTCTATGGTTCAGCCCTGCCAGGTATAAATTTCAGGAGACAATGAGATTTCTTCTGTGCATGTCAACTTCTCCTTTGAAGGAAACTCTACAGCCTGAGGATCCAAGGTGAATGTGGAATTCCAATATGAGACGCTTAGGTTGACCCTACCGTAATTTGCTGTTCTTCACACTATCACAGCCCCTGAGCAGCAGTACCCATAGTCTAAGTAATACAAAAATCAATGGTGCAACAAGGTAACAGACTCACTCATCAAGAAGAGCAGCTCGAGTTGTGCACATTTTTCCAGGCTTGTTATCACCTGCATCATACCACTCCTTGACATTAAATCTCTCAGGGGGAATTTCTATGGTGCAGTTCTTGCCTTCTTCCAGGACTTTCCAGAAACTGTCAATTCCATCTCCTGTTGTACAAAGTTTTTAAAACAAATTAAAGGATGCACTCCCCTCCCCATGCAGACTCAGAAATGCACAATCAGCTACAAGGACCTCCCACATGGAAATCTAGGATGCTTAAATAGACTTGCCACAGAAAGTTGTAATCCTTCTTTGATGAGAGGAAAATGAAAAAGCATGACTGATCCCCTCACTGCTTGTCTAAAAGCAAAGGACCCCCACAAAATCCTGAACTACCTTCTCTCCCCATTTCCCTCATTGCATCTACTCTAAGTACTGTAGTAAAGCAGGAAACTTTCTTTTAGATAAACCCAACCTGTTTATATTGCAGGCACTGCGGATAAAAATGTCCAGCCCTTCATCTGTCTCCTCTCCCTATGGCTGTAGAGTCCTATAACAATGCACAGTCACCCAGCCAGTGAATATGCAGAAAGTTCAAATCATCCTACACCCATTCAGCTCATTTGTATGAGTTTCATGTGCAGCTCAATGCCCTGCCCACAGCCAGCACTGCAGCTTCTGTCTGCCTGCCTGTCTGTCTGTCTGCAAACAAATTCAAGCCAAGTAGTTTGCACCACAGCAGCACCTTTCAGAAAGATCCCACAAGCATCAAAGCAACAAGTTCTACTAAGGGACAAACATGTTGGTTTCCTCCATTCCAACATTAATTAAAGACTCTGCTTTTCAATGTTCACTCACAGCCTGTTTTGCTTTTATCCCAAACTTACCTCCAGGAAAGTTGCATCCGATTCCAACAATAGCAACTTCATCTGTAGTCTCGATCTCCATCTCCTGGGCTGCACCAAGACAGGAGTAGTGTCAGCCCAGTCAAAAATTTATGCATTTTCCACTGAAGAAATGTTAGGTTAAAAGGCGAATGCCCCACAAAGACACAAACCTGTCAAAACTTGATTAATCTGGAATGATCTGCTGTTGGTTGTGATGACAAATTACACTGCCTACAAGTGACCACAGATGTTCTATGTTTTTCCTCGTCTCTACTTTTGGAGGAAATTCCCCACTCAATTCCCCAAACTCTCTCATCCACAGGCACTTCCTTTTTACTTTTAACCTCTGCTAACAAAAAGTGAATCTTTTCAACAAATTAGATGGCAAAGACACGAATTCCCTTTGGGATCAAATGAAGTACCCCATGAATAGAACTGACAGATGATTTCTTTTTCCTTGATTCTGAGAAAGGAACTTGGCAGATAAAAATCTGTTCAATTGAACTAATTGAACTCACTAGGATGCCCAACTCTAAGATCTTCTTCAGTCCTCCTGGAATTCCTTCAACCCACAAAGAGGAGAAGATTCCCCTAGAAAGGTTTTGTGAGGGATTCTTGGCAATGGAGAGAATTTCCCATCCCAGGGATAGCACAGCACGTCCCAAAGAGCCTTTCTCAGTCACTGACTGACAGTAGTGAAGCAAAGATGAGGCTGTTTCACAACCACACACATCACTCAAAGGTAGCATTTCTTGCAGGTTTGCTTTGAAATGTGAAATTAGGAATGACTGCTCAGATTCATACTTTGAAAAATTTACTTTGATGTTCCATTAAGAATGGAAAAAACAGATAAAAGAACACCTAACAAAAAAAAAGGAGAACAGAATCTGTTTTTCTAGGAGTAAATGCTATTTTACCAATAATGTAAATTCAATATTGACACAAGAATTGTTTCCTTTCAATTCTTTCAGAATTGTCTGTTATTTCTATGGTTCTATAATTTCTTATTTTTATGTAGCTGGTAAACTAAAGCTGCAAAGCCCAACAGAATACTTATATCACAAATGTACTTTTAAGCATTGTTCCTAAGTTAGCTCTTAAATAGCAAATAGCAAATAGTAGAAAATTAAGGACCTTCCAATCATAACATAAAACATATTGTTGGCATCTCTAGAGCTATGTAACTCTTACCTTATATCATCCAAATGAGGTGGAGTAATAGCCTGAATCTGTGGAAGTCTTCTGTGTGGTTTCCTTCTTAAATGGGTATGCTAAGTTGTTAACGCCTTTCAAAGGAAAAATGAAAATGAGTCATATGATTAGTCAGTAAACCTGACCTTGACTAAAGTTCAAAACTAATTCCCTGAAGTAGTAAATTCTTGGTGTCACAAGTTTTCACACGAAAGCAATAGTAAAACCTCTCTTATCTAACTTTTTACAGTTAGCAAAACAGATAATTTCAGATATCTTGCCATGAAATAGACCATAAAATCTTTATGATCCTTAGACTATGATTTAAAAGACTGTCTTTAAAATAACAACTCAACTTGGTTTGCTCTCAATATCAATAAATACGAACTGGTGTTAAAATCCTATTTTTGGAGGCATCATTTGTGAAAATGAAGAACTCTCTATAAACTAAAAACCTAAGTCTCATGTTAGATTGCAAGCTGCTTTCTTTTACCAAGCATGACCATTTAAATGTGCAAGCACAAAAGCCTTCTCAAAAGACAAAAAATCCCAAACTATTTCTGAGTCTACCACAATATTAAAGGAAATATTGAGTTTTCTTTCTAAAAACTGCCATCTACTTAAATGCCATACAACAACAAAATATCCAGAAGTAAACTCTGAAAGGATCAAGCCCAGTAGTCACTGCTAGATGCCTTTTTTAGTCTCCCTCGTCTGATTTCACCCCAACCACCCAAACTAATTTTCTCCTGTTCAGAATTTGTAATGGAAACACAGGGTTACATTCACTTATGGTTAAAGTTTTCGTTGATGGTGGGACTCAACTCTTTCCACAAAGACTGCAAAAAAGCATTGTGCTGAGAATAAACTGTTTATTCTGCCACCAAGTAGCTTCATAACCTGCTCCGAAAAGTTTTAAACTTTGCTCTCCATTTCATAGTTGAATTATCCCACAGTTCTGAATTTGAGGTTGTTGGGAGTTATTTAATAATTTTTTTTAATTAACCCACTTCCCTGATGTGATTATGAAGCTTATTAACAAGATTGCTAGTCTGAAAGTGACTTGAGAATCTCCATAGTTTACACATCTCTAAAGAACACTCTTGTTAGTGCTGGTACCGTTAACATTCTCTAGCAGAACAGAATGTGGATTCATCAAGTGAACTAGAATGTACTGTGGAAACTCTGTTAGAGTTTCACAATCAGCACCAGGTTTTACCTGGAAGAAATGGTTGCTAAGCCATATTTTGAGGTATTGGTTAGATATTGGTAGAATATTGAAATGTATCCTGCACATCTGTGGCCACTAATTTCAATGCAAGTTAAACCAATCTGAACCCCAGTGATCCAAACACAGTATGAACAATGTGAACACCAACTGGTTCAGGACTAAGAAAGAGCTGTTAATATCATTGGTTCTGAACATTTTTTTTTTAAAGTTTAGCTGTGTGTTTGTTGCCTGAGTGCTGAGGACTTGCACTAGTCTCATAATAGTTGGAATATATTAATAAACCCAATCGCTTGCCCAATCCTTTTGAGCAATGACAGAAACAGAAATAGGAACTAGGTATGGAAATACATGTAGCAATAATGGATTGAGTCTGTTACTAACGTAGGCAGTCTATTTATAATTGAATAACATGTTGGTTTGTCATCAAGCTACATATTGATTTGTCATGCATTTAATCTAAATTTAAAAGTAAAAAGTTGAAAAGGAAGACAAAGAGCTGTCATATGGGAGGCACTACATTTTTTTTTGTCTCCCATACCATTAGTGTTCACCAAAACCTTTGTTTTCTTCTATCCAGACTTATGTCTGATAATTCCAAAAAGAAAAATAAAATACATTTGTATTTCCCCAAACAGTTGCATCCAGCTGAGACTCAAATATAGAAAAATATCTATTCATTTGTCTTGTCTTCATTATTTCAATCAAGTTTTTACTGTCTTCTGGTGGAAAAATATGCATGAGTGACATATCTGTGGGACTGCATGTCTTTCAAAGACAACATAGACAAAAAATTTTTGAATGCTTTTTAGTTCCAAGTAGATATTAAGACAAATACTTGTGGGTTCCCCGTTTCCATCAGGACACAAGAAGGACTACAACACAAATCACTAGATATTATTTCTTCACTGAAACAGTGCTCTGACAAGATTGGAGGTTGTGACACAAATATGTCATTCTGCATTATCATGAAAACCTAGTAAGAAAAGGTACTGGCTCTTGCACAAAACAATTTCCAATCAGTCAGATCTCAAAAGTTATATTTGTAGATAATTATAATTAATAATAATTAATTAATGTGTCATTGGTTAAGGGAGAAGTTTTTACCTTTTTCATTCTACAGCTATGAAGTTTTCCAGTACACTTATTATCACTGTTGTTTTTATAGTTATAAAATTTTCAATAACACCAAGCACAGCAGGGTTATGCCAGCAGCTGTACTAACCCATAGGGAGAACAAAGAGCCCATCACCAAGAGTAGTATGTGTGACAGCCCCTAGTTCTTTTTGTTAGCTCTGCACTATGGGGCTGCTCAGGAGGAACAGAAGTAAAAGGAAGACCAGCTTCTAGCCTCTACATTATTTTTCTTGGATTTATTTTTCCACTTTAATAGTAATCTCATGTATGATTGCAAAAACAAGCTTTTTATATGACAGTAAATGATGCAAAGCTGTCTGCATGCATTTGCTGAAAGCCTGAAACAATATCCAGGCTCTGCCTCTTTCAGACCAACTGTGGACAGTGTGGTGCCATTGCTAATAGTTCAAGCATGGACAGAAGCAACTACTACTTTCCTGATGATCACCAAGTAGAAGAGAAGACATGACATCATAGTATGAAGATGTGCGCAAATTTTTCCTAAAATTTGAATGATTCAAATTTGCTAATTTGAATTTGATTTGATTTGATGAAAGGATGGAGCACAAGAGGATTTCTCTTAACTTCTTAGAAGTGGAATCTGGAAGCTGCATGCTTTGTGTAAATTCTGAACATTGCTGGGACATGGATAGGGTTCACCCCACTTTACCTGAGCTACACAAGTGTTATGCACAGTCTATGGTAACCATCCAGCATTCTTCTCTGAAGACAACAGAGAAAAAACTTGAGTGAGAAAATCATATCAATTTAGAGAGTGAAAGTTATATAAAACCACTTTCACTGGCAAATGCAGTAGAACAATAGTTTCCCTATACCTATTCAATATTCCTTTTCATGTATGCAGGGACAACATTAATTCTTTTCTCCATACACTTAGTCTGAGATGGGAAATAAGATTATTATCCAACAGGACTCCCAGTTTCTTTTTCAGAATTGCAGCTTCCCAGAAAGAAATACCACATCCTGTCAAAGCCCTGCTCTCTCTATTTCTGATACATGACATTGCATTCAGCTATCTCAAAAAGTTCCCCTGACAACTCCACTATTGAATAACTGCATCTGTTATCAAGGCTTACATTTAGATGTTAAAGATGTTATTTAAAAAAAAAAAAAAAAGATGGGGCATAGCTGGGCATAAATATGTATATATTAAACAATTTTTAAAATAATAAAAAAAAAAAAAAGTGGAACTAGCCCTGAGTCTGGTGTAGCCTTTATAGTAAATACAAACAAGCATTTTTGTAGTATCATAGAATACCAGATCGGAAAGGACCTCGAGGATTATCTGTTGCAATTTTGTTAGAAAAAGCACCAGATGGCCCAGCACCCTGATCAGCTGAGTCTTAACAGTGCCAGAGTTGGGGAATTCCACTTCCCTGGTGAGATTATTCCAATGACTGGTTGTCCTTGTTTTAAAAATGTTCATCTTCTGTCTGACTAGAATCTCAATTGCTGTAAAGCAGTTGACCCCTACATATTCTAGTTTTCCTTATCATACAGCCTGACTCATTTTCCATTTCATCCCTGCCTGTCTTTACAAGACAGTGTATTGCCATCCATTGTAATTCTTCAGTCATGTGAGTTGTCCCACCATGGTTGTTATTCTTGTGATATCGTAACTTTCTGACTGATGCATGACGTTAGAGTTCCTCCTGTTTGTTCCCAGACAGTGTGCATTGATCAACCTACAACTGAGGTGTCAGGTGGCTGCCTTCTGTTTCTATCAGACCAGGGAAATAAGGAAAATTCATCACTACTCTGGTGGCCTGACTTATTTCACAGTTGGTTGCAATGGCATAAGTGTTGCCGCTTTGGACCCCACCCCCAGAGTCCTCCTGTTTAAAGCCAAGCTCACCAAGCTGTCCAGCCTGCTATCAAAGATTGCCCTTCTGCTTCCAGAGAAGTCGATTCCATCCCTCCTGAATAGGCTACAGTTATTAAAGAATGTCATGTTCTCAGGCTAACAGATGGGTGCCTCAATACCCCTTAGCAGTGTGTCACCCACTACAAGCATTTGTCATTTCCTTCTGTGGCATCCACTGCGTGCTGCTGGTACAGTTTCCCCTTGCAGACTTTGTTCATGGGTGTCTACAGCAGTTAAAGCTTCATATCTGTTTTT
Source organism: Muscicapa striata striata (assembly GCA_030060385.1). Taxonomy (NCBI): domain Eukaryota; kingdom Metazoa; phylum Chordata; class Aves; order Passeriformes; family Muscicapidae; genus Muscicapa; species Muscicapa striata. The sequence goes on from JAREIS010000340.1 coordinate 306,867, forward strand.
GGTTGCAGTGCTGGAGGGTGGGGAATGAAGCAGAGTCAGGCTTTTGTGGGTCACAAGGGTCAAAGGTGCCACATTCTCTTTGCTGTCTGCTAGGGGTGTAAGGTTCTGAAACCACTTATCTATCTCCATCTTAGCCTGTCTAGTACTGCACAGCCTTTTAACTGCTTCCTGCAACTCAGCCAGCTAATGCAACACCCTGTGCACATCTTTTGCAGACTCTTCTCCAGGAGAAGAATGTGGTCACTCATTGCAAAATACTGCTTCTACTGAAGTCTCCTTTCTTACCAGTCCCATCTGCATGGAAGCCTCAAACATCTCAGAGGCTTTCTCTGTAGAAGCACTGGGTTTGATATCTGAGGCATGTGCTCACCATTATGGCAGAGACTTAGAGCACTTCCCTAGGCTGTGGGCCCACTGGCAGGGTGCACAGCCCTTCTCATGTGCCTTTCATGAGTTTTGCCTGTGCAAACTGCTGCGCTCTCTCAATCCCTGTTTGCTCTCTCGATCCCCATCTGCCCACCCTGGTCACATTGCTCCCCAGTGCCACTTCAGTCTCCCACAGCTGTTCCTGGCAAGGCTTGAATTGCAGAAGCCTCTCTCATGAGAGCTGTTGGCTGCAGGCAGGAGCTCCCTGCCTGCCTTAGGTGTGTCCCTGGCACCAGAACCCCCCTGTACCCTTTAATCCACACACTGTCATGCACCCTACCATCTCCACTCTTGCATGCCTCACTGACTTCCCTTAATATTCAAGAGTAGATAATTTATACTTTTCTCCAGTATTAAATTATTGAACTATTAAGAATTTTAATGCAAAAATAAATTATGTGCATTTTAATCTGGCCTGCAACCAAAACAATTATAAGTAAGGCAGAAGCTCTGTATTTGACAACTGATAAATTGCAGCCTGAAGCCTCGAATAATAGCTCAATCAACTCAAAAGTGTGCCTTTAAGAAAAGCTGGTTTTCTTCCTGGTCCCTATAAACCTGTTAGCAGCCCTCAAATTGACAGCATGTATCAGCCTTTGCAGATTGGCAGGCTGTTACAGGATTACAGACAGCAAATATGTTTTCACAGAAATTGCATCTTCTGGCAATTCACAAGGGTCTTATGCAAGTGGTGAGACAACCATATAACTCTATTTAAATATACATAGGTATTACTGAAGGGAGCCTCTAGCTGGACAAACGTACAAGTTACTTTGTCAGTCTTGTAGGCAGCAATAACATATTTAACTATTTTAATAAACTTCACATACATTGACACACAAGACATGCACAGCTCCCAAACATATACCAGATCATGAAGTGCAAATGGCTAATGTTAGCCAAAAGAGGGATAAGAAAAGTCAAAGGAATTAAATAATCCTTGCTAAAAACAAAGGAATTTAAATATCCTTGCAGGATCTCAGATATACAAGTTACACACATTCATATAGTCACAGTGGAAAAAAACAGTCAACATACACCTGGTCAAACAGATAAGCACTGCACTGTATTCTCTACTCATTGTAGAGAATAGGTGGCTATTACTTAAGCAGAAAAACGCAGAGTGGGGACCACAGTGTCACAGTGGTGTCCCACAGGAGGAAAGCAGTGGCGCAGAATCACTTTTATCAATCTGCTGGCCACATAATTTTTGATGCAGCCCAGGATGCAGTTGTCTTTCTGGGCTGTGAGTGCATTGCTGGCTAAGTCCAGCTGCTCACCCACCAGTGTATCCCCAAGCTGTCTCAGCAGGGCTGCTCTCATTCCCTTCATTCCCCAGCCTGTATTGGTACCAGAGATTGTCCCAACTGGGGTAGAGAACCTCGCACTTGGCCTTGTTGACCCTTATGAGGTTCCCATGGGACTACTTCTCAATCTTGTCCAACTCCCTCTGGATGGCATCCTGTCCTTCAGGGCTGTCAACCACACAACTGAGTTTGGCGTAATCTACAAATTTACTGAGACTGCACTCAACCCCACTGTCTATGCATTGATAAAGGTATTAAATATTACTGATTCCAGTTTGGAAGCCTGATTACACCACTGATCACTAATCTCCATTTGAATATTGAACCATTCAGCACTAGTTTTTGATTGTGGAAATTTGGTTCTTCCTAAAAATTTGTTTTGGTAACCCTCTGTCCTTAGAATGAGCCGGAAGAAACTGAAGAGCTGATCTTTTGCTTTACAGAAAAGTTCTTTAGAAGACATTATTCCTCTAAACAGACCTCATGGAAATGGTAGACAGGCGTGTGAACTACGGATTTACTTTCTAATCTGGAACACATAAATTGAAGCCTCTTTACCTAGAACTGCCCACTTGCTCTAGATGGTGATAGTATAAGGATCTACTTACACAGGAGATGAGTGTCAAAGTGCCTTAAACAGTTTATGGAGATCTGGTGTGGTAGGGATATTTACCTACCTTCACAGTGGCTAACATGGAGTTATGTTATGGATTTGTGCTGAGCAGAGTTGATAATACAGAGATGTTTTTGTTATTGCTGAAGATAGCTTACACAGAGCCAAGGCCTTTTCTGCTTTTTGTACCGCCACTCTGGCAAGCAAGTTGGGAGTGATGGGAGGTTGGGAGAAGACACGGACAGGACGGGTGACCCAAATTGACCAAAGGAATATTCCAAACCATATGATATCATGCTCCTTATATCAAGCTGGAGAAAAAAAGGAAGAAGGTGTAGGAAAGGTACAACACATTTGGAGTGATGGCCTTGGTCTTCCCAAGTAATTATTGCACAGGATGGAGCCCTGCTCTCCTGGAGATGACTGAACACACCTATCTGCCAATTGCAAGCAGTGAATTAATTCCCTGGTTTGCTCTGCTTGCTTGCACAGCTTTTTCTTTCCCTATTAAACTGTCTTTCTCTCAGCCCATGAGAGTTTGGGAGAGCCCATGGGTTTTCTACCTTCTATCCTAATTCTCTTTCCTAATCCTGCAGGTGAGGGAGTGAGTGAGCAGCTGTCTGGGGCATGGCTGCTGAGTAGGGTTAAACCACAATAGTCCTTGTTTGGTGCCCAACATGGGGCTTGAAGGGTTTGAGATAATGACAGATCTGATTGGGATGTGCTAGACTGAATTTATATCTGTTAGTGCTGTTTAGCTGCTAACGAGTGAGCACCTATGCTTGCCATGGTGCTTGCTTTCCTGGCTGTGTGTTAGAGCCTAGTTAGTGACTGCTTTTTGCTGCTTGCTGTAGTGCTCTGCTACTTCTCACCTTATTGAATTGTGCCTCGGAACATCTTGATAACAGAAATGTGCTTGGGCTGGCAGGTGGCCAGGGTGTTCCAGCTGTTTTTGTGCTGCTGTACTGGACAGGCTGGAACATTGGTCTGAACCTGAGCTGAAGTTCAGAGGGAATGAGCATCTGTGTGGTGCTTGGCTGCTGGCTGGGGTAAAAACACAACATCTGGTCAACTAAGGCAATGGAGCACTGAAGAGAGCTGGCTGTTGGACCAGTGCAAATTGTCACTGTCCTCACACTCCAAGTGTATGCACTGAACACGAGGATGGGCTGGGAAAGGAAGAAAAAAGACTCTTGCAGTTAGAGGATAATTCCTATCAGAGAAAATAAAGGGAAAGCAAGGCAGCCAGCATTACATTTGTGTTTTACAATTTGTAATCTGAGAACATTGCTAACTGAACAGGAGTGATTTCCCTGGACTGTATTCCAGTAGCTGATCAGTGAGGAAAAAGAAAAAGGTGAAGAAAGATGAAGGAACCAGGGGAACATCAAGGTGGGTTCAGGATACACTCTGGTTAACTTATGAGAAGTAATATTTAATGTGGCTGTCAATAATCAGGGAGCAAAAAGGTTTTTTCTAAGCATATGAAGACTCCATGTGAATGGTCAGCATTCTAAGAAATACACTCCCAAGCTGACAGCAGTTCAAGAAACTGAAATTATCTGTAGTGTTCTGCTATATTGATGTAAAGCAGGTACTGACATCTCTGTAAATATTCTGGCTCCCAAAATTAAGTTTAAAACCACGTTGATAAAAATAAATAGGCACAGATAGAGCTAGACAAGCAGATTTCCATGTTTGCACCAGCAACAGAAGAAGATATGACCCTGACATGCACACCCATAATAAATAGATAGATAGATAGATAGATAGATAGATAGATAGATAGATAGATAGATAGATAGATAGATAGATAGATAGATCCAGCCAGGAGAGACTGGATTAACCTGACAAGGAGACACCTCTAATATGCTGTTGACACAGAAACATTGTGGAGCAGAAGGGCATTAGTTGTGGATTTGGCAGAAAATTTCCATGTCAGGGAAGTATAAAATTTCCTTCCAGTAAATGAAATGGGAAGGGATATGAAAAGTAATCCCCTTCAGAGATAACAGAATAAATGTTCACACTATCCCCTGCAATATCTTTGTTGTGTTTCTGAACTCTAATAAATCAGAGTTCAGTTTGTGTTCAGTATCAGTATTCTCTGATATATAAATTTACAAAATTACAAAGTAGTGTTTAAAATAAAAGCTACCAAAAAATTTCAAGCAGACGTTGTCTGATCAAAGCAACAGTAAAAGTGAGGCACTGTAGTTTTACTCTGTTTTTCTCCATAATAATGTGCACTCACAGTTCCTGAATGACTGACCATTTTATGAGGAAACCTATATATGCAAAAAGAAGCAGACTACAAATACAACATACTCCCTAGAAATAACAACTAATCAAACCTTTTGCAGTTCTCATGCAAGCAAGTTGGGGTATTTCACTTAAGGAAAGTGAAATGTTATGGACCCTTGATAAGGATATACAAATACAAAAGTTGATTAACTTCTTCTGTAGAATGCTGTTCATGTTACATAATATCGCTGCCTTTCAGGGTTTTACGCACTCTTCTTGGGAAACCTCATTATTATGAAATTGCTGTGGAGACAGGAATTTTTCTTGTAGTCAGCTTGGAAAGAAATATTCCCCAGAATTAAAGTAATAAAATCTGGCAGATTGCCTTGCCTTTCTGGTATCCTACACTGATAAGCTGCAATTCTGTTCATCACGATAATGTTCAGCTGAAATGGACAGTTTCTATCCACAGTATCACCCAGACAGTTAAAACACTTAGGCACCTTCATTCTTCCCAAAAACAAAAATGAAAAATCAAATGAACACAGTCTCAACATGCAGCAGAGGAGCCACTCATCCTGCCAGCCCCCAGCACATGGCAATTTCACAGTGTCACTGTGCACTCACAGAGCAAAGGAAAAACATCTTCTCAACACAAATAAACATCTCTTAGTTCTGGGTCCTGGTGCCAGAATAACTTCTGGGGTTTCTTTGGAATCTTATATTCTAGACAGACAAGCCACCCTAAAGGAAAACAAGAGTTCACCTCCCATTCTGCTGCACCCATCACCCAGCCACCCCCATCATTCTTTTGTGGGCATTTTCCTGAAGGCCAAAGAAAATGTTATCCTTTCTTGCACACTGGCTGGTGAGGACACAGAGGGCACCATCTGCCACTGGCAGCCCTCAGCTTGACAATTAAACTGCTCCCTTTGGACACAGGGCTTTGAGGTGCTGTATTTCCCACATGCATGGAAAGAATAGCATAGCATAGCATAGCATAGCATAGCATAGCATAGCATAGCATAGCATAGCATAGCATAGCATAGCATAGCATAGCATAGCATAGCATAGCATAGCATAGCATAGCATAGCATAGCATATAATTTCTCTGTCAGGTGCTGTGGGGGGCACTGTAAAGATCAAGTCTGTCAAATTTTCTTTAGAAATGGCACTGGCATAATAATGCTGTATCATGGTAGAAGAAATGGGATAGAAGACTTCTTGATGTTACTTTGTTTTCCTCCAGGGTCCAGTGTGTCTCACATAATTTGCAAAGCACTTTCCAAGGGCAGACTGGATGCATTTGGAAATGCTCCTCTGTCCTGGCATTCCAAAGAGAGGGTCAGAAATAAGCCTTCTGTGCTCTGACTGAGAACTCAGAATTACAAATGTCCATTCCTGATGTAAGAACACAGCTCTGCACTTTGAAATTAAAATTCACCGTGCTTTCTGAGACTTGGTTGTGTCGCACTTCACAACAGTCTACCACTGAGCTCAAAGACTTCATGAAAATAGACAAGATTAATTCAGTCCTTAGCTCCTTGAGAGCTGCACTGGTGTTCAAAACTGATTTTACAACTTTTCTAGACTACCTCTATAGTAAGAATCAAAGCAAGACCTTTTTACAGTGAGAATTCTCAGGTACTAGAACAGGTTTCCCAGACAAGTTGTGGAGGATCCACCACTGAAGATGTTCAAAACTGGACTGGACAATGTCCTGAGCAACCTGCTCTAGTTGACTTGTCAACAGGACAGGGTGGACTAGATCTCTAGACAGCTCTCCAATAGGAATTATTCTGTGACATTTACTTTGCTTTAAAATTAATTATGATATTTTGATTTCTTATTTTTTCATGAAAGCAGACAACTAGGAAATGAAAAGTAGCTAAAGAACATTAAGCTAATTAACATAACTTGAAATAAAGCATGGAAAAATTGTCATTTCTCCTGTGTAAACTAAACATTCCAAACAACAGAACATACAAGCTAGAATTTCTGATGAGGTTTTCAAGAAATTGGAAAAACAGACATGAAATGCTATCTCATGGCATTGTATTTCAAATAACATGATTGCAAAAGATCTTTGCAGTTATATAAGGAAATTACTTTAGGCTAAGGAGTTTATTGAAAGGACAGAAATCACAAAGATATTTTCTACCTATGAAACACAGAGCAGATAAGGATTTTCATTAATGCATACTTGGAAATAAATACTCATGGAGCTGAGAAACTAAAAAGTGCTAAGTTTGTTGACATCGCTTCCTCCTTATTTCATAAGAATTTACACGTCACAGTTTTATTTTAAGATTACATCCACCACCCAGACAATTAAGCACGAGTTAGCAGTGTATGAACATGAGTCAACAACACAACCCTGTGGGGGCGACAGCCAACCCCATGGGAGCAAGAGCGTGGCCAGCACTTCAAGGGAAGTAATGATCTCCTTCCATTCAGCACAAGACCTCATCATCACTATGGTGCTCCCCAGCACAAGAGAGATATCAGCTCACTGGAGTGAGACCAGTGAGGGGCACCATGATGGTGGGGTCCTGGAGCACCCAATGCACCAGGGCAGAGGGCCTAGACCTAGGCTGGAGATGGGAGGGACCATCTTCTTGCTCTCTTCAGGCATGTGATGGGAAGGTACAGGGAAGACACAGCCAGGCTGCTCCCAGAGGTATCTTGGGAAAGAATAAGGACCAACTGTCATAAATTGTATCAGAGAAATTTCAGTTTGATATTATTACAGGCAAAAACAGTTTCTTCCTTCAGGGAATTTCCATAAACTTTATTTATTTTCCATTTAACAATCTATTAATTACAGATTCTGGGATCAAGGGAGACTGAAAAAAACCAAATAACCCTCAGGAAATATCCTACTTTCTTTCATACACTTCTTCCTCCCCCAGAGCTTTTTCTCCTCAGTGGCCTCACCCCAGGCCGTGCTCAGCTCCTCTGCTGAGGCAGTGGCCAGTGCAGAGGCACATGGGGCTGGTTCCTTCACTGGCAGCAGCTTCTCCAGGCTGCACCTTCCAGCCCCTGCTCTGGCAAAACCTTGGACCCAACCCCTGCCCAGGTATCCTCTTCTCTCTATTGTAGACTTCTTTCCTCCTCCTCCTCCATCCCTGGCCTTGTTTGTCCTTTTGCTTAGTGTTTGCCACTGTCACTTTCAGACACTTTAAGACCCAGAGGTGCCAGAGACTCCCCTGAGGATGGGCCCAGCCATGTCTTAGGCTGGGTCTCTTGGATCCTGCTGCCATTGACCGTGGCCAGCTCAGGGCAGGCCTGGTCTCTTCTCACAGCAGCCAACCCTGCAGGCCTCTACCAAAACCTTGACATTTATGAGGGGAAACATCATGATGAAGTAATCAAATACTGAAGCAGGTTGCCCAGAGGCTCTGGAATATGCACCCTTGGAGGTAACTCCAAACTCACCTGAGTGCCCTGGCCCAGCACCCACAGCAGCCCTTCTCTGAGCAGGGCCTGTGTGAGAGGAGTGCCAAAGGATCCTTCCAAACCAAGCTACTCCATGATTCTACAAAACTGTTGGATCACTTCCAGGCTCAGTAAATGTTTGGAAGACACAAAAATACAGAGACCAAGCAGAAAATGTTTGCCTTGCATTACTGGGGACAGCTTTACCTTTCAAAATAAGTAAATATTACCGCAGATCTTCTGAGCAGAGACAACAGGCAGCTGTGGCCAGAGCAGGAGACAAGCCCTGTTCCAAGTACAAGGAAATGGAGGCTGAAGGGGCAAACTGAAGAAGAGTTTTCAAACAAAAAAAAGCTATGAAGCAGGAAGTCTCACCAGCCAGGCACATGTTGATTCTTAATTTCAAACACTGTGCAGAAAGTCACACATGCAAGAAACTTCATTTGCTCTCCCTACCCTGTGGTCTCTTGAGCTAGGAGCTGGCTCAGCCCTGGAGCCATTGTGACAATCAGACCATAACCAAGGTCATGTCTGCATTTGTCAGCCTGCCTAGACTGTGCCTGAAAGACACCTGGACTGAATTATTCTTCTTGCTTCTGGCAAGGTAAAAATGCCCCAGAGACAGACAGACCCTGCTGTGGAAGAGAGAAAGTTCTGTCACTGCAGTTTCAGGGTAGAATTGAGCCTGGGTCTCCTGATCTCCTGAGAAACAATCTGACCTTGAGTGTTGTGCAACAGGGATGCAACTCAGCCACCTGAACAGGATCTTCTTTTATGTCTTCTTCAGGTTTTTTCTTATAGCTGCTCTTGACCGGTTTATGTGAACTTCAAGTGGACAGCATCAGGCATATTCTGATACCATCTCGAGATGAGGCCGTTTGGGATATTAGAAATTAATTGATTGTATGGCTGGGTCCCCACAGATCTTGAAAAGAGGCAAATACAACCTGCTTAAATGTGGGGCACCAGCTATCCCTCTCAGCTCTCTTCTTAGGCATGTCAAGTATCTATCTTGTTTGACCATCCAAATAAAATGTCCCTACAATGGAGTTCCCCATCTTTCTTCACTTGCACCATCACCCAGTGGATTTCTTCCACTTGATGATGAACAGTAAAGTCTTTTTTCCTTTTTCTTGTGGTTACTTTAGTAGGAGCTTTCGCAACACGGTGAGATTGATTCCAAACAGGCTGTAGATCTTATATATAATTAAATCATAACAATAGGTAAGTGCATAATTAAATCATAACAATAGATAAGATATAACAGGAGGTGAATACTAAAATCACATCTTATAATGTCAACAAAGTTACACACACAAATATAATGGTGATTACTTGAATCTATCATACAGTTGTCTACAAGTACAAAGTCACAGCAGGTTCTCATACAGGCACATCTATTCCCTCAGGCCCATACTCTGTTCTGCAGAACAGAGGCTAGGGTGCAGCTCTGTTGTGATTTAATTCTGACACAGTGATTGGGTATACAGTTTATACCATAGCATTGTGCATTCTTAAAAAAAAAACAGTGCCTTTAATGCTGGTTGGGTTATAAGTGAAATTAACTGGTTAACACCAAGAGTGGAATTCCCTTTTAAATCTACTTGCATTATCTCAGGTTACCTTTTGAATTTCAGTGGGAAAATTGCTTTCATCTCCTTTATAATTTCTGCCACAGTAAATTGCACCACAACTGAGAAGCATATGTGGTGCAGAATGTACTAGAGTTGCCATACTGATTAGCACAAATTAAGAAGTGAGGGTGTCGTGTTCCAGAGTGGGAAACTGCAAGGAGCTCTTTTAAAAATAGATGGTCAGGAATGAAATGAAGACATATGAGGCAAATATTGTATCTAAGAACCTTAACCAGGTCAGGAGAGCCAAAAGGCAGCACTCCAAAGGCAATTTCAGATAGCCCCCAAAGAGTGTCAAACGGCAAAGGACAGAACAGCCCCCAAAGTGCCCCCGAGGCTTCTGGTGTAGTTACTTTTTATACCTCCCAAAGTCCACCTGCTGACAGGAGACCACTGGCCCAGTCCAATGTCCTACTGCAGTCCATTGGTAGAGACTTTTTGCCATCCGACTGCAGAGTGTCTCTGGAGGATACAGTTCCTTCGGTGCTCCCCTGCTGACTGCCTGTCCCATGTGCAACCTGACATGGTTGCCAGCCAAAGTCTCCCCAGACAAGGCTTTGCTCCAACTTCTCCTTGCTGCCTCCTGGACATGGCACACATGCACCCCTCCTCCATGTGGCCCTGACAACCATTGTTGAGGCATAACAAAACTGAATTGGCTCCTCACAGAGGGTCTCCACCTTCTAGGTCAAGCTTGTTTGTATGTGAGCCAAATTGAGTTAATGCTTGCAATGACTGGTCCTGCAAGAAGGATAAACAGCTTTTCGACGGTTAACTTGATCTTCAGTATGGGTGCACAGCATCATTCCCAGTATCATTCCTGGGAAGAGAAAGCAATACAAGTTCTGGAGGGGTTAGGCAAGTTGTTTAGCAGCTCGGGCTAGTGATGAAAGTCCTTTTTCCCACTCTGGATATCTCTGTTCTGTCTCTTTAAAATGCACCTGAGTTGAATAGTAAAGATCTCTGTGGTCTGTCAGGGGCAGTTTGGCCTTGACATTCCTCTAGTAGAATCTCAGCTTTCAATTCATGAAGTGCTTGCCATGGTACTGTTGCTGCTTCCTCCACCTTTTTGGTGGATGGCTCCTGCAATTAGACTTTCCCTCTGTGAGTTAGATGCTCTCTAAAAATTTAGCGCAGTAGCGGTTAAAGGCACAGAATATCAAAACCCAGAATGTTTTTGTAAGAAACGGATAGTGTGATGTTGGCTCTTGCAAATGTTAAATGTATGTTATAAGGTTGAAAGGAGTTCTGTTAAGATCTGGTGGGTTTTTATCTAAGTTTTGTCATGTTGAAAATTGATCTCCAACCACTGGAAAAGTGGAAGCACGAAGGATTGCCCAGATTCCAAGAGGCGAAATGAAGGAGGAGCTGGGTCAGAAGAGTGACATCTGCACGAGTGTGAGGAGGTAAATAGCATCTATAAGGATTGTTATGGGTGTGGGCGGTGTGCCTCTGGCTGCAGCTAAGCACCCAGCGCTGTCCCTTTTTCCTTATTCAGTCCCTTGTTGTGTTTCAATAAACCTTTCAAAATTTTAAAAAGTGGGGCGTCGTTTCTCATAGTTTTCAATATGAATTTTAATTACAGAGTAAGAAGCTGACATCCGCTTCTCAATCCGCTTCTTCTCTTTTCTTTTTCCTGACCGTATTCTGCAAGCATTTCTTTTCCCGACCCTGCTGAGCTGCAAGCAGCCCCTGTGCCTGCAGCCCCTTGGAGCACTCCAAGCATCTGCCGTCAGCCTCTGCCTGCTCCTGACGTGCTCAGCAGCAAGCAGCCTTTCACTATAGCATTCGGCAGCAAGCAACACTTGCTACCAAAGCTTATTTCCTCTCTCATTTAACTGATCCTACTGTCCTTTCTCCAAACCCTGCAGAGATTCAATCATTTCTCCCCCTGCCTGTTTGTTGGCATACCTCTCCTTTTGGCAGATAAAACTGCTTTACTTTTCCCCTTCCATACATTCTGTTTGCTTAACAACACATTTATCCATTTAAGCTCTGCCTCGGGGCTATTCGAATTTCCATTTGCACATTCTGTGCCTGGGGAAGTTGAGCACACCTTATCATCACTACCTGTCTGGAACTCGCAGATGATATCCCAAATAGACCCCTTTAACCATGGCATCCTGTCTGTGATGCCAAAAAAGGGATGTCACATCCTTAAAGGGAGCAATCAAGATACATAAATGCTTATGGTTGAAAAAAACGACAAAAGTTAGATGGTCTGCAGAAAATCACAAAGTTTTATTACACACTTGGCATGGAAATTGGAGTGTTAGTCCTTTGACCTACTACAAAAGCACAAGGAAGGAAGGAAGGAAGGAAGGAAGGAAGGAAGGAAGGAAGGAAGGAAGGAAGGAAGGAAGGAAGCCCAAACAGTAATTCACTGGAATCTCATTTTGAAACTTCCAGCAAATGCAACATAGAGAGATTGTGCCTTCCAAAAAATACCAGAAACCCTGACTTACTGGAAGCCCTATAACCAGTTCCTGTCCCTGCCCCAAGAAGCATATTTTATCTTATAAGAGCTTAATACAAAGTGCATGAATAGGCCAGGGAACAATGACAAGCATTCAGATTCTGGGAGAAGACTGACATGCACTAACTGCTTGAACACCACTCTAAACTGAGAGTTGGTGGACCCATCTTCCCATGCTGTAAGGCAGATTCCCAAGCTTCAGAGTTAACCTAAAAGCACTGGCCTGTGCCCAGTGGGAACCTGACCAGGTAGCTATTGCCACCTGGCCAGTTCCTGGGTTCCAACAAGTTAGGAGCCACAGGAAATAGCTTCTAAGTACCTGTCTGACTCACCTGTCTCAGAACACCTGTACACAGAAAAGGGAATCACCAGGATCCAACCTGCCCTAGGTGCTGAATGCAGCAGGAGATATATAACCTTGCTCAGAGCCTGGCTGGCTATTTTATACTCACGGGTGCCAAGCCTGTCTTCCCTAGACGGGAGAGAAGAAATACCTACAACTTTTGGGCAAGTACTGGCAGGAGAGGAGAGAGTTGCTTCTCTCAATGGCAAGGCGAATTGCCTGCCTGTGACATATTGTTTGGACACCTGTGGAGCACTGTTACACCTCAGCTTAATGCTCTTCTCAGCCTGAAACCACTCAAATCACTGTCACCATTGTCAAGAACACCAGGCTGCAGGGTAATTTTTGGACTTGGAAAGATCCTTTCTATCATTGCTACTGCTTAAAGCTCAGGCATATCACACCAGTGATATTCTTGTGACTTGCCAACTGGAATCGCTAACCCTTGTTTCAAAGTCTTTTATTTCTTCCACTGTCACCGTATACTGGGACATCTAACACTGCAAGATGCACATCACCACTGTCTGTGTTTTGCTCTCCGATTGAAGAATAGGTGAAGTAGCTGCAACAGCACCTGCAGCAGTTCCGGGGAAAACATTAAAAAAGCCGATGACGTCCAGAGGATGAAATGTAGGGGCGGGGCGCTGCCGGGAAGCAACAGGGTCAGCACGGAGCCAAAGCCAGGCTCGGGGCAGCGGCTCAGCACGGCGGGCGCTGCAAACGCGCGGGACCCCGTGAAGCCAAAGCCAGGGGGGAAACGGAGGGCAGGGGGGACACGAGCCCGAGGAGAAACACAGGGCAGAGAGGACACGAGCCCGGGCGGAGCCCGGCGGGGGGAGCCTGGTCTGCCCGCCCGGCCCCCAGTCCCAGGGAGGCGGCGGATGACCCGCTGAGTCACGGCGGGGGCGGTTCTGCCCCCTGAAAATCGCGGTCCCAGGTGCTGACGCGCAGAGGGGTGCTCGGAAATCCTGTAACTGTTTCTCTCCCCGTTCTCTCCTCTCCCTCTCCTCCCCTCCGGCGCCGGCACAGACCGCTCCGTCGTTCCCGGGTGGGACGCTCCCGCGGCGAGGAGCCGCCGCTGCAGCCCGTGCCCGCCTGGCCCATGGCGGGGCCGCGGGACCCCGCGGAGCGCTGCTCCTGCCGCAACACCGACTGCCTGGAGCGGCCGCTGCGCCGGCTCTTCCAAGGGCTGGCGAGCGGCGTGGCCGCCTGCCCCTGGCCCTTCGTGCTGGTGCCGCTGCTGCTGTCGGGCGGGCTGGGTGCCGGCTTCATCTTCCTGCCGCAGCTGCAGGCGAACGACATCGAGGGGCAGTTCACGCCGACGTGGGGGCCCGCCAAGGCCGAGCGCGACTTGGTGCGGCAGCACTTTCCCCCCAACGACTCGGAGCGCTTCTCCGCCCCGCGGCTGCCCACCGAGGGCGCCTACGCCGCCCTCATCGCCGTGGCGGCCGACGGCGCCTCGGTCCTGGAGCCGGCGGCGTGGGCAGAGGTGCTGCGGCTGAACGCGGCCGTGCACGACGCCGAGTACGAGCGGCTCTGCGCCCGCACCGCCGACGGCTGCGCCAGCCCCAACCCGCTGCTGCCGCGGCGGGGCGATGCGGGACCGCCCGCCCCGGGGAGCCTGAGCTTCCCCGTCAATGGCAGCGTCTTCCTGGGCACCGCGCTGGGCGGCGTGCAGACGGACGGCGGGCAGGTGCTCACGGCGCGGGCCCTGAAGCTGCTCTGTTACCTGCGGGAGGACGGCCCCGAGGCGCCGGACAGCCGGCAGTGGCTGGAGAGCTTCCTGCGGAACATCTCCTCCAAGCTGGCCGAGTTGCGCCTCGCCTCCATTCAGGTAACGCAGGGGCACGGGCGGGTGCGGCCGTGCGGAGCCGCCGAGCCCGAAACGTCCGGGCAGCGCCGTCGCGGAATGGGAAGGAACGGAGACGGGCATGTGGGAGAAGGCGGGCGGCTTGCGAGGGCCAGGGCAATGCTCCGCTGCCAACGTGATCTTTGGCCTTGCCTCTGCGTGTGTACAAAGAACAGGAAGAAGAGGAAAAGTGCTTTATCGTTTCTTGTTGTTTTAACGGCAGGTGACTTACTTTACCTCGCTGTCCAGACAGCAGGAGTTTGAAGGAAATACCAAGAGTGTGATCCCGCTCTTCTCCATAACATATTTCCTGACAATCACCTTTGCAATCGTCTCTTGCCTAAGGTAAAATATCTCTAAGCTATGGCTCAATGAGCTGTGATCTCTGCTCTTCTTCACCTTCCTGAGCTGGTTTCTGCTCTTGCCGAGTGAGGGTGTTCTTGAAGCTGCATTTAATAGTGACGTTTAAGAATAGGCAAAATGTATTCCTTTGCTTTTTCTTGTCTATGCATATTTCCCAGCTGCTTAGATGGGATTCATGGTAAGTACCAGATAAATACCTGCACAAGTGTTCAGTGTAGGCATGACCAACTTGATTGCTCACCTCCTAGAGAAATTAATCTTGTCCGGTGCTGACATCTGGGATCTCTCATAACATTCATCAGGTGTTTTTTTCAGACAAGTTATCGTCTGTGAAATATTTGGCACATAACTAAGATATTCTTTGAATTATTTTCAGACTGAGCTGTATAAGAAATAATATCTGGCTTGCAAGCTGTGGAGTGCTTTCTTCTGGCTTAGCTGTATTAAGCAGCTTTGGATTGATGCTTTTTTGTGGAGTGCCATTTGTGGTCACTGTAGCAAATGCACCATTCCTGATTCTGGGTAAGTAGAAAAAGTGAGTTTTATTCAGATACAAAGACCAGACTGAAGTTAAAGCAACCTAATGGTGTCAGTCTTTTATGATGTGAATGTCAGATAATACAACATTTTCTCCTGAAGTGAGTGGAGGAGATAGCCAGAGGAGCAGCCCCCTCAGAGCACCTACAGGCAGGCAAGCCCCTCACTCAGCTCAGTGTGCCCACAGTGGGACTGGAGATGGGTTCTGGTGCAAGGTCTGATCTAGACCCACTGCTACAGCAGGAAGACTGTAAGTGAGAGAGTGGTAAGGCTAGCACTTCTGGCATTGTTCTAGTGTCCCTGGAAATGGAGCCAGGATGATTAATCCTCTTCAATATAACATCTGTGTACTAACCAGTCTCATTCACCTACACAACTGAAGTGATGCACTGTTTGTGCAAGCAGCTCCCCCCAAAAACCCAAGGAAGTAGACATCATTGCATCCTTGTTACACAAACTGCTTAACAGCCAGTGCTGAAGTTTCCAGATACTGTTAGATAATGCTGCTGCAATTAGATAGTGTTTCCAATTAGATAATGTTGCTGCAAAGAAATTACTGCTTTTAAAATCCTTACTGGTCTCCTACATTATACATGCATCTGATGTTTTCTGGGCTTGGTTCCATGCTGAGGAAAACACTTGGAGCTCCCAGGTTGGCAGAGGCTGTGCATCATCCTAAACTGTCCAGTGCAAATGCCCCTTTGGGCAGGCATTGTTTCTTTATTTCCTGCATAATTCCAATGCATTTTTTATTACTTTTGTTTTCTCATCAATGGCTGCAGCCCTGACTATCCAAAAGACCCTTTTGTATCCCTGGGAAAGGGTTTAAGCCAATCTCTTCAGATCTTCAGAAATAACATGCAGACTTTTGTCTTCCTTGCATGAAAGCAAACAGATTCTCAGTACATCAGAGGATTTGCTTTGAAGGCTGCTTGCTTTCCAAAGCAGCCAGGCTCACTGCCATCCAGTAGTACCTTTTGTGACGTGCTGCTTAATTCATCTTTGCATGTTTACTGGCAATTGCCTGTTCAGGTAGCAAGTAATGATTTCACCTCTTCTTCTGTGCTTGGCTAAATCTCACTCCACTATTCACGCAGCCTTGCTTTCCCTTTTGTGTGATTAATTTTCAGTGACTAGTAGAGCCCTTGACAACATGGAAAAATACTGAAAGGTGTGAGGTGATAATCTTGAGAGTTAGCAGAGGTGAGAGAAGCCCATAGGCACTTCATTTTTGAACTTCAGCTCACTTACTCTGGCATCATAGGAAAAACCCAAGCCCAGGATCCAGTTTTCTTGGCAGGTTTTCCCAGGGGCCTGGCAGGTAATATTTGTGAGTGCATCAGTACAAATGTGAACAGAAATGAATAACAAATTGTGAATAACTGCTGGAAGATAAACTGGAGAGAAGTGGAGGGAAAAGATCATAAAAAAGCATGAGCCAATGGAAAACTGGAATCACTCTTCTTACATGTGACAGCAACAGCTCTTCCTGCCGTCTGAAGGCAGAACAAGAAATTATTGGTGTAAGTTGCTACAGTGCTGAAGAAGAGATTCCAGAGATAATGGAAGAAGCTTCCAGTGATGAGAATAGTTGAGCATCAGAATATGTGATGCTTTGAAATCTGTGTCATCTGCATCAGGGGGCACGCACGTGGACATCAGCTACAAGACACTTGTCAGAGATGCAGTAGGTGTGCTCAGTCCTTCAGCAGAGTAGGTGATCAACACCCCATCAGATCACCAGGAGGTGCTGAAAGATGATACATTCAGCTACACCCAAAGGATCTGTTTCCAAATTCTCTTGTAACTTGCATCAGCGCTCAGGCAGTGTTAATACCTCAACTTCCTTTTTCAAAATTTTATGCAGAATGAATGTGATTGATGTTGTAGTTTTGTTGGGTGTTGGTGGAAGCTGCCACTCGCAGTGCAACGTTAACAGTCTCTCCTCTTGCAGGGGTTGGCGTTGATGACATGTTCATCATGATTGCTTCCTGGGAACAAAGTTCAAGGAAAAAAGATAAATCCAATGTTAAATCTCTGCTGGCTGAGACTTATGCCGAGGCAGCACTTTCTGTGACCATCACCACTCTGACAGATGTTTTGGCTTTCTTCATTGGCACCTGGACTGCTTTTCCATCCGTGAGGTCTTTTTGCCTCTACACGGGCACAGCCTTTGTCTTCTGCTATGTATATACCCTGACCTTCTTTGGGGCAGTTCTGGTATTAAATCACAAAAGGGAGCAAGGGAACCGACACTGGCTGACTTGTATGCGTGTGGATGTAGATAAAGGTCCAGCTGAGAACTCCTGCTTGTACAATGCTTGCTGTATCGGCAGCGGTTCTGGGCAGCCATCTGAGCCAGAAGGCGAGCATCCAATGAGCATATTCTTTAAAAAGTATTATGGCCCTTTTGTTACAAATAAATGGATCAAGCTGCTCATGGTGTTGCTGTACGGAGCATATTTGGGTGGCAGCATTTATGGGTGTACTCAGATCAGGGAAGGCATTGATCTCCGAAATCTGGCAAATGATGACTCCTACGTTATTCCATACTATGATGATGATGAGAAATACTTCTCCACATATGGACCCAGGGTCATGGTTGTCATTACTGAGAGTGTAGATTACTGGAATGAGTCCGTGCATCTTGGCATTGAGAGCTGTGTACAGAACTTAGAGAACATTTCCTATGTGGATAGGAACCTGTCAGAGTCATGGCTGAGAGTATACACAGAACTTGCCAAAGGAGGTTTGGTAGATATAAACAATAAGACTGACTTCTTAAACAGATTAACTATACTGTTCAAGATTCTTCCCAGTTCTGAGTGGGACATAAACAAGACTCAGGATGAAATAGAAGCTTCACGTTTTTTCATCCAGACAGTGAATGTGACATCAGCCGTGGATGAGAAGAATCTCCTCAATCAGTTAAGAGAGACAGCCAAGCAGTGCAGCATTCCACTGCAGGTGTATCACCCAGCCTTCATCTACTACGACCAGTACCTGGTAATAGTGCAGAACACTGTTCAGAACATTGTCATTGCTGCTGGGGCGATGCTCGTTGTCTCCCTTCTGCTCGTTCCCAACCCGCTGTGCTGCGTGTGGGTGACTTTTGCCATAGCCTCTGTTATAGTTGGCGTTGCTGGTTTCATGACGTTCTGGAGCGTCAATCTCGATTCTATATCCATGATCAACCTGGTCATTTGCATTGGCTTTTCAGTAGATTTTTCTGCTCATATTTCCTATGCCTTTGTTACAAGTGGAGAGTCATCAGCCAATAAAAGGGCAATTGAAGCTCTGTCCCTGCTGGGTTACCCAGTACTACAAGGTGCAGTTTCTACAATACTAGGAGTAGTTGTCCTGGCTGCAGCAAACACCTACATCTTTAGGACATTCTTCAAGATCATGTTCCTTGTTATTTTGTTTGGAGCTCTTCACGGCCTTGTTTTTATTCCAGTGTTTTTAACATTTTTTGGAAACTTTGGCAGATCAGCCAGTACCAGAGCTAAAAAACTAGAGCTTGAGAAATTATAAAGGTTGTTTGTGACTAAGTGTAATGTTTTTTAATTTTTAATTTATAATTTTTGTTATTATTTATTATATGTAGATTCAATTGTAATGACTGTCAGGGAGTATAAGATATGAAGAAAATGAAAGAAAAAAAAATAAACACAACAGGGAAGTAAAGGCTTCAGAAAAGCCAGGCAAGAAAAAGAAATTAAAACATCGATATTGCATTTGCATTTCTCATTTTTGTGTCAACATCTTAATGTTAAATTGGATTTTTTTTGTGTTTACTAAATGTATTAAAGTTATTATAAACACTGACCACTGCATCAGGTTAATGAGCTATGTTACATGTTTGTCAGGGCATGTTCATAGTGGGGAAGAGTAACTCCCACTGGACTGTATTTCCTCCCTGTAAGACATCCCAACACTGAGCTGGAAAACAATTTTTGCCCAAGAGGCTCAAATTGGGATGTTTTACAGCAAAATTGCAAGAGGTCAGAACTGTCTTGGACTGCGATAACTCAGAAGCCTTCAGGAGACAAAATGTGCTTAGGTTCCTAAGGCAGCATGAGAAACCATTGGGAAGGACTTACCCCAAGCTGACTCCTATTTTCTATTCAAAGCCTTTTCTTGGTATCCTGTTTTCTAGCTAAGGTTGAACATCTGGTACCCTTAAGAAGATTGTAACTTCTGTTGGCTGCAGTTTGCAAAGGGTTGTGCTGCAGGTTATTGAACTTCCATTATCTCCTGAGTAATCACCCTGGGAGATGCTGCACCATGGTATGACAAGGCAAGCATTCTCTAGGGAGAATCACAGCCTGATTAGGGACAAAGAAACCCAGGTTTTAAACAGATTAGTCCTAAAACTGTAAACCCATAAATTCCATTGTGTTTCTCCTGTGATGTGTCAATAAAGCAGAGGAACTTTCCGTGAATAAGAGCTAAGAATATGTGAAGTGGCCTTCTAACTTGTAGAGACAAGACAGTAGGTAAAAGTCAATTAATAATTTGTGGCCAATATCATGAGTGACACACTGGAAAAAAAGTGAATGATGGTAACTGATGGAATTCTGGAAACATTGGTGTAGAACTTATTAAGCCATTCAGTCCAAATCTGCTACTGTGAAGGATTTCTTCTGACTGAGCAAGTGTGACAGGGTCTGCCTCTGCTCCCTTTGACTTCTGGCCTGTTTCATGAGATGCAGTAGACAGAGCAGGATCCTTCTGTTTCCACTAGAACAGTTTTTGAAAGAGTAGCGAGAGACTGAAAGCTCATATTAATCTTAGAAGAAATCTGCTCCTCAGCTCAAAACTCCGTGCTGAATCTCAGAATTACAGCTAGCAGCATTAAGTTTCCAGTTTGTGTGTTTCTAACCACAAAGCTAGATTTGGGAAAAAACAAATGCAGTAAAGTGCACAACCCCATGCACTAGACACCACACTTCCCCCATTAAATGTTTCATGGTCCATACTAATGCTCTAATGGCAAATGTTGCAGCCATTTATGCACTGATGATGCTGTGGAAGGAGCAGATGATGCTCTCACACTGGCCAACACCAGAGGAAGGCCTCTTAATAAACACATGTAAGTCATGGGTTTGGAAAAAGGGAAATGTGCTTCTGAGGGAAGTAGAGGAACAGCTGTCCTGGGGGACTTTATGATGCTTAATTGTAAACCCATTCATCTGTTTAGCCCAGAAATAAAATTAGATCTGGGAGTAAAGGGGGTGAGGAGAAGCAGTGGAATATCTGAGGCTGTTGTGTTCAAAAATACATAGATAAGAGCTCCAGCTTTCCTTCTCATGGACTGTTGTCTGCAGCAGGGATAGTGGGAGAGGGCTCTCCTTTGCTTTTAGTTAGTTTTTTTAGCTGGCTGAGGCAGAGGAGTTCCCTGGACTGTGGCTTTTCGTTTTCTTGGAACTGATCAGCCTTACTCTGGACTGAAAACCCAGAAAAACACTGGGAGCTCACACCTGTGCCCCACTGGGGCCTGGGATGCGGCATTTTCCAGCACAGGAGGGGCGACAGAGACTGAGTGAGCTGAGCTACACCCCACAAAAATGACCTTCTGAATTTGCCATCTCTTTAGAACAGCAGGGGCTTTTATTGCTTAATATTACTCATCTTTAATGCTTGTGAATATTTTGCTTGTTAAATAAACAGGGTTTTTTCCACTTTTCTCCAAGGAAATCTTTTCCCAAATCGGTATGGGAGGGGCCACTTGAATCTGCTTTCTAGAAAGACCCCTTTGAAAGTTTCCTTCCACATTTGCTCTAAACCAGGACAGCAGCCTATTTAAAGTGCTTACTCTCACCTCTCATCATGTTGTTTGGCCATGTTTTAGAAGCAAAAATATCTCTCTTTGCTTCTAACCAAAGTTTCCAAGCAGGTCAGTGGAGCAGAAAGTTAGGAATGGCTTGCTCTAATTTCATAGCCAATTTAAAGGATTAAGATTTAGAAAACTCTTCTGACGTTTCAGCTGACTCAAGTCATCACAGAGTAGGAAGCAGCCAAAAGAAGCAGGCCACAACTTTCACTGGAAATTTGCATTTTTGTTGTATTAAGCTTGCTGGTAGAATTCTGGCATGCCAGCCTCAGGAATACAGAAAATTCAGAATAATGTCCAAGTTTAAATTTCTTATTTTTATGCGCCACCTTCCTTATGACCACTTTAGAGGTATTTAAAAAGCAAACAGTCTGTCTAAGCACTTAGCTCTGCCCCATTTTCAACACAAGGAAGCTGTTCCTGCTTAAAGGAAACTGATGTTATCTCCCCTCTGACTGATTTCTGGAAGTTGCTTGTGTAGTTGTGATGTGTTGACCCTGGCTGAACACCAAGAGCCCACCAAAGCCACACTATCACTCCCTTCCTCAGCTGGTCAGGGAAGAGAAAACATGACAAAAGGCCTGTGGGTTAAGATGAAGGCAGGGAGAGATCACTCACCACTTAGCGTCATGGGCAAAACAGTTTTGAGTCAGGAAAACCAGTTTAGTGCCACCACTTCCCCTACTCTTCTTTCCTGTTTTCAACTTCACTTCCACTTTTCTTTACCTCCTCCCCCTCAAGTGGTCAGAGCAGGGTGGGGGTGGGACAGGAACTGGGGTTGCAGCCAAGTCATCACAGGTTGGCTCTGCTGCTCCTTCCTCCTCGGGGCCAGGACACTCACTCTAACCCTGCTACATCTCCTTCACTGACCTTGGTGTCTGCAGAGCTGTTTCTCACATACTCACTCCTCTCTCTCTGGCTGCACTTGCTGTTGGGCAGAGCTTCTTCCCCTTCATTAAGTGTGTTGTCTCAGAGGCTTTACCACCAGGGCTGATGGCTCAGCCTTGCACAGGAGCACGTCCTCCTGGAGCTGTCTGGCAGTGCTCTATTGCACATAGGGAAGCTTCTGCCCTCTTCTCCCAGATGCCACCCATGTAGCCTTCTCACTACAAAAACCCTGCCACACAAACTCAATCCAGTGCTCTCCTGTCTCTGCCCAATAATTATGAAAGGAGAAATTCCAGCTCTTAGGTGCTTCCAAGAGTACCAGTGATCAAATCCAATGCCTCAACAGACAAGTTCCTTGGAAACCCCCTATCTGTAACAGGCACAAAAACAACCAGGGATGACAGTGAACTCTTCAGTAACACTTGTGCTGTTAAGCTGGCCAGAAAGCAAAGATAGCCTTTACACTTTATGGGTAATCTTGTAATCATCTTTCATGACCCAATGATACATCACTATTTTCCTTTTTGACACTATCCTATACATATAGCAAGAAGCTTTTGAACAAGAAAAATAAGTCAGACTTCAAGGACTTACCCCCCCCAAACAAGATCATTCAATACAGCTTTTAGTAACTTCAAACAAGAAAAAGTTTTTTGCTTCTTTTTCTAAATGCAAATTCACATTATTTAGCTGGAAAAGATCCCTTTTAAGTCCCACTATGAAGCAGCAATTGAAAAAGGTGTGAATGTCTAGGGAGAACATTCCCTAGAAATCTCATTTAGAGAGAGTGCAATTTTGCCATAATTCTTAAATTTATTTACAATTTTAAATGTTTTATACGCCTCAATTTACACACTAGGGAACTCAGTATTATTACAGTTTATAGCAATTTACAGTGAAGAAGAAGAAAACCAATGTGCATAATTAAAATTAACCTTTATTACTCCAAAAACAGATGCCAAATATGCAGTATATTTCTGTTTCTGTTGGCATATTTCTGAAATACATGTACAACTGTAACTAGTCAGCTTAGACATTTCCTTATACTGTTTTATAACATTTGAAAGTTCTCCCACGCTGAGTGGGATGCCACTAGAGTAAGCTGACAAAAACAGGCAAAAAGAAAGTTGATCTTGTTTTGAAAGGGAAAAACAAAAGCATGTGCTCTTACTAAAAAAAACTAGGTTAAAATCAAGCATTACACTCAAAAATTCTAAAATACTATGTTACTTCTCGTTTTAGGTGTAGCTCCCTGTTTCCATTCACATTTATTGGCACCAGCCCAACTATTTTAATGTCCAAGTATGGTAACCTTCAACATTAAGATGCTAATACATGCCCTCTCTGCAACAGAAGCTAGTAATCCCACAACGCTACAACTGATTGTGCAGAAGGATTATGATCAAGATGTGTTATTCCTAAAAACCAGTTCCATGAGATCAGAGGAATACTGGCATATAATTGCTATCCATCACTTCCACTTGATTGGAAACTGCTCGTTTTCAAAATATTTTTTGTATTTTCTTGGAATTTCCTGAGGTTTCTGTAAGGGTTGAAAGGAAAGGTTTTATTCCCCTACTTCTACCATAGAACAGAACTTGCAATGTTATTTGAAGCAACACATGCTTCAAACATTTTCTGAATTACTCTTCAGTGAGCAATGTTGTCCTCTTCAAAAAGATTATCTGTTGGATTATCAAACGCCCATACATAGTATTAATAGAAACTGGTTCTGTAGAATCTCCAGCAGTGTAAAAGCACTGTCATCAAAACTGTCATCTACCACAGTAATAAAAATGTTAAGAAACCTGTCAGCAGCACATCAGAGGTCACAGGTATTTCTCTTATCCCTGCTATGGTTCTACCCAAAGCATGGTCCAAAGAGGCTTAGACACATTTAGCCTGTTGTTTTTGCATTAAAATTTTTCTCCCAGCCATACATGTGTGTATTTTCCCCAACAGTAGCGGAAACGTGACCACTAACATTTTTTTGTCTAGCATGGTGCTCCCACAATGTAGCTTGTTCATTCTTTGAGATGTTTTGTTGCATTTCTAAATAAGAAGTCTTTAATGGTGGTCTCTAACCTCAAACAGAGTATGAGCAATAGCTACGTGACATACCACTGCTTTACATCTCAGTCTGTCACTCTCTGTAATACATCCCAGAGCACATATTGTGGGCTCTCACTTCAAACACACATGTAGAGGCATGGCCCAGGAAGCTGTGCCAACACACACCAGTGGATTTGCGTGTTTTTCTTCTCAGCTTCAACACATTTGATTGAATCAAAATGCTGAATTAAACCCTGAGATTTACCCTTCTGAATAACTTCTTGTGCGAAGAGTATAAGGAGCAGAGGATGAGGAACTTGCTTTATTTTGTGTCTTATTTGGATGAGACACAACAGATAGATGAGTAACAGAAGCTCACAAGAGACAGACTAATATTAAAGTGACACTATGGCCATACACACATCAGGAAGAGAAAAAAAAGGCTACGCTGCGTAGGACTACTGCATTGCTAGATGTACATTCTTCAAATTATCAGTTATGTATTCCAGAAGTTATCATCTTACTTCTAGTTTTTTCCCCTCTAGAACAATTTGGATTTCTTTGGCATCCAAAGTCTCATATTTCAATAAAGCTTCTGCTAAATTCTTGTGTTCTTTTGCATGAGTCTTGAGGATGTTCTTTGCTCGCTCATAGGAGTCCTAATTTGAAGAACAGGTAGAAGGAGATTTTAAGACTTTACAACAAAAACAACATCAAGATACTACTTCAAGAATTATTTCCAGGTAAATACAGCTTGAGACAAACATTTAAAGTTATGCCTTACATTTCTAAACTAGCACAGCTCCTGACTCACAAAGCTTTAAAATATAGCTGGCATAATTAATGAAAAACAACCAAACACTTTATGCCACCTGTGCATTTTGCACAAGTAGGGATAAAAACAAAATCAAAATCCTGAGAACAAACCTTAGTATTGTTACATATGACTTAGAAAAGACTTACTAGATTTGAAAACATCCTGATTTTTCTAACTTTTTTTTTTTTTTTGCACTATGAGCAAAGCTACAGCATTCACAGATTGTTCCTCAAAGACTAGCATTTTTCTAATATTTACAAAATGCAAAGTACTATGTAGTTTTAGAAAGCTGAAAGCTACCAACTACTGAAAGTCACCAGTTGCTGCAAGTAGATGCACACTGCCAGCATTACCAGCTTGAATTTTTGGTTCTACCCTGGTAGTTCTCACAAGGCCAAGTCAGCTCAAAAACAACTACAGTAAAAGTGTCATTCATTTAGATGTTACAATATAAGTAATTCTCCTGGACCTGTAATTGCCTGTACCAAACTAAGTCAGATTACCAAAACAGTAATCAGGAAATTCAGCGATTATCAAATGTTTCAAATTTCCCTAAGCATCTGACACTGATCGCCGTGAGGAAGAGCATACTGAAGAGGCAACACTCTGATCTGATACAGCCATTCCTGTGATTTTATACAAAATTAATTATCTTGCGGGTTATGAAATGTAAAAGGAACAGAAAACATCCACATCTGTTCTAAAACAATTTGTAGCCATACTCTTCCTGTGAATTGAACAGGAAAAATACAAATCCTGACTAAATATAAGAGAAGTGTTAAAGAGTGTATTAGAGACCAAAGCCACCAACTTGATTTACACTATTTGTTCATGACAATCACCAGCAAGTTTTGATATGCAGAGATTCAAAGTTGCATGTACATTAAATACTGGAACACTTCCATCCACTTGTGTATTTTCATCAGTATACATTACTTAAATGAATTAATCAAGCAAGCAGGTGTTCAATTCATCTCAGAAGTATGAGTGTGGAGGGGGAGAGGCTCTTACCCGTAGGAGTGTCCTCACTTCCTGTTCAATTGCAGACTGGGTTTCAGGGCTGACTTTCCCCGTATCACTGTAGGTCATAACACCAAGCTAAACAACAACAAAAATATCTTTATCTTATCACTGTAGGTCATAACACCAAGCTAAACAACAACAAAAATATCTTTATCTTGCCACTGCTGCAGTCACACACACAAAACTCTCTAAGAGTTTCAGCACCTATTGCTTCTACATGCAAACAAAATCACGAGTCAAATACATGCTGAAGTGCTTTAAGCAGAAGCAAAACGAGAAGCCTACTCATCAACTATGTATTTACTGCAGAATTCTGTAATAGGTCACAGTGCAGATCCTAATTAGGCACCTAAAAACCAAAATGTCTAGACTACTAATATTTGACAGACAATCAACATGACTGAAGAAGCTTCTAAAGAAAGTCTAGAAAACTCACTGTTGTTACCCCTTTGCCCTCCCAGACACAGAATTATCCTCAATTCCAAAGTGTCTAGCTTTATTATAACTATTTCCTGAAGATACTAGTAATTTTCAAGGCAATTTTGAAGTGAAAATCCTGTGAGGTAATTTTTTAAGCTGTCAAATATACACATTTTCTAGTTGAGCTCTCTACAGCAGACCAGGTCATAAAGCTTACTCTTTGTGAAAACTACTTACCCTAATCTCAGAGATCACTGACAGACAACTAGCTTTAGCTATAGAACAGAACTTGATTTTGCTCCATATAAATATTAAAGGATTGGTGATACTACCTTCTCACTCATTCCAAATCGAGTCACCATCAGTCTTGCAATTTTAGTAGCATTGTCAAAATCACTGGAAGCACCTAAAGAACAAACAGATCTAAGTTACATTACTGAAACCACATTAAACATGCCAGTCCACAGCCTGGATCAAAAATTCTTTAACTACCAATCAGCTGACCTGTTGTGATGTGATCACTTCCAAATATGAGCTCTTCTGCTACTCTTCCACCCATACAGACATCCATCTGTGCGAGCAACTGGGATCTAGTTTCACTCCATCTGTCATTTTCTGGAAGCAAAGATACCTGTAATATACAGAACTGTGGTCAGGTAACAAAAACTGAAGAAGTACTGAAGCAATCTCAAAAATATTCTTGTTTATATCTGAAGCAGATAGAGATTTTATGTAACACTTCACATGTTCTGGCCTGCCTCTAGTATATGCATTCATCAAGATTACTTGGAGGTGCTCAGCTGAAGCACTGAAACAGCCTCCTCAGACCCTGAGCACCCCACCAACATGAGCAACTTACACCTACTGCCAGAAGAAAGAGAACAACCCATTCCATCAGTTTCTCCTTATTTCTTACAATTACACTGAGTACAAATCAACTTGCCCAGAGAATTCAGACCAATGGTTTTCATTAACTGAACACATTAACTTGTAAAAGTTCAACAGGAAGAGGCATAATAAAAATATTTTTCTATTCAAATGCTTAGTAGATAAAGGCAAGATAGAAAAACTTACGGATATCT
The DNA here is from genome assembly GCA_030060385.1 of Muscicapa striata striata. Taxonomy (NCBI): domain Eukaryota; kingdom Metazoa; phylum Chordata; class Aves; order Passeriformes; family Muscicapidae; genus Muscicapa; species Muscicapa striata. The sequence goes on from JAREIS010000340.1 coordinate 334,215, forward strand.
ATGCAAAAAACAAGACAGGTAACCAATGAAGTTTAAAAAAGATAAACCAGACAATTAACAAAGCATATCTGTGTTAAAAGTACAGTTGAGCTTCTACCTACCAGTCCTTTTTATGCTCTTCAAAATTTTGCTACTGGGTGCTATTTCAACAGCAGCAGAATCAAACTTACTTAGATTTCTCCTTTCCTTGTACATGTAAGCTGTTATACCAGTGCACGGTAACTTATTACACAATGAAAAAAGAAAACAATTTATCACACAGAAAAGATGACCTTGGGTTTTTCCAGAGAAATACTCATAACTGAGTATTTCAACAGACTAAAATATTCATTAGCATAATCACAGCAAATAGCATCGTTACAAATTCCTCTACACCACCAAATCAACGTAAAAATAAAACTAAATAAAGAAACATTAATAAACTAAGTAACATTTTAAAAATACTAAAAAAGCTGTATGAAGAAACACTCACATGTCCCAGCGTTGTTCCTCGTGTCATGATTGTGGCCTTGTTGATTGGCATTGCATCCTTGGTGTAATAGGCAATGATTGCATGTCCAGACTCATGGTAAGCTGTGATGGTTTTGTTCTTCTCATCAATTTCTACGCTTCTACGCTCAGGTCCTTAAACAGAGGAATATCAAGTTAACCTTTTTGTACAGCTGGCCACCACAATCCACACATTACATACACTCAAAGAGAGTACAAAGCAGCCGAGGAACAGCACGTGATCTAAGGGAACTAATGCTTAAGTCCAAAATGTTTACGAGTTGGATTTTAATGGCTAAAAGTAAACCCAAACATATTCTACAGACAAGCTGCTTTTAAAGTGGTAGATTTAAAATGCAGTCTAAGTATCTGAGAAAATTCCATTTCTTCTCTCAAGCATCAGCAGACCAGATTTATAGTGGTTATGTTGAAGATGTTTAAGATTTGTGCTACCACATGAGAAGGTAAACAGAAGTTCCAGGTTTCTGGTCATAGGTAGAGGAAGGATAAGAAATCAAGCCTATGTCTCCCTCCAGGCTGAAGTATGACATGCAGTGTTTTTAACTTTAAAAATGGTATGAAATTTTAAAAAATGTATTCCACACCAGATTTTACATACTACTGTCTGCTCTGAAAAGGTTCTATTCAGAAATAACTAATAAGAAACTTTGTTAAAAAAAAAAATCCATACAAATAACCCCCCCCAACTCCACAATAAAAAACCTAAATGAAACAAATTAAAAAAACAAGCCAACAAACAAAAAAAACCCCACAGTGCAACAATCCAGAAAACACCAGCATAAAAGCTTCTCTATTTCCATGTAAAAGTCTTCATCACACAAGAAAAGCTCTGTATATTTAATATACATGTAAGTCTTTTGTATAAAATCCTACCCATCAGAATTTTGTCCTTGGAGAATTCTAGTTCTTTCATGGTTACCATATCTTTTCCATCAACAGCTGCCTTTAAGGCAGCTTGATTTACAAGATTTTCAAGCTCTGCCCCAGAAAATCCTACTGTGCCTCGTGCAATTATTTCCGGATCAACAGCTGTAGGGGGAAAAAAAACCAAAACAAAACCATTTTGTTTATTAGAGTCCATATTGCTCCTGAAATTTTAAGCAAGAATCATATTCTATTAAAAATTATGCAATAAACAAAACCAAAAAAACAACCAACAAACAAACAATCAGCTTTAACAGAAATTAAGCCTAATTCTCAAGACGCTGTGAACTTTTAGGAACTAGAGAGAAACACTACATATGAAAGAATTTTTGTGCTCTTTATTGACACAGCAAAGCCACAATTGCCGATGGAATAAAGGACTAATATGAAGGGCTGATCCAGTATAAAAACTCCTACATAAAAAGATACTACAGCAAAATATTTACTTACATGGGTCATACTTGATTTTATTAAGGTACCACTTCAGAATTTCTGTGCGACCTCTTACATCAGGCTTGGGAACAGTAACTTGCATATCAAAGCGACCAGGACGTATTAGAGCACTAAAGGAAATGACAATTTAGTACATTGACTCAAAAAATGCTGCAGTAAACTTACTAACATATATCCAAGAACAAAAACCCATACATTGATTGTGTCTCATGCACATATGCAAAGCATATGTTTTTCTTATCTGCTTGTAAAAAGATAGATGAAAGATATTTACTGGAAACTCATTTTAAAGGGTTTTGTGCATTTTAAAATTTTGCGCTGTGAACAAGGAATGCAGCTTATCAATTTATCTGAAAAACTTCCAGAAATTTCAAATGCTTAGGAACATTAATTATTTCTCCATATTTAACTCTGCAGCTTATTAAATACTAAAAGTTGGTCAATACACATCCTTTCTAAGCTGGAAAACTGCAGCTATTGCACTGTAATACCTAAAAATTATCACAAGCAACTTTGGTTTTTGTTGCAGGGTTTTTTCACTACATGGTCTGTAAAACAAGCAATGTATTATACTCACTTGTCTAATGCTTCAGGGAAGTTTGTTGCACCAATAATAACAACACCTTCATTTGGTTTAAAGCTGTGTGGAAAACAAGGTGTGAATTACTTTCTTTTCTGGACACAGAATTTACCATTTTGTCAGTAATTACTGCTACTGACCTCATTGGCCAGTGGAAAACATGCTTTCACAGTACAACATGTGATCCACGAATGACCATGTTTAACTCAGCAACTGGTTAAAAACCTGATCTAATCTGTGTTGAGCTTCTTCCTTTAGGTACATAACCAGGCTAAAAAACTTAGCAACTCATTAAAATAAATGACAGCTATTGTGCAAATACAACTCAAAAGCTTCTATATTCTTCACAATAAGTCAATATGCTACTGTTGGCAGTACTAGAAAAATAACCATAAAAGCATATTAAATATATATCCTTAAAAGCATTACAAAACATTACACAAAATTTCAAACCTGTCAAGAAGAAAAACTTCACCTATATATTCAAAATACCAGTCCATCAAGCACCTTCTGTGCCCTCAGAATCCATATATTTACCCATCCATTTCAGCAAGGAGTTGATTAATGGTCTGTCTTGAATATGGGTGCATTGGAGATTCAATTCTCTTCCCACCAACAGAGTCCAGTTCATCAATGAAAATAACACAAGGTGCATTTGCTTTTGCTTCCCCTGACAAAAAGAAAAGAGCAGAAGGAGCCTTGAACCACACAAAGAAACAGACAGTATATCAGGCAGTTTAGGATTCTACTGTTTCTGTTGTTCTTGGATTATAAAGTGTTCTATTAGACATCACCAAAACTGTCTTGCTTTTAGCCTAAAAAAAAAGGAAATAAAATCTTGATTCTCTTTTATCTTGCCATTTAAAAAAAAAAAAAAAATCTATCTCCTCATCAGTTTATTCTTACCGTGCTACAAGAAATCACTAGTAAAATAAACTACCAAATTGTCATATTTTGTATGAACATCCTACAAGAGTTTATTTTATAGTCTTGGTAGAGAATATTTGCTTATTAAATAAAAACAATATGAAATGAGATGGGTCTCAACACTAACTTATTTTAACAGAACTTGCTTGTTATGTTACAGTGAAGGGTTCACACTCAAGTTTACAGGTATTAACAGACAAAACAAAAATGCAGTAATAAACGTGAAGACCATCAATTGGTATATGCATACCAAGCATACAAGACACAATTCATCTTAGCCCTCCAGACATAACTATAACATTATTATTAATGTACAAGTCAGGCATCTACACTTCTGTAGTCAACAGAAGGAAATGCATTTATAAGGTACTATATATATTATATTTTGCAGCCCATCCATGTGAAGTCACATTTTTTCTACCAATGTAAACTACTTTGTACATTGTATATATTTGACCCTATCAATCTTCCATTTAAGAGGGAAGCTGGATTTTCTCCTTTCTGATACTATTTTCACACTGAAAATAGGAAGTCTCTTCTGTGAAAACTTAACATTAGTTTTCAAAGTTCTGTTATCATGCCCTTTATTCTGAGCTTGTTGATGGGTCTGAGAAAGGAAATCTCAGCTTATTTTCATGTCATGATGCCATAAAGCTTTAATTCAGAGTAAAAAATATCTAAAGATGAGGGCAGTAATTGAGAAGATTAACACAAGGCTTTTATCTTAAATTTACAATTCAAATTTACAACAATTTATGTATGACTAAGTAAGTTACAACATCAAATACTCAATTGAGTTTACAGAACATTACATTTCTAATTAAATTACTACTTCTCTCTGGGACCATTGTAAAATCAGTTATAAGTTTAGCTATAATTTCATGTGATGGTCAGGAAGATTCTACAGTTAACTGATGCTCACAGAATTGTGACATTTACCTACACAATTAAAGCTTTATTTATTAGCCTCATACACTATTACTTTCCAGTAACCAGAACTGTTACTAATCAAGCCATGTAGACAACACTGAGTACTTAATCTTGCAGGTGAAAAGATTTCAAACCCAGGAACATTTAACTTACTGAACAGGCTGCGGATGCGACTGGCTCCCACTCCAACAAACATCTCATCAAACTCCGACCCGGATGCGTAATAAAATGGAACATCAGCTTCACCAGCCACGGCCCGGGCAAGAAGCGTCTTGCCAGTACCAGGTGGTCCAACTAACAAAATGCCTAAAAGACAAACAAAAAACCCCAACAAAACTACCACATCCACACAGTCTTCTAATAGGAGTAGTTTCTTCTATGCATTAGAAGAAATAATGTACACTCGGCTCTAAAAAGCTGTTAAGATCCCATTTCAGGTACTGCTCATTACAGCCAGTCTGAAGGAGTTTCCTTGCAACAAATTTAGATATAATTTGATCCATATTTAAACAACAAAGACTTGTAAGACCATCAAAACAGACGCCTGAAGTATTCTGCAGACTTACTGCTGAGTTAAACAGCTGAACCCCTACCAATGTTTGCTTCAAACTGACATTTTCCTGGCTGTTTCTATGGCATCTTTTTTTTTAAAATTTAATCCTTCCAAGTAACTGTCTTTAAACAGTGTAGAGCACTAACAGGTAACACATTTCTCCTATCTACACATTTCAGATTCACGTGCATTTCCACTATGATCTTAATCATCCTTTTACATGAAAACATTTGTTTCTGAACTACCTAAAGCAGTTAGGAAGCACTAAAGGTGCTAAAAGCCATAAGGAAGAAATAAAATTCTTTTAAAAGAAGTTCGGTCAATAAACCCCCCTGCTTTACAGGACAAAGGACTATTGTTTATTAATTCAATAACTGAAGAAGGCACACTAAATTTTGTCTAATCCTAAGACATTCATTTGCGTAACACATGAAGAAATAGTAAGAAACTAGGCTGTAAAGTAGTCACTCAGTACAGAACATGCCTCACAGCCATGGCTACACAGGTTTTGCACTCCTGCTGAGGAACAATTCTTACCTTTTGGAAGTTTACCTCCTAATACAGTAAATTTGTGAGGGTTTTTCAGAAATTCCACAACTTCTTGCAATTCCTGCTTAGCTTCTTCAACCTGTAAATGAAAACCATGCCACAAATATAGCTAAGCATTTATAAATTACTGCATATTTTTGTAAGTTTTGCATTAGAGATTAAGTCCCTAATTGTGTATTGATCAAAAACACAAACAGAAAAAGATTAAAGTGTATCACAGAATTTGTGTGGATATTTAATTCAACCTATCCTAGAACGGTTTGCAGGTCTAAGCAAACAGTAAACTTAGTAACAGTGAAGGAACAACCAAACAGTTCAAGACCAGATCCAACCAAAGAAATAAATACAAAATCAAAAATTTTACATAAAAATATTATTCTTATTAATTAAAAAGAGATTAATTCTATCTATTTGTCCAAGGGGAAGGAAAGGGGGAGGTCCTTATTTTGCCACTAACACTCAAAGACTAATTGAACAGAAAAAAAAAGAGGTATCCCATCAGCAATGACTCACCCACTTCTTTCTGGGAATTTCTGTATCTCCTGTCCTAATATAACTACTTGCAAAATATGGTACTAAGGGGGAAACAAATCAATTGGCATTATCATCATCTTGTACCAATTAACTTCTGCAAAAGGCAGGTTAATATTGATATTTATGGGCTGCCATTTGCTATTATAGTCTTTAAAAATGTTATTCAACAAATGGAGAGTGCACTTTTTATAAGATATTAAATGCCATAAAAACAAACTAGAAAAAGAGTGGTTAAAACGTTCCTTCATCTTGGAGTGGACAATGCATATAAAGCTTCAGATCATGCAAAGAAGTTTCTTGAACAGAATAAGACATTCATAATGATTAGTTAAATATCAGACTAAAACAAGAACTTGCACACATTTTACTTTTGCTCTTACCCCTTTAACATGTTCGAAGGTGACATTTTTCAACTGGATTGGATCAACTGCTGCATCAAAGATACTTGATGTTCGAAAGCGTACTAAGAGCAAACAGCAGACGACGAACAACAAATTTATACACAATGTCATTTCACTGCAAGACTGAGTGCTGCACCTGACTGCATGCCAGTAAGACATTGACCTTACACCTGCCCTTTTAACAGGGCATGTGTTCATTTACGAGCATCTAGCAGGAATAAGATTTATGTTTAAAAAAAAAATTTAAAATATTTGCAATTAATTTAGTGATACGCTTTTTAGTCATGTGTAGTGCAGAAAGCTCTTCACACACAAGCATATAGAACTTCTCCCTCAATGTTTCTATACATATCCTAACTTTCCTGAGACCCAGGTGATAACTCAGTATCAAGTTGACTGTCTCCAGTTACAGTAGCTCAGCCTTTTGATTGTTCCACTATTTCCAAGAGATTTCTTAAGATGGCAATTCAGCAACGCAAGTTCCTAGTTGCTGTAAACTAGTCTGCGATTACAGACTGAAAAGTCAAACCATATTGCCTACAGCTAATCTAGATAACACAACATCTAAACTGAAAATCAAATACATAACTGGCAATCAGTCTGACTTCTCTGGTTCCATGTAACTGCTTCACCAAAAGAAATAAAGTAATTACACTGACTCAGAACATTTTTGTCTTCATAAATGTTTTGTCACACTGTCATGTGAAAGGCTGTAGCCAGAAGCAGTAAATATCTCTTAGGATAACTTTTCAGTGTACTAATAAAAACCAATCATAATGTCAAAACATATTTAATTTATGCTAAACCTGCTGGAAAAAAACAACACAAGTGAAACAGTGTGGAAAAAAAAGTTAACTAACCAGCATCGGAAAAGGAACCTTTTCCAGGTAAAAATGACGAATATATAGCAAGATAAAAACAAAGAATGAAGAGAAAGAAAGAAAGCAAACGTGATCTTCTTAAGGAATCTGTAAAAGAAAATAAAAACATATTTAACATGGGCCTAAAATAAACTACTTTCTGATTGCAAAGATGAGATATGTAAATTAAAACAACTTACCAAGTGTTTTTTGCAGGAATACCTGTGCTTTCAAAAAGCCTTCTGCAAAACCAGTTTTAAAAGCATCCTGGTGTGCCTCCGGGATGTTTTTTGTTTTCATTAGTGTGTCTAAGTTTTCAACATCAATTCGTCGCTTTCTCAGGATAAAACCCTGCAATATTTTCCAAAGCAGAGTTAGTATACACCAAGTTTTCATTAATAGTTAATTTACCACCTGGCTAACATGGGTGATAGGAAAAAAATAAAACTACAACAGCATATAATTCACATACTATTGGATTAGTTGAAGGGTACAGGCCAGGAGCTCACGTGTGGAATCCTGTGGTTTGAGCACAGGCATTCCCATTTTTGCTGAGCAAATCTGTTTTGGAGCCCTCCTGGATCCCATTTCCAAACTGAAAATGCAGTCTAAGACAGAGCTGTACATAGGCAGCTTTGTTCACTAGATTCAGTGGGATTTATTAGCTTAAGCTTCTTGCTTTATTTCCAATCACAAAATAACTTTGCAAGTATCATTCTGATGGATCTTAAGCAAATACATCTCATATGTTCTGTCAAATTTCAGAGCAGCACTGTATGGAGCTAGCCCTGGTTTATCTTCATCCACAGCACACCTAGCCCACAGATTAAATAAACCACATATGCCTAGAAGAAGGGAAGAGTTCAAAGATAATTTACAGACAGAGTAAAATGAAAAGCCTTAATTAGCCTGACTTCTGTACAACCAAACTTGTACTTCTGTAGAAGCAAAGAGTACCCAGGTTAACTTGGTTTCCTTAGTGCTTTGGACAATTATCTGCTGACTTGAAAACACATTCTTGTATGTTAAACTAGCTGTATTTCTGCTTAAAGAAATAAATCCTTTGACTTGGAGCTATTTTTAGTTTATATTCTGTTTTAGAAATAGAATATAAAGAATTTTATTTCTAGAGTTAAAACCATAGTTATATGCTGAAACTGCTCTTCTCAAAATTCAATCTTATTATTGGTGATATATGAAGCAAGTATATGCATTAAAAAATAAGAAAAAATAATACATTGCCATTAGCTCAAGTTTTAGAATTAGGAATTTTTTCATGCTAGTAGAAGAAAACACCCTGGGTAAATTTTGAAGGTTTATTCAGGAGAAAGAGATGGTCTGAGTAAGCCCAAAACAACTTCATGTTACTCGGATGTACCTTCAAAATTGAAGAAAGTGAACTTCTGGGTTCTGTTAATTGTTCAGATGTTGACTGCAGACGTCTTGCTCTTGATCTCAGAGTCTTAAAATTCCGTGTCTGTATGTAAACTTTACGTAATAAGAATAAACGGAAGTTAAAACCTAATAATTACTATCATCACAAAAAAAAAGATCTTAAGAAATTTCAGAAACTATTATATGAAAAAATATGGAATATAATCTTCCCAACATATCCACTCTACTGTAAATGGATAGTTATGTGATCACAAACCCTATTTGCAGTCTGACCTTGCAAGCAAACTTCCAACTGTTTCACATAAAATTTCATGTTAAAATAATCTGGGTTCATGTTGCAAATTATAGCTAATTGGCCAACTCAGAGAAGAGGAGACATTCAGACAATTAAATCCAGGCACACTGACAAACACGAAATATTCAGAAGCAAATCCAGAAGGATAGGAATAATGCTTTGTGAGCTCTGCTGATAAGGTGCCCTGAGGAGGTCTGGAATGCCTTCAGTGTGCTGTTAACTTCAGAAGTGACAAAAGAAATTAGACCATTTAATCACAGTGAGCTTACGGCACTCTTAAGTCATCTCCTACCACATCGGAAACCTTGAGACGGACATTTTACCACAAGCCAAGAATATTTTTTCTTCTTTCACTACTGTGTTTTAAAATAAATACCAATGCCAGTAAACTAGATTGGTTTCACTAATCTTTTTGTTATTCTAGAATAGCACTGGATAAAAAGAACTTCCGCAGCTGACCCTTGAGCCTTGCTCAAAAAAGGTCTAACATTTCGTCAGGTAGCTCTGGACCTTGTCCAGCTCAGTTTTGAAAATCTCCAAGGATTAAGATAACCAAACTCCTCCAGATAATCTGTTTCAGAGCTTAGCCATTCTTCTTGTGAAAATTTTCAAACAGGTTTTTATTTTATTTCCTTTCACTTGGAATTGTTGCCTCTTCTTTTAGATGTATGTGACAAAGGTGACTGATAATGGCCCCAACAGCAATTGGATCACTCTTTGTCCTCTACTCTGCTAAATCTAAAGCCTCAGATCCTTCAGCTTCCCCCCCATATAAAATGCTTAAAAATCTGCACCATTCCTTGTGACCCATCACTGGGCTATCTCCATGTTGTCAGCATTTCTCTTTGCCACTTGATACAAACAGATATACTTAGAGGTAGCAACAGAAGAACTGAATTTAGGACAATACCTGAACTTCCTGAACTATTGATTGAACTTCCTGAACTATTAAAGCTGCCAGTCACCAAATCCCTCAGAAAATTCAACTGGATGAGTACTGAATTCAACATATTTATTGATTCAAAAATAGTCAGTTCACCTGTGGTTTTTCAAGATTATGATCCACAAATACTGACAATTTGGAACTACATGGTATTTACTAAATTCTGGAAACACAATATCCAAGTGCACATGATTTAAAGTGTTAATATCTACATAAGTTTCTCCTGGAAGCTTACTGGTATTTCTTAAGTGATGCCTCTACAACAAATGCAAAAATTTTTTTTCCAGAATAGACAGATTTTATAGAGACTAAAACCAGTGTAGTTTAATGCTTTATACCTGGCCAACACCGAACATCTGAACAGAAATTTTGGAGCGGATTAGGATGTTGTCCATACAAACAAGATGAGCGTAAAGCACTGAAAACATCCACAAAACCTGCAAGAAGATACAACAAAAAGTAAATACACCCCATCTTAAATGGCAACTCCACATTACTTCTTACACAGTTTGTTTTTTCAGTTTTTTAAATACCAATTCTATTTTACTACAGTATTCCAGGCATCTTTAATTAAACAAATTACCAGAACATCTATCAAAGCTTTGAAACATTTCCAACTATTTGTTTGCATTCACACAATTGTCACTGAGCTATTTTTTTTTGTATCTCACAACACAATGCAATTTAATATTTTTTCTCTAATAGCAGCCCCGCAATATTATTCTTAACACTCCTTCTCTCTACTGCAGTACTATATAGGCAGTATCTCAAATGCCAGCTATGTACTTATTTTTCTAATATATTCTTAAGCATCTGCAATGGTCTTCCTTCATTTTAGACTAATTCCAACAATCATCTTCATCTGCAAGAAACTACTCTTGTTTATTTCAGCAATGAAACAAACTACATGGAGTGTTAACAGTTTGCCATCTTGAATTCCTTTCTAATTAATAACTTTGTGTAACATTGCTTCAAGCAAGCAAATAAGTAAAATGATAAAAATGTAAACTGGAGATGTCCGTGACACAAGTAGATTAGCAAAATCTAATATCCTGGTAAAACAAAGTAATGGAAAAATTCACAGCTCAGGCTCATCATTAAGAGAAACGCACTTGTACTACTTCTGGCTTCAGAAAAGTTTAACAGCAACCACCTTGAAATCTGAAGAAACAATTCACTGAATTTTCTAAATTTTCCAGGTTTACAGAGACAAGCTATATACAACAAAAAATACATTCATACTCTTTTCATTAAATATGATTAACTACAAATTATCTACAGCACAAGAGATTAAAGAATAACTGTATTCACCTTTATAATTTAACTCTCACAAACACTTTACTCAAACATACCATGCTTATTTTCAAAGAAGGACTGAGCAGAGACGTACGACGTGTGCCACTGTGAGGAGACTTTGTTTTCTGTATAGTAGCCAGGAAGTAGCCTGTTCACCAGCTCTCTAAACTGGTTAGCTTTCAAATCAGACAATCCCAGATCTCTTAAATTTTTAAATACAGACTGAAAAATAGAAATAAATGTTCAAAATTTACGTAAGATTACTCTAGGGGAAAGATTTCACAGTAGGACCACAAGCAAATACAGACTGAAAAAAACCAAACCCCACAAAAACCCAACAACGGAATCACAACACAGTGGTGAGCAGTACAACCTATGCTGATTGCCATGGCTCTGCAGTTACTGAGAGATTCCATGGTTTTCCTCCCAAAAAGTGCTTAGTTGCAAAATTTGCAATAAATGAGTTGAAAGAGAAGTGGCAGTATCTAATACTCCTTGGCACTGTGTTTAAATTTTCAATGTCAAAAGCAAGAAATACCCAATGATAATGAAAAATATTTTAACGGAAAAATAAAATGGAACATGAAAAGATGCCATTTAATCACTCAAAAACTTTCAACACATCTGAAGTTGCAGTCCCCATTTTCTCACAAGCAATAATGACACAAACTTTGCTAAAAGAATAAAAAGATAATATAGGGTTTATTAACAGGAAACTTACTGCTACTTTGCAGAAAGAACCATTAAACTGGAAATGAAAACAAATCCTTTCTTCATTTGCAAAGAACTACTAAGAAAAGTACCAGCTCTTTTTTTAATAGAATACTGTATTTTTGTAGAATCCTTACTGGCAAAACACTTACTGACTGCAGTTCTACCAAAAAGACACATTCTACATGTTAACACCCTGGTTTGTTTAGTCACATTACATTATTTTATAGACCAGTCAAACATTACATTCACTTAAAAATACTATTATTCAGATCTAATATCAGTTAAACCATCACTTTTTCAGAAAATTTTTTTATACCTCACTCTTCTTCAGAGGATCGTGCTCTGGGGAGGTGTCCCTCTGAACAGGCTGTATGGATGCTTTGCTGCCAGAAGTTGTGGAGCTCTTTGGTGAATGAAAGGCATTGATAAGGTGACTCAGAGGAACAGTAGCCTGGAAAAATAAGATAAAGACTTATAAGGGCTTGTTTAAACTATTTAAACATACTTCTGTTCCAAACTCTAACTTATAACTGCATATCTTGTACACTGCCTTTTAACTGAGGACTTAATTATAAACCACATGATCTTCAACACCACAGCGTTAGCTGATACCTCTTTTTAAAGAGAAAAAAAAAAGAAAGCTTAAGTATGTATGACAGATTAAAGCACATATTTTCATCTCTAATGCAATACTTTTATAACTTGGATTATCTAGACTTTTTTTCCTGCATTATTATAAGCTATTCCCAAATGTTGCCTTTATGTTTTCCTCCTTGGGATCACACTTTCAGCTTAAGGATCAAAGAAGCCCAGGTGCACACCTAGCAGAGCTCCTCCTCTTAACACATGACTCCATCTCTGTGAACATACGGGACAAATAACCCCAGCAGGTCTGAACCTCCTGAGACTCAGTACACGTCACTAGGAAGGAGCTGGGACACAACGCTGGCTGCTGGAATGATCCCCGACTGCAATGCCTGATTGAAGCATAATCAGATATGTCTATGAACCTCCTGCTGCAAGGACTACCATCTTCATGTTGACCAGACAGAAGACCAAAAGAGACAATGCTGTCAGACATGAAAACTGCCTTATAATTAATTGTCCAGAGTTTGCGGTAAAACCAAAAAGCCTCAAGAGGTCAAAGCCAACATCCCAACCACTAACCAAACTTTCCGTCTGCATTTCTCACTCTGGTGAAATTACACATTCCTAGAAACATACAAATCCTTCAATTTCTCTAATGAAAGCTTTAAACACATTCTCCATGTGGAAGGAACAATCAAATCCCATTGTGGAATCAGACTATCAGACACTAATACGAAACTCAAAAATAAAACCAAAACCACTGGTTCAGATCAAAGTCCCATAAGACTCACTGTCTAATTAACAATGCCTTCCCGATTGCTTTCGGACTGTTCTGTGTAACAAATTACCGACGGTTTTCCCTCACTAACTCTTCTAAATAATTTCCTTTTGGCTTTCACAACAACCCGTTAAAATTAACAGCACAGTTTAACTGTAGTAGCACACGTCACCACCCCTTGCTTCTGCTACAAAAACAGATATGAAAAAGCGCCATCTAAGGTTATTTCATCATTTCAGAATGCTTTTACTCTTCACAAGCTTCTACTGTCCCTTCCTCTCTCCTCCATTTATCTGTATTTTCACTCGATGCGGACCCCGCACGGCCGTAGTCCCCACCCGCTCACGCGCTGCTCTCCCCGCTGACGCCCCAAGCCCTGGGAACGTGGCAGGCAGGAACTCGGCTCCTCCCGCCGCAACCCGCGATCCCCGGGTCCTCCGAGCGCCACACGGAGCGAGCCCCGCCGGACAGCGGGCCCGGAGACCGGAGCGCTCCGCCAGCCCCTCACCTGGGGCTGCACGGTGGAGAAGGAAAACATCCTCCCAGCGGGGCCGGCGGCGGCCGCAGGCGCCTCTTCCGCCTCCCAGCCCAGCCGCAGGAGCCCACCCGCTGTGGCCGCCGGCGGCTGAGGAGGCCCCGCGGCTCCGCTCCGGGAAATGTCCGCCCCGCGGCCGCGCCGACCGGGCCGAGCCGCCCCGGAAGCGGCGGGAGCCCAAAGAGCTTCCGGGCCGCCGCCGCTGCCCCGCGCAGCCGCCGCCTCGAGGCGGAGGCGGAAGAGCGGAGCGGGCGCAGCCGGGGCCGGGGGGGCCGGGGCAGGGCCCCGCGGCAGAGCCGCTCTCAGGCGGCGGTGGTGCAGCTGCCAGAGGCACCTGCCCCTGCTCGGTGTCATCGCCCCCGGGTGTTGTCCGGAACGGGGGCTCGTTAACCGGCGCGCAGCGCCAATTCACACACCCAGGCGAGGTATTCCTATTTTTTTCTAGTTTGCACAAAGTAGGGACATCGGTGGTGACCCACGAAAGGCTGGTTTACCAATCATAAAACTTGGCACTATACATTTTAATAACGACATCAACATTCAGCGGTTACAAATTACATAAGTCTTTCGTTAATTACACTTCAACCTCGTATTTGCTAGCTATGGATCTCACTTCTCATGCTAATCAGTCTGTAGGTGCCGTTCTTCCTTCCATTTGCGTCTGGGGTCCGTTTTGAGTAGGTGGTCACTGAGTTGGTGGTCAGTCTCCCACTGCAAGAATTACCTTTCCCCAGTTACTGCTCAGTCCTGGCTTAACTCCTGGTGGCTCGTCCAGACAGCCCATTTGTCTTGGGATTGTCTTTGCTTTTCCTTAAAACAAAAGATTAACCAAGTGTATGGTATTTCTAAAGCAATGGAGGATAGGAAGGTGATTTGAGACAGCCAGCACAACTTCACTAAGGGAAAATCTCTGACCAACCTAATGGCTTTCTATGATGCCACTATGAACTATACCAGTGGATAAGGGAAAGGCTAAAGATGTCGTTTACTGGACTTCCATAAAGCCGATTTTTGAGGGGTTTATAAGCATTTTCTTTCTTTCACCTGACCACTGCTCTTCACTGAAAGTGCTACCCCACACCAACTTACACTGCTGTGGATGAGCACAGCCCCACTGCTGCCTCCCCCTGCCTTTGTGTACATCTATTTTCCACTAGCACTCTCATGATCAAAGTCATGTAGCTCAGCTTGCTGATTTGGCAGAAACCTCATCTGACAACAGAAAAAAACCCTAAAAGGTCATGAACATTTACCTAGATCCACTCCGTGAAGCAGTTTCCCACGTAGCTGTACAATGGCTCATGGTGCCTGGAGGGAAGGGAGAGAAGGTGTTGCCCTCTCTCCAGTGAGCTCAGGCTGTAGTGGAATGCACATTCCTGATGCACTATCACTGCTGGCATAACCTGGTGTGTGCTCAGGGTGCCAGCACAAGAAGCAACCCCCCTTCTCTCAGCTGGATTTTTCCACTGGCATTGCAGCCAGTGAGACACACCTAAACTAACGTTGCAGAGTTAAATGACAAGCACAGACGAGGATAAATTGTATTTAATACAATTACATAAAACTAATTTAAAACATGTTTTCTTCATTTGCTTATTAAATTGCACATGTTGCTGGGATCTGTGGGAGAGCAGCTCTTCACAAGTCACAAGCAAGGCCCCTCTGAGAAGGGTCAGATGCTAAGTGATGTATCTTGGAGCAAAACAAGGGCCTAATGACTACTCTGCAGTGTGAAAGGAGACCCACTGTTGTGCACTGACCTCTACAGCAATAGCTCTTTGCTGATTCACAGACTGCAACAGAACAATTATGATCAGCATGAATGAAACATGAACAGCAATGCATGTGTGAAACCACCATACAAGCAGTGGGGCGAGGGTTAAAAAAGTGACCAAAAACACAGCTGAGAGCAGTAAAACTGGTAAACACTGAGGGCTGTGCAGTGTAAACAGAGCAGAAGGGCTGTGCTCTGGGAACAGAAGGATGGCTTCTGAAGCTAGGTCAGAGTACACTGTAAATGCCATCCCTGCCCCTGCTGTCACAAGAAGGAGGCAGAATGTAGCCATGGAGATACGCAAAATAATGAAACAAATTGTGGAACAGCCCTGCCTAAGATAAATGGCAGGTGAAGTAATCAAGAATTGGTGGGAAGTAACCGATATATTAATCTAACTCCTGATCAGAACAGACCCACCCAAGGAGTGGTTTGCCAGAGAATGCCAAGAGACAGTGAGGGATGAGCAGCAGCAGTGAAAACTGGACAGAGCGTGTTCTCTGGCACACAAACCCTCCTGGCCGTGCCATTTGGACACAGGTCTTGGAGCTATCAAGTATGCAAGTGTGAGAAAATTATCGAAAAACAGAATATCCTTGAGTTGGAAGGGACCTATCAGGATCAGAGTCCAACTCCTGTTCCTGCAAAGGACACAACTATCACACCCTGTGCCCCAGCATGTTATCCAAAAGTACCTTGTACTTAGATGTGAGTGAAGCATATGAGAAAATGATAATGTGGGCCCAAAGTCGTTATTTCTTTCTAAGCAAATATTATCGTCCAGTTCCTTGATGCCTCGCACCAAGCTCTATTGAATTCCTACACCTTCAAGCCTCCAACGGGAATGGGGGCACAGTACTTGCTCATAGCAAGTTATCACCTAGAGCCAAGCAGGAAAACCTAGATGCCAACCCGAGCAGGGAGTAGCCAGCCCGGAGGTGCGGTGGTTTGTCGCGGGCATGTTCTGAGGGCGGCACACGACCGGGCCCCCTGCCCGCTCCGCCACGGCCGGTGCCGCCCGCTGGCGCCGCGCGGCGTCTCGCGAGCTCGCGCTGCCGTTGGTGACGGCGCGGGCGGGCGGGGCCGCTTTGAATCGCGGCGGGCCCGGGGCCGGGCGCGCCATGGCACCCGAGCGGCCCGCGGGGAGCGGGGCGATGCTGCTGACCCCGGCGCCGCTGCAGCCGCCGGCCCGACGCGCGTCGAAGTCCCTCGGCCCCCTCCATCGAGGAGTTCACCATCGTGAAGCCCATCAGCCGCGGCGCCTTCGGGAAGGTGTACCTGGGCCGCAAGGCTGGCCGGCTCTATGCCGTGAAGGTGAGGCGTCGCCGGGATCGCGGCTCTGCCGCCTCCGCTGCCAAGCAGCGCCGTGCGGGAAAGGGACGTCCTGAGGGGACGG
The DNA here is from genome assembly GCA_030060385.1 of Muscicapa striata striata. Taxonomy (NCBI): domain Eukaryota; kingdom Metazoa; phylum Chordata; class Aves; order Passeriformes; family Muscicapidae; genus Muscicapa; species Muscicapa striata. The sequence continues at coordinate 351,150 of JAREIS010000340.1, forward strand.
GCAGGTGTGGCCCCGGTACGAGCCCTAGGCCTGGGGGAGCGTCGCTGCTCCTGTACACCCGGTGTCCTGTCCGCACGGCCGTGCCCCGCTCTCACCCCGCTGAAGCCCTGGGGGGTTTGCTCAGGGGATCTCTGATAACGACAGCTGCTTTTGTAAGTACTTTAAATAAGGGGAAATAATGACAAAAACCTTGCCAAGCGCCAGAGCGCTGTTGGCTTCTCGCTTGTAAACAGTTGCCGTAGCTGAGCCCCTTCAGCTGCTGCGTCTGCCGAGGGCGAACGCACCGCCGCTGAGAGACAAGAGAATAAATTATGAAAAATGTTCATGCTGAGTAAATATTAAAAAAAATCCAGCAAAAACTTGTTGCGTTTTCTATGTTGTTATACAAAGGACTAAAATCTAGGTTTGTCGTTAGTAAGAGCTTTACCAATTGTTTGTGCAAACTTTGTGATTAAAAGGATTATAACAAGCTACATAGTACACAAAGAGTAGGAAGCATAAAAACAGTCATGCAAAATAGGCATTGCTCTGCGGAGCTGTTTGTCTCTACACGGTTTTATTATGAGCATTTTGTGGTTAAATAATTTGTGTGCTCTGTTTTGTTTTTCAGGTGATGAAAAAAGCAGACATGATCAACAAAAATATGGTTCACCAGGTGCAGGCAGAGAGGGACGCATTGGCTCTCAGTAAAAGTCCTTTCATTGTGCACTTATACTACTCGCTTCAGTCAGCAAACAACATCTATTTAGTGAGTAAAAAAAATGGCTGCGGCATTTTATGATGGTCTTGAAAATTGAGTGTGAACTGTAGTGCTATCTCAAAACATTTTTGTAATGATATTCCTTAGTCACTTTTACAGCTTTTTCAGAATGGTTGAACAAATAAAATATTTCTCTTCCTCTGGTGTCTTTGGGCTCTTTCCACCAATGTTCCCCTCTGTAACAGGAGAAACTTTTCTAATAGCTACTCTGTCTTAGAAACATGCAGAAAACTTGGGGAAAACAAGAAATCATTCTATTCAAGCAGAAGCCAAGTGACTGGGGGATACTTCATGGCTCACTTAAAGGAAATCTGTTTTACTTATTGCTCATGCTCAAATTTTGTTATGGTTGTTGGCCTACATGACAAGATGATAACTGAGTGGCAAAACAAAATGCTGGTCCTCACAGGGTGCTGTGAGGCACAGCAGGACTTGTGTATGTGTTTATATACAGCCTCCACATAAGGATTCAGACTGTCTGCAGAGGGTCTGGCACAATTTGTGTGGATTTCTGTAAGCACACACAGGGAACAGCTTGATGAAATTCTGAGACAAGGTTGCTATGCACTCCTACAATGCATTTTGAGTCTAAACAAAGGCTTCTTTTTCTGGAATCTCTCTACTGCTGAATGGAGTAGAGGACTTCAGGGTGAATGATTTGTAAAGGAGATGCTAGAATCATGTCTGTGTGTTTGTGTGTGTGTATATATGGAAGAACACTGTGTATTGGAATGTAAGTACTGGCAGATTTCCTGACCAAAATCCCCTAAATTCATTCTGGACATCAGAGTGAGTTTCAGAAGCCCTGCTGACTTCTATTTTATTTTGAATATGACATGGACCATCATAATGTGTCTGCAAAATGGTTCGTTGGCTGTGTGTATTTTTTTCCCACTCTTTTTCATGGGTCTTAAATTCACAGTAACTCCAACTATTTGCATTTTTGACAATTTTTACTTACTTCACAAAGCTGGGGTCTGAATTTAATATTGTGTATAAATGATGGCAAAATAAAGTATTGAGATACTTTTGATTTGTATAGAACAGGTCGTCTTTGGCTTCAGGCCTTGAGTTTCACAGGAATGCTTTGCACTTCATTTTCTATACTATGGAAATATACAATATTAAACTAAATATAGAAATAAAAGTATAGGTTAAAATATATAATATTCAATATAGAAATGCATAATATTTATAATATAGATTTTTTTTTGTAGTTTACTCTCAAAAGCTGTAGTCAGCTTTTTAATTAGCTTCTAAAAGTAATCTAGTCAAATAAAATAAGCAAATGGTCTAGAGTAATAAAATGTTTCATGTCTACTGTTACATGAAACTTTAATTATTTTATCCAAGTGAGAAGTATTGTGTGGGAAATGAGGTTTGCACAAAGGTACTTTTATCTGCTTCTGCTCCTTGAAATCATGTTTTTCTAGGGGTGAAAGTTATTTTGTATTTTACTTGCATTTTGAAATGTGTTTAAAGTTTAAAATTTAAATGCTTGAATGACAGGTGATGGAGTACCTTATTGGTGGAGATGTCAAATCTCTTCTCCATATTTATGGATATTTTGATGAAGAAATGGCTGTTAAGTATATTTCTGAAGCAGCATTGGCTCTTGACTATCTTCATAGGCATGGAATAATCCACAGGTGAAATTTCTTTTTTTGCAAATAAGTATTTGATAGTTTGGGTTTTTTATTTTTTCACTCTTAACACATAACCATCACCATTTCATTGTGGCAGCTACCACTTCATTAGCTGGAGCTCCTGGAAGCTCTTTTTGCACGTGTGCACTGCAGCAATGTCATGAAACAAATGGCTAAAATAGAATCTGTCCATGTGTGCTGAGCACACAAAGCCCCACTGCTTTCCCCTGCCAGCTCTTCCCCAGTCCAGTGCTGTATTAGCAGCTGTGAAGGTTCAGGAATCCTCTGGGTAATGCATACATGAGCCTGTAGGACAAAGGCACACTGACTACCCTGATGCTCCCCTGTAGTGAGAGTCCTTTTTGCATTCAGCAGTGCTACAGGGAGCCATGTGAAAACTCCTTCTGGAGGTTTGCTTGTCACCTGTGGGAGCTGCTCATTACTGAGTATTATGATGGTGCTACTTGTGAAGGACACTTGTTAAGCCTGCTGAAGCACAAAATATGCAACTATTGACATGCATGCTCATTTCTACAAAGCCTGAGATGTTTGTGCCATATTTATTGCTAAATATATTTAATTCTTTTGGTGTGTTTCTCAAACTGGAATCTTCTGCTGGCTAAGAGATGTTACTGTTAAACAGCTCTAACCAATGTTTTGTATTGAGTGTTTCTGGGCAGTTAGCTTTCTTTGTGTTGTTCAGTGCTCTTTTTGCTGACTTCAGCTATATTCATATTTTCAGGGATTTGAAGCCAGACAATATGCTCATTTCTAATCAGGGACATATAAAGTTGACAGACTTTGGGCTTTCCAGAGTTACTCTGAATAGAGGTAAGAGTTGTTTCTATCCTTTTGGTTGTATTAAAATGTATTTTTGCATCACATTACCATGTTCTTGAATACTTTGCATCCCTGTAAAGGGCACATTTCAATTACATAAGTGCACATGTTGCAGTAATACCTGATTTCTAATAGGTAAGTACTGATTAGCTACGTGCTAGTAAGGGATCTGCTCTTTGCATTGCACTTCACAAGGTAAAATATTTATTCTTTGGGACAAGAGTGTATGATATATAATCTAGAGCCCTTTCTTTGGAGGGATATGGATTTCAAAGTTTTCTGAAGTCCACTAGGAGATTTCAGTGGGCGAATGAATAATTCTGGCTTGTTCCTGTTTCTCTGACAACTTCTGCCCTTCAGTTCATGTCTCTCAGTCCTGTATAAATTAATTTCCAATAAATTAACTGGGACATTCCAGACATTAATTTGAGGAATAAGGGGAGGTGCTAAGTCCATAAAAAAGATTAGATCAGTGCTTTGGCCTGTGAATGTTCTCTTTTCATCAGAAAATATAGCTGAATAGTCATGACTGTCTGGCGCAGGTTGCAGATCTTAAGGTGAATAGCCAATTTCTGAACTCATTTGAACCTCCTTAGCCAGATGATCCAAACTCATGCTGCACTGCACCAGTTCAGGTTTTTTGAGACAGCTACTGGAGGATACATCCTTTTTATATAGTTAAAGGAATGTAGAAATTCAGAGTTGTCTATGGAATTTGATTTGCGGTTTTAAGAATATAAAGGAAAATCCTGGGTATTCTATATTTTTAATGAGATGCTGCTTTAAGTCCTGTTCTAATGGGACAGGTTGTTGTGTCTAGTTGAACATTATATGGAAGCTTTAAAGTTACTTACTGCTAGTGAGCAAAGAAAAAAGTATCTAAGGTTGAATTTTCACCTATGAAAAATTCTTCTGTAGCTTTTTTGAGATGTCTTTTGGAGTGATGGCAGGTTTGGAATAAAATTTAATATCCTGTTCCACAAGCCATAAGCTAGAATTACTGTCTAAAAACCAAAGCTGATATCAAATTAAAAATGTGGTGCTTTTTGCATAGTATACTGGAAAAGAAATTTGACTTCTAAAATTTCTGTATGTATAAATATACAGATGTATAAAAAAAACCACATTGTGTTAAATAAGAATGTACAGGTACATCTTCAACTGGTCTTGGTGGCTTCATTTGTATATTGGTTGAGTGTGTGACTAAATTTTTTCTTCCTCTTCATGAAACTTAAGTGTCTGCAACTTTGCCTTTGTTTAATATCAAAATGAAAATCTGACCTTGATTTTGTTTTTTTTTTCTTCTGTAGAAATAAATATGATAGATATCCTTACTACCCCATCAATGGCAAAGCCAAAACAGGACTACTCACGTACTCCAGGACAATTGTTGTCTCTTATCAGTTCTCTGGGCTTTGTAAGTAATTTTCACTGTCTTTGAAGTAATTCATCCTTATAGTTTGTTTAGTTGGCATGATAAGGGCTATTCTTGCATCTCTTGTGCCATCTGGTAGAATGACTTATAATATGTTTAGAGCACTTTGAAATTCTGATGTAATTACCTTGGACTGTATTTTGAATTACTGACTTTTTAATGGGCGTGGCCAAGCTCCAATGCAAACATCATAAAGAGTGGCTGAATTACACTCTCAATCCTGGATTGAGAATTTTTTGGACTCCATTAACTTTTAACTGTGCTTCTTTCTGCTTGTTAGTATACTCCTCCTGTAGGAATGAAAGTGCCGGGGCCCAAATCAAGTCAATCACCTGACAGTCTGCATGGAGTGGTTTCTCCTGTATCTATGGCCCAAAAGGAAAATACCCCTCGTTCAACTAAATTATTCAGAACACGTGAGTATACCAGGCCTTGTGCTGAGGAATACTCTAGCTGTAAGGTTGTGGTCTCTTAATTTTATATGAGTAATGTGGACCCACTTCAGAAAAGGTGTGATTCTATTGGTGTCTTGCTCTCCATCATTCCTTCAGTGCTTTACATCTGACGTGTTTTCACCTACACTGCTATGTCATCTTCTAAAGTGGTTTTGTTTGATTGGTTTTTTTCAAATCTTGACCCATGAATTCAAACTCGCCCTTTAACATTTTATAGTAATAGTGTCAGTTCTTGACATACTTTCACTGAAAATTATTAAATATACCATTGTATGTTTTCATTTAAATTGTCTTATCTTGCTGCTTTCTCATTTCTAACCTGAAATGAGTAAGAAGGCAACTATGCTGCTAATGTACTGCTTTTACATTCTTGACAAGTTCCTAATTCAAAAAACGAGTGAATTGACTATGCAGGGAAGATGACAAGAGAAATTGTTGTCACACATAGGTTCCCTTCGCTTCCTTTGATGTGAAAGCTTAACATAGTATGAAGTCAGTCAGTATATGTTGCCTGTTTGTATCAACATTTGAATTTTTTTTTCTTTCTCTTAAGATCTGGATAATTCTCAATTAACACCTGTGATGCCAGCGAGGAGTTTAACTCCTACTCTGCTTCAGTCAAGAAACAGGTTTGGTTCCTCCAGTGTCAGTAGTCAGTCTCACACACGCATGTCTAGTGTGGAATCAGAAAACTGCAGCAGCCCCAGGTGGGGCAAAGATGTAGAGGTCAGGACTGTTTCATCTTCCCGCTCTAAATTAAAATTAGTTTGTACTTGTGTATGCAGTGTTGCAAATGTTTTCTACTTACTTACTTGCCTCAGTTATTTTCAAGTGTTGAGAAACTTTCCTACAGCAGAAGGAGCAGGGGTTGTAATTTGTGTTAAGTAGGATTTTGGATCAAACAAATATTAGTCCTGCGCAATATAACAGGAGAAGCAAATGCTATTGAGCCTGCAGCGAAGGAGTGAAAGAGAAGGCTTCACTGACCATCACTGGTTTAGCCCTATCCTGCAAGGTGGGCACTGCTGGGAGCAGTGGCTTTTTGGAAGCCAGCCTTATCTCTATAGCTTCATTTACTCAGCATTGTGGGCAAAAGAATTTCTTTAAAAGATAGAACTTGGGAAAACAATAAAATCCACTTCAAACTTCTACTATCTGTTAAACTGAAAAGTTTATGGCTTTTATTACTGAAGGGTTTTATATCAACTAACCTAACACCAATAATTATAGCTGTTAATATTTTATCCTAAAATATTTTATCCTAATTTAATGTGTTAATGAAATTCTGCACAAACACAAACCTAAAAGAAAATGCTGCTGTGCTATGTAGTTCCTTGCCATGATTCCTCTTCAGAGCATATAGAACAACTTACATTTAAACCAGTTTATTATTCTGTATCTATCTCTTTCTTAGGCCTTGGTTTTAATATTGTGTTATCAAAACATTAGTAATATCAGATTTTCCTTTTGTCAACTCTGAAGTCTAATATACTGCAGGGTACTATGAGTGGGTTCTTTCCTTTGGACTTTCTTGGAAACTGAAAACTTCTGCAGCTTAACTTCTTAAAATAAAATCACAAATACAGCTTCAATTGCTCTATTTTTTCATCCTTTGGCATTTTAAAGTATGGCATTTAAAAATATGGCATTTTCTGTTGTATTCTAGCAAGCTTATTTTATGTTCTTATGTCAAATTATCAAGTTATCCTTAATTTATTTTTTTTTTTTGTATTTTGAAGTATGTTTTTATACTAGTAGTAGTTAGAATGAGTTAGAATGCTTGCAAATCTGCATTTCATTATGGTGGTTGTAATAAAGTATTTAAAATTAAACATTTCTACAATGCTGTAATCATATTTTTCTTGATAGTCAAAACTTAATGTGCTTTTTTTTGCAGCAAAGTGAAAATGAACCTCATTCTACAACACGCAAAACCAGTAATAGTGAGTCAGATGTCCTTTCAAATGTTTTGTTGCCAAATAGCAAAGGTATTGAAATTTTTAAGAGAAGAGAACTTGAGTCTGCCATTTCTCCCATTGCCAGTGATGATTCTGGCAGTAGGCAGAAGTTGGGAAGTGAATGTTTGGATATAACAGATACTCCTGTGAGCACTCTGGATGTGAAAGGTGTAGTAAGAAAGTGTATTTCTGAAAATAAGATTTGGAAAGAAAAAGTCTTTGTAAATAAAAGAGACATTAGTTGTGAAACAGCAGAGACTTCCAGACTACGACAGTCACTTTCAAGGCAGAATGAGCCTGTCAAAGAGGAAGAAATGTTTGAAAAGCCGGGTGTAAAAAGAAGCTTTGAATCAGTTGACACTAGTCCTTGTCAGGAACTTAACTATGTTAAAAAAAGCAATGCAGAATATAAACGTGGCTGTCAGATCTCAGAATTTCCAGCAAACAAAGGGACAGGTTTGACAACAGAAATTCAATCCTTACTGCTTTGTAGTGATGGATGCCTATGTGACACCTCCAAAAGCAAGGAAGAAATTAAGAGTTTTATTAGTAACCAGGAAACAGCAGAAAGATTGCTTACTCCAACTGTAGCTAAAAATCTTATGTGTGATCTGGATGCAGACTGTGGAAAGGATGATGAAAAGGAGTACATGAACTCAAGTTTTTTATGCACTGATGATGAAAAACCTTTAGATGTCTTCAGTGCAGATTCTGACTTACTTCCTGAAGTGTCTGTTACAGAAAGCCGTCTAGAAAAACAGCTTTTGGATTTGGACAGGAGTGTTAAAGACCTCTCCTTTGAGGAAGCAAAACCTGAAGGTGTGCTAATAACATCACCAGAGTCCCGAGATGCCTCACAGGATGGAGAGGAGGTACACACAGTCCCGAACTGCAAACCATTACATCAGAAAAAGGATAATGACCAGAAGCACATGGAAGAAACTTACCTTGACACAGTAGCCTCTCCTTCAGAAAAGATGATGGAAGCACTGAGTCTCTTTAAAAAAAATGCAGTTGTTTTTCGGAGTTATAATAGTCCAATCAATGTATCCAATATATCTGAGCCTTGCAGCATGGCTTCCTTAGATATAATGGATCTTTCACCTGCTTGCAGTGGCTCTTACCCAACAGCTATCACTCCATTACAGAAAGGAAGACCATATCACATCTATCAGGTAAGTAAGGGGGCAGATAGAAACTATGTTCATGCATTGGACATTAGGGACCTGAAATTATTTCAGTGGTAAATTTAGGAAAAACTCAAGTAGTTTGAGGTAGTCAAACAAATTACCTTTGCTGAAAGTGTTTCACCTGCTGCACTTGTGTAGCCAAAATTATAATTTCTGTAAGAATTTAGCAGTAGCTTTATGTCCACTGGTTTGCCTTTGGTTCAGCGTGCATTGACTGTCCATCTCTGAGAAATCTTTACTGTTGCAGTGAACTGATTAAAAAAAGCCTGTGCTATTTTCTCTCATTCTGCTCCTAGTGCAGTGTTGTATTTTCTGTGAGCAGTTATAGTTTTCCTAATGTAATGGGAAGTCCTTGGTTTTTTGGCTTTTTTGTTGTTCTGCACTCTTCCCAAGACAGTCTATGAATGCTGTTCCAGCTGCAGGTAACTGCCATTGTACTTGGTACTTTCTTTTTTTTTTAGCCTGGTAAAAGTGATGGTCTATTGTATTCTGTAAATGCCAATTACAGGCCTATTACAAAGATTGATGTAAACATGATAGCTGCTGGATGTGACACTGGAGGAAGAACTTGGGGAAAAAATTCCCAAAGAGTAGGCATCTTTATGCTTCAAGACTGTTGAAATAAAGCGATGCAAGCACATTTCACTCGTTTTTCAGGGAATGTTTTGTGACTCGTTCTTTACTTGAACTTAAGTATCAATTATTACATCCATGGCTAAACCTGGAGATGGGAGTTTGTGAGCTGGTTTTGTTTGACATCTGAAATCATTGTCCCATATTTTCAGACCCCTCTTCGAGGGGATGCAGGCACACCATACAGAACTCCGAAGAGTGTTCGAAGAGGAGCTGCCCCTGTAGAAGGTGAACGCATCCTGGGGACCCCAGACTACCTGGCACCTGAGCTGCTTTTGACACAGCCTCATGGTAAGACAAACCAGCCATCTGTCAGTACTTGAAAGGGGACATCTTTACGTTTCTAAATGTCTGTTGAACTGTAAACTCTTCAAGCAACAAGATTTGGAATTCCTCGAAAATAGCCAATGCCATCATGGCTGGCTGTGTTTGCTTCAGCTGCTCCTTCCATTTATTTACTGCTTTCTCATAACCAGAGGTTTTGGTTGTCCATCACAGTCTTGCTTGCTGCCAATTAGCATTGGAAGCTGCTTTGGCAGCCTGAGACTTGTATGTGGCTTAGGAGTAACAACTTGATCATCCTGACTGCCCTTAAAGATTCTTTGGGATGAGAGAGGGGGAATTTAGTGAAATTTTAGAGTGAAAGGCTTAAACCTCTGATTATTTTTAGAATGTCTTCTGTGTTTATTGATATTAAAGTGTTATGTGAAGCCAGACAATTTTGTGAAGTTGCCTTAAAATCAGTTACTGAGTGACCTCACGAAACACTTCAGGAACCTGACAGGATCTTCTGTACAAGGGTGCAGTAATAGCCATCAAATTTTTGGAGTTGGTTTTTTGGGTTTGTTTTTTTGTTTGTTTTCAAAATACTATACTAAAATAGCATAATTTTGAAGGGTATAAGTTTCTTTGTCTCACATTCTGAGATCCACTGAGATTAACAAAAAGTCTGAGATAGTTTTCTGCTAACTTGCAAGAAGCATTGACCAAAATTAAATACAATGTATCTATCTCTAACAAAGTTGTTGAGATATTATTGCATTTTATTTCCATCTCAAAAGTATACTACTATTTTGTAGAGCTGCAAGTCTTGGGAAAATTACATGAGAGACCTTAACTGAGAGGTATTACTATATTGTGGAGCAATAAAATTCTGCTAATATAAGTTAACTAAAACTCTCTGAAGAGATTTAACAATTTAATGGTAAAAACTGAAAATACTAAACATATGTAGTTGTTTTGCATTTCCATTTAGGATTATCTGGCACGTGTTAAAACTGGATAATATTTTGGAAGTGTAATCAGTGCTACTTAGACAACATGAAACTTAGTCACAGGGTGATTTCTCTGTGGTTATTGGGTTTTCAGGACTTCAGTGAAAATTTGCAGAGTCTGGAGTTTATATAAGGAAATTACAAATCTCCAATTACCATCAGTGAAGCCAGGGATTTTGGAACTCCAAATTTTCCCTTACTAAATATTTTGCGTGTTGAGCTGCTTGTAAACATAGTTTCAATCCTAAATTAATAATGCTACAAAACTATTTTAGTTTTGTTTCTAATTTAGTTTTAACATTGCCATCTTTCTTTATTGTGGAATACTACCTTAGGAGAAAAAAAAATCTTCATTCCTATGCCTTCAGAGAATCATACTTGATGTTCAGTGTTCATATTTGTTATGGGGTTTTTTGGCAATAATTGTAATATTTTAACTTCGTTGTCTTTTCATATGCAGGGACTCTGATCTCTGGTGAGTTTTCTGTATTCTGTGCAGAACTGAATGAAGTGTTCAGCATAACTGAACAGTCAAAGTATAACCAGATCACAGTTTCTGAGACCATTCTATGTAGAAAGACATGTTCAATATACCTCCACATAAAAATATGACATGCTTACAGGGTCAGGAAACACCATATCAGTGTGACTAAGCTATCAGAAATCACATATGTAAACATGTACTTCAGAAGGAAAGTCAGCATTCTTCAATTGTGTAGTAGGAGGTAAAGCCAGAGACTTTCTGGCTTTTCTCGTTGCTGCCTTTCACTTTATTGCAGTCTGATTTACTTTGCCTATGGGTGAAGAAGATTCAGGTGCTCAAGACTTGGTGTTGCTGCTTCTTGCTTCAAATCACAGAAACATAGAATAACCCAAGTTGTAAGGGACCCACAAGGATTGAGTCCAGTTCCTGTCCCTGCACAGGGCAGCCCCAAGTCACACCCTGTGCCTGAGAGCACTGTCCCAATGCTTCTTGAACCCTTGCCAGGCTTGGTGCTGTGACCACTGCCCTGGGGAGCCTGTTCCAGTGCCCAGCCACCCTCTGGGTGAAAAAAACTTTTCTTAATATCCCACCTTAACCTCCCCAGCACAGCTTCATGCTTTCCTTGGCTCCTGTTTAACAGAGATATGGTAGGAGTTAATCTAATTTTAGTTAGACTTTGTGTGGGAAAAAATGCTGCTAAAACCTGGTTATTACATTGTTGAGGGTTGTGATCTTATTAAACTTTGACTGGAGCTGGGAGTATTTTACTGAGCATCCAGGTACTCTAACAACAGTGGATGTGAACACACTGCTTTGATGTGCTTAGCTTGGTGGGGCTCCTCTTACTGCTGTTAGGAGGTGCTAAAAGTGTGTTAGCTTACTGGTTAAACACTTTGATTTTCTGCATTTCTAAATTTAACAGTAGTCTTCGTGAAATGGCTCAAACCCTTTGTTTGCTTGGAGACGTTTTAGGGTTTTTTATATGCCAAAAAGCCAAGAATAATTAGATTTATTATCTTTCAGTTTTTTTTTTAACAGCAGTTGTGGCATCTCTTCTTTATACAGTAGACTGGGCATGGCTTGAAGATGCAGAAAGCTTAAAATGCATGCAGTGGTGTCTGGGATTGCTTTGCCTGCTGGTTTCAATGCAGATTAACAGGAGAGATTGGCAGAAAGCCAAAACCCTGGAACGTGGAAAACCAGAACTATTTCATAACAAGGCAGAGATAGCTAATAGCTACATATTGCCCCAGTCAACTCGGTGTAATGGAAGGTAATGCCAGCTTCACTGTGTGCTGGCTCGTTTCTGCAAGCTGTCTTCATGATGTTCACCATAATGTAGACAAACAAAAATTAAGTTCAATAATTTGAAGTTTTGCAGACTTTTTAAAGAACCAAGAGAAGGGCACAGGTGGAACATGGAGCACTCATCCAGGCTGTAATCATGAGGCATCTAATTCTAATCACAAAACAAACTCTTGGAGAAATCAGCTCCTGATTCTCTATGAATGGAGTTGATAATTAGATTGCTACTAAGAGGCCCCTTGGTTTTATCAGCAAACCCCAGTGTTACTTATAATAAACTAAGGAGCAGAGTGGCTTTAACAAGCCTTTTAATATATTTTTAACCTGCATGAATATTAAATAAAACTTGTCTCCATAATTTTCAAGAAACTTGCAGAATTTAAGTACTCTTTAGTTTTTGCTAATCTTTAAGTCTTTGCAAGTATCATTTGTGTGTAAGTGTAATGATGTGGATTTCTTTTACCAGGTTCTGCTGTAGACTGGTGGGCCCTTGGAGTTTGTCTGTTTGAGTTTCTAACTGGAATTCCACCTTTTAATGATGAAACACCAACACAAGTCTTCCAAAATATTTTGAAAAGAGGTAAGCTGTTTCAGTAATCAGGGCAAGTATGTATTCCCAATATTTGTTTTATAGTTTGAGTTACCAACTCAATTGTATCTTTGTTTGTAGATATTCCCTGGCCTGAGGCTGAAGAAAAGCTGTCTGATAATGCCCAGAATGCAATAGATATTCTTCTAACAATTGACACTACTAAGAGGGCTGGACTGAAAGGTTAGTATTAAAACTGTTCTTTGCAACTAATTGCAAAATTTTAAATGGTGATCTCTTCCTCCTGAAACTTAGAGTAAACTTAGTTTCCTTCATAAACTTCAATGCCTCACTAGGTTCCATGTATAGTATTACAGCACTTAACAAGTTGTGGTATTTTCTGTATTTCTTGTGGGGTTTTTTCTTTCTCAGCAAGGTAATTCTGGGGCTGGGTTGTTTTGTTCGTTTTTAAGTTTTTAATTGAACTTCTGTTTTGCTTTACTGCTGTTCTGCCTTGCATTTTTAGTGTTTGACATGTGATGTACCAAAGTTCTCTCTTATCTAAGGAGTATTTGGAATTTTTAACCTAAATGACATTGGGAATCTTGATTAAAAGATGATAGTTCAGGAGTGAGACCTCCTACAACAAACAATTCATTTAGAGACAGCAGGTTTTCTTAGGAATCATCCTGCCTTTGCTGAATGCATGGGAGAATACTAAGTTGGACAATATATTCTGTACAAAGTCTACTTTTTTTTTACTTGTAGAAGGGCTTAAACATTTGCTATTGTTAACAGTGACTATGTTTTATTAAAAAAAGTTAGTAATGGAAAGAAATTTAGAGTGAGGTATTTTGGAAACAGAAAAGGAAATCTGATGAGAACTGCTCAAGAAATCAGTAGAGAAGGAAATTACTATGGAAAGACTTACACATAAAGAAACTAAATTCCAGAAGCTGAAATCAAGCCAAATTAAAATAGAGAAGGCACAAGATTATGAATGAAAATTCCTTTATGTCAGCAGAAAATCCTGTGGCTTTGATATTTCCCAGAAAACAATTTGAAGGTATTTTAGTTAAACACAATTTCTTGTCTTTATTTCTGGGTTTCAGAGTGAAATCTAATTGCCTGTCAAGTGCAGAATTTTAAAATAAATGACATAATGGTTTCTTCCTATCTGACCTCTTCAAAATCCATTCTTTGTCAAGACTTACAACTGTACCTGGCCTCTTTGTCCAATTTCACTGAATTTGGGTGGGTAGTTTTCAGGACAACCATTAAGTTTTTCTTGTTGTACCTAAGTTTCCATCACTGTCATCATCTCTCTTCCCTCTCCAAAATTTGTGCTCTCCCTTTTATTGCTACAGCATGAAGCCTTTTGTACTAGGAAATCCCAGTTATGTTTTTGTAGTGCTGTGCTTTTCTAAATTCAATCTTTCTGGGTAAGAGCAGTTTTAAAGCCGTTTTTGGCTCAGTGGAACAGTGTGGAACAGATTCCCTGGATGGGGTGACAGCTACTTGTCCTGCCAACAGTTTGATCTTACTATGGTTGAGGGCAGTCAAAGCCCAATTGAAATTTGCACTTTTATGGACTTCTGAAAAGGAACATAGAACAAATCTACTGACAGTTATAGATGAGGGAACAAAGTAACTATGGGGCTTAGACATGAGGAAGTTTATAATGTTTATGTGAACTTCTGTTTCAGAACTGAAGCATCATCCCCTCTTTCATGGGGTGGATTGGGATAATCTCCAGAATCAAACTATGCCATTTATACCTCAGCCGGATGATGAGACTGACACCTCTTATTTTGAAGCTAGAAACAATGCTCAGCACCTGACTGTGTCTGGATTTAGCTTATAGCATCAAGATAAGTGAACATTCTCCATGGTTTTGCACACTTACAGGTTCTCTTGTGAACCCTAGTTTAGTCTTGACTAAGTTTTCTTGATGAGTTTAGTGTTTCAAGTTGCCAGTCTATTTTTATTATAGCCTCCTTTATTCTAAAGTGAAACTACTGTATGACACTGGTATCAAGTGCCTTCATGCTACTTTTTATTTCACTGCACCTTACTAAGAAGCCAGAGCATTGTGCTGCTTGGAGCTAATAAGTCTTGGCAGTAAAAAGCTCCATGGCTTTTTAGCAATTAATTATCCCAGTTAGGAAGTGTGGCTTTATTTCCCAGCTAAACATAATAGGGAAAGGATATAAATTGTAATTGTATCTAATTAATAACTTACCTGTTGGTAGTTAAGTGTGTGGCAAGCTGGTTTGGGAGCAGTCCTTTCTGACCAGTGTGAATATATATCCACTGTTCAAAACTGGTTATTTCTATTCAAGCTGGAAAATTGAAATCTTAATGCAGCATTGAAATGTCTTGTCTTTTGTTTGTCTTATTCCCAAGAAGGTATGAGAAGATACAGTGGTCTCCCAGGTTAATTTGGCTAGAAGTGGCACGTGAGACTGGCAAGAGTTCCTCTGGTTTTTATCCTGTTCTAGAGAAATGGGGCAGGGAGATTATACTTGGGGCAAGTCTGTTAAACAAATGCTCTGCTTGACTTGTTGTGTTGTAACTTGGGCTGTAGGAAACTGGACTGGATATACATTTTATCAGTTACTGGTTTTATATAGAAAATGCCCAGTGTTTGTGTGTGCTCACTTGTCAGGTGACAGGTGATTTTTTTGTTTTCCAGCAATAGTATTCAAACTGAAACTGCCAAATATTAAAGACCATAATATATTGTAGGCTAACAGACTGTTCTGTAAACTCACAGCGAGAGCTTGGGATTTTGACTAGAATATAAGATAGAAGTGAATATTCTGTATAAACCTGAATTAGGGGTAAGTATATTTAAACTTATCTTTAAATGCAATACAAAACTTGTGGCTGCTAGGTTTTAGAGGTTTCTTTGTAGATAATCCTGTTTAAATAATCGTCAGTATTTTTCTTGCATAGGTGTCTCTAACTTAAAAAAGATTTTAATTTTTCAGGTTAATACATGTTAGATAAAGATCATTTGTGCTAGATGGTGCTGCCAGCCAAGGGCCATGTGCCAGAAGCCACGCATTTTGCCAGAGATTTTTGCCAAGTGCCTTTTGGTTTCATTAACTGACTCTTTTTGTAGCAGTAGTGAGTTGTCCCTTCCTGTAAGACAAGATTTATTGATGGAATTCTGAGCAAATAGTGTCTGCCAGGCTTCCTGCTGTCCCCTCAGGTTGCTGGGAAAGGAATAGGAATCGTGAAGAAAAAGGAAGTTTCCTAGAAAGGCTTAAACAGAGCTGATGCATAATAGCTCAGAATGACCAATCCCAGCTCTTGGTGTGATAACTCAAATTTGGCAAATTGCAAAACATGCAGTGAATCTCACTCCCTTTGCTACGGACTGCAGTTTCAGAAAACTTCTAAATTGTTCAGTCTCACTGTAATTGTTACATGATGAAAAAGGTGCAAACAAATTAATGCACTACTGAAGCAGTATTCTCCACATTCTCTGAAAGTGATGAGTTCTTTAGTGATTTTCCTGTGTACAGTTAGAATGATAAACTGGGGTAGGAGGATACCTTAATCACTAGTATTTTATGCAACTTATTCTTCCATTTCTAGTAATCTAGTTTAAGAAAGCAAGTCTTACAAGAATTAACTATGATTACATGTCGAGGAAATAATATAAACTGAACACCACAATAGCTCTTTGTCTTCAGTGCTTTACACTGGTTACACCTGTTCCCATTTGGCAGTGTAACACATTGCCATCAAGGTGGAAGAAACTTGTTGCACTGGTATAATCTTTTCTAACCCCTTGAAATAGTTCTTAATCATCTACAAGGGTCAAGTAAGCTTCTATTAAAAACTTACCCTAAAAGAAAATTGTGGGGTTTCTACCAGTTGATTAATAAAATACATAGAATCTACAGAACAGTAAATAGGCCAATTGATAAATCTGAATGTTTAATATGAAGTTATCACTCACTGATGTCCAAAATTTGAATTTTGCACAATTAGCCCTAAAAATATTGCAGTACCTTGTTTTCTTCATTATCTTGCATTTATCCTGGTTATAGCAAATATGGAGTTGAATGCCAGATGTTGACTGTTGAGATTTGTGATGTGGTTTTGTTAGTTGTGGGATGTTTTGGTTGGTGGGGCTTTTATCTTTCCTAAAAAGGTGAATCCTAGCTTTATTGTTCAACATGGAATTCGTTATCAACTCAATCCCATTGGTTTTGCCCCACTTGTTGCTTGATTTGAAATACTACAGGTAAAAGTTTAAATGTATAATGTAGTAGCTGGAAGATATTTAATGTTTCTTCTCATTAGTGTAATGATCTAAAAATAATTGTGCAGGCTGGCAAAAGTTTCTGATCCTCAGAAACTGTGGAATACACTTGGCAAGTACTCCAGCTGTTACATGGTGCTCCCTGAAGGCCTAAATTTTATGTGTATAACCTACACATAAACTCTGTAGCTTCCAGGTTATCTTGGGAGATAGTTTATCAGCCATTAGCATAGTCCATCTGAAAACTACTGGAGAGATCAGCATTGTACTTTGTTACACAGAAGCAGCAGTCTTGGACAGTTATTCCCAGCCCTTATGTGCTGTTGGGCTCACATGCACATGGGCAGTGTCTGGGGGCCAAGGTGCTGAAGTGCTGCCATGTGTTGTTCAGCTCAGAGGTTCCAGTTTCAGCATGACTGGGTTTACCCATGGTTACTCTGGCAATAAAATGCACTTTTCCTCTCTACTCCATTCTCCAGAAGTTCACTTTGCACTTACTTCAAAATTCACACTTCAAAAATTCACTTTACTTTTGTGTAAATATATAAAATAAAATAGGGCAGTTGTGCTGTTGTTTCTGCATATTGTTTTTTTTTCCATTGTGTTACTTTTGCCCCTGCCGGAGTGTGGCAGATGAATTTTTACACAAAGAAACCCTGAGTGCTTCCCACTACCTCAGCAAAGGCAGTGACTTTAAGTAAGGAAATACCTAATACTTCCAGTACAGGTGTGTATGCCCTTCACTTAGTTCATAACTTGCCAGCCCATGCCTGCAGGCTTTAGTACCAGCTACATTTGTGCACTGAATGGCAGGAGAGCTAAGTCCTGAGCGGGCCTGTAACCTCCTTTAAGGTGTGAGTCTCCTCCTCTGCATACCTACTATTAGTCAAGAAAGGGTGGAGGCTCCATCTCCTCAGTTTTTGCTGTGCTGCCACAGCACCAGAACAGAAGAAACAGAGCCCTGATGATGGAACAGCTGCACCATGCACACACTTAGACCTGGCTCTGCTTCTGTGCTTCCAGCTGAGCAGCTCTGATGGGGTGGAATGTCTCATCATATTGATACAGAGCAAGCTTCTGCCTTTCAGGTGAAGCTTGATTCATGGCAGGAAACCAGCCTGATGTTTGCTTCACAAGTTCAGTTTGGGGCTGGGTCTGGCCCTTTCCAGTGCTATGTAGAACTGATTTGGCTCCCAGCCTCCTGCAGACAGCCCAGGCTGAAGCTATGTAGCCCAGGTCTGAGCTCCAGACATCTGCTTATGCTGCTGCCTCCACATCAAAGCTGTGTCTCTTTGCACCTGGGCAAATTATAAAAAAACAAAACAACCACTTTTCCTTACCTTTAAGCTGAAATACCTGCCAATTAGGAACCTGTTTAAATTACGGTGAGTTTGAGATAGGCCAAATTCTGAGACACAAGTGAATTTTACTCAAGTGATGTTTTTTTGTATTACAACTTTTTGGTTGCGACTGATTCTTCATGATACAGCCAGCAGGCTCTTGTGTACACTCACAGCATCTGATTTACAGCATTAAGTAAATATTAAGTTCAAGATAAAATACAAAATATTAGGGCATTGATTTATTGAAATATGAATAAATAACAAGGATAGTACAAGCCTACGTTTATTTTGGGGGAGGTTAACAATTAAGTACCTTTGGGAATGTCTGTCCCATCTCTAAGGCTCAACCCCTGCAGGTGACACGGTTCTGAGCAGTGGGAGGCACTCCAGGGTGGTTTGTTCTGGCAGAAGACATGCTGCTTCAGGAGACTGGGGTTTTCATGTGACCTTCAAGCTCAAGTGTCCTTCCTCTATGATTTCTATTCCTTATAATAAGAAATCAATCACTTCAGAGATTTTACGCTCAGGCACAATGGCTTCAGGTCCCAGCAGAACTTCCCTTCCAGGATAAGCTTTGTTCAAACCTGAGTTTTCAGTACATCTCATGCCAAAGCTCATCTCTGGCACATGAAACCATCTGCTTGTTAAAGCAGCCTTTGAAGAGATTACAGCTATTTTATTTTTTAATTCAGCTTTACAATAACAAAATCAGAAGAGCGGAAAAGTAACTAAAAAAATCTGCGTGTAACTAAAAAACAAGATTAAAATTTCTCTGGTAAAACCAACATTAAATTCTGTGATTACATTTTTTACAGTATAGCTTATATGAAAAATGTTTTCCAAACTATAAAAGATTTTCAGGAAGGACCAAAAAAACTTTCCTTAAAAATTAGTTGTAGGATGTAGTCCTGGTGGAAAATGAAAGCACATCAATAATGGTGAAATTTCTGAAGAGTCAGAGCTTAACCATGGATTATGTTGTGATATAATTCTTCATAGCAAACTGTAAGTTTTCAGTCAAATCTAATTTTAGTGCATTTGCATTTTCCAGAGATTTAGACAGCTTCTATATTAATTTTTTTTAAAAATTAAATGTAAGTCATGCTTTTGTCAAGCAAACTTCATGAGGTTGTACCTCTATCTGTATATGGGTTAATAAATATCCTGTGGGGAAAAGTATCAGCTCCAAAATTAGCTGAAAAGGTTTTTTTCTGAGAGGAAGTAGAAGGATAAGGGACACATACCAGAATTGATATGTTTCATGATGTGACTTGGGGAAAATCCACAACAGAGTAAATCGTACTTTAATTTAACAATAACTGCCAACAGAAAACTAACAGTGCACTGAGCTTTTTAAAAGCTTAGAGCTAGACTTACTGAGCTAGTTTTCTTCTCATTTGAAAGCACCTTGTGCCTAAACTACGCATTTCAGTCAAAATAAGCTGTTGTCAACAAGAATACAGTTACGAAAGTTAAAAAGATAAGGTGCAGCCTCTTTACATGGATCCCTTGTACCACACACCATTTCCAAACTTGTATTTGACAGTCCCCCTGTTATTAATGGCTCTAACTTTCAGGATATATACAAATTTCCAAACCTTCTTTACAATTTTACAGGATAAATGAAGGATTCAACTTAATTTCTGACCAATTTATACGGAAATTGCCCCAGACTAGTTTAGCAGCAAAAAAAACAAGTTTAATTCCTCAGAGCTACATAGTATTTTTCCAACAGCTTACAATGTATTGAATTTATACTTTTTTAGAAGTTTCAGCTGGTAATATGTAATGCTGTGGAAAAACAGGCAGTAATCTTGAGATTGTAAAATTATTTCAATGTTAAAGTGACAGATTTACAGATTTTTCACTTATTCTTTTACAGAGATGTTATTCTCTTCAGCAACTGACAACAGCAAGGCCAGTAATTACTGAAGGTCCATCCACAAGCACATTCCAAAAGAATTATTGTTCATGTGGTTTTGGGGATGGAATTATTAAATTTATTTGTAACCTAGGAGCTGTGAATCATTCAAGTTTCAATAATATTAGTCCTTAAACATTTAGCTCAAAGGTAGTACAAAATATTACTGTAACATAAGGAAGATCATCCCAAAATCTGAGATTCTTTGAGAATTCAGACTTCCTTTGCTTTCCAGGGCCATCTTCTCCTAGAAGTCCTTAAGCACAGTCGTGAATTCTCAGTTCAGTTTTCTAGAAGAGGAAACAAATAAATTAGTTCAATGTACCTTCACATATGAGATGATTTTTCATTTGTCTAAACAAACAAATCAATCACATGCGAAAGATTTCCACTCCAGTAAAACACAACAGGGGCTTCAAGATACCTGAAAATTTACCCTCTTACACCAAGGAGTAGAAAATTCACTAAGAATTTGGAACTGCAGGTGGAATTCCTCAGAAAAATCCCTGACCCCATGTCAGTGGTGTGCTGACTTGGCAAAGCTGCACTTATGTCCTGCTTTCCCCATGACTCCATAAAACTTACAATTAGAGGGTTCTAAAATCATGAGCTGAATCTAGACAACTTTTATTATTATGAAAATATATTTCTATCTAGGTTTAGGGCCCTTAGGATTCAGGGATTTTAAGCCTTCTTGATGAAGGCTTCAGTACAAGTACCCAGATTTTCAGCATTAAGTTCCCTATACAGGAACAGGAGACAGGTTAAGAAGTCCTGGGATGGAGCTGAGCTACTCCTGCCCAGGGACAAGAGCTAAACACAAAGCTCTTGGTTACAGAAGGCTGTCCCTCCACCAGTTACATGGAATTTGCTACAGTGTGCAGAAGAGTTTAGAAGTCATGGCTCCACAGCTGCAGCATGAGATAACTTTGCATGGCAGCAGAAACCACGAGTGGTTTCTGCTGCAAGGACAGTTAATGTAATTTAAAATGGAAAGTACACAGACAGGGTCAATGCAGGCACTGTGAACAGCTATTGCCTAAGAGCTCACACACCTTAACAGAGCACAAGCTGAAACTGGCCATGGGACAGGAGAAAAGGACTCGTTTTGCAATTCCATTTTCTCACTGAGTGAACTTGATCAGCTTCCTACACACTGCTAAAGGAGATAAAACTCCAGATAGGAATGTGCTGCAGAAGCACATAGTCCTTAAATTCTGCCAATGAGTAGACCTCTTCAGAAAGAGAGAGAAAAGCTCAAGAACACATAAAATTCTTTAGTTGTTCCTGTTACTGAAGTTCATCTCAAAACAATACATGAATAAGTAAACAAAACATAGGCCTCTGCTATCTCCTTGTTTCACACTGACACTGGTATTACCACTGGTACAAATCCTGATGTCCAAAACTCAAAAAGAATGTTGAAAAACTTAAGCATTTGGCAATAAGCCACAAGAATCATTCTAAGACTGGAAAACAATTTAAAAATAAGATTCCAGTTGCTCCATTTGTTTTGTTTAAGCAAGAGATTATGAAGATGACCTGGTGATAGTAAAAAAGTAACCACGGAAAACATATCACAGGCTCTTTGTCAACTGCACAAAGATAGAGGAAAATCTAATGGATGCAAACTGAAGCCAGACAAATCCAAACTAAAAGTAATGTACCATGTGTTTATTCATCAAAGCACTGAATCACTAGGGTAATGTATTAGAAAAATTGTTGGAAAAGGTGTTTTTCTAAAAACTGATTTCTGTCTGAACCTGTGGCTGGATTGAAACTGCTACAGAAGTCAAAGAGATGATCAAAAAAGATTTTCAAGAACAGCACACTGTTCAGAGAGAGGAAGAGAACACAGCCATGCAGAACAATTAGGAGAATGCTGAAGTTCATAGAAGCTTCAAGTAAAATACTAAAAAAAAGTTTAGATTTACAACACCCCAACTTTGTCCTTGCTGACAAGGGGAAATTTCCATCTGCTAGTACAAAGAATGAGTGAAATGTGCATAACTGCCTGAAAGCCTCAGTAGTGCAATCTCTGGTTTCATCAGACAGTGCAGCAACACCAATGTTGCTGCTGACAGCTCTGAGCCAGGGGAGCTCCCTGGCAGATTTGCAGCCTTTGTGGGTGCTGGATTGTTTACAAAGCCATGGGCTGGGCCCAAAGAGTGATGATCAATGACAGGAGTGCAGTTGGAGGCCAGTAATTAGTGGTGGATGCCAGGGGTCCCTACTAGGGCCAATCCTGTTTAACACCTTTAGCAATGGCCTGGATGATGGGGCAGACTGCACCCTCAGCAAAGCTGCAGATTACAAAACTGGGAGTGGCTGATGTGCCAGAGGGTGGTGCTGCTATCCAGAGGGACTACAGGTGGCTGGAAAAATGGGCTGACAGGAACCTTATGAAATACAACAAGGGGAAATGCTTAGCCCAGCACTGTTTGGAGGAACGACTCCAGGCCTCACTGTGTGCCAGCTGGGAGGCAGCTTGGCAGAAAGGGGTCTGGGCATCCTCGTGGACACCACGCTGAACACGAGCCAGACCGTGCCCTTGCAACAAAGGCCAGTGGTGTTACAGGCTTCCCTTCCAACACAAACCCTTCCTGCATTAATCACTTCCAACTGGGTGAGCAAGGTGATCCTTCCTCTCTATGCAGCACTGGAGAGGCCACACCTGGAGAGCTCTGTCCACTTCTGGCTACATGAGAGACATGGACAAACTGGAGAGAATCCAACAAAGGGCCACGAAGGTGGTTAAAGGACTGGAGCATTTCTGAGGAGAGAGAAACACTGGTACAGGTTGCCCAGGGAGGTGGTGGAGTTTCCCTCCTTGAAGATAATCAAAAGATGCCTGAACAGAGTCCTGGGCACCCGGCTTCTGAGTGTCCCTGGCTGAGCAAGGATGTTGGACCAGATGACCTGCAGAGCCTTCCTTCAACCTCAGCCACTCTCTCTGTGTCTCTGTGATTTACCACAGGAGAAAAAATTACACCATGAAAACTAGCAAACATTAAAAAGCTACAGCAAATTCAGTTAATTCTCCTAAGATACACACACATGCAAACTCTCTGCAGTCTGACAGAGGAAAAAGAAGTAAAAGCCAAGAGCATAATAAGCTAACGAAATCAGGTGTGAGGCTGAAGTAAGCAGACAGTAACTAGAGAACACTCACTTGATCTTCTGATGCTTAGAGAGCTGAGAAAAGGCAAGATCAGAGTACAACTGTCCTTCAACTGAAGGAAGTCAAGGTAGATGTTACACAAATACCATAATAAGGTGCTAGTAGATGTTAAATTATAGTTGACAGATGGCACTCTACAAAGGATGTGATAGGAAAAAAAAATTCTCATGGTACAAAGGGACTAGGAAATCTAGAAGCAGTGAAAATGACTCAAGAGAATATGAGGAATGAGGATACAAGGAGACACTTAGAAGCTATCCAGCCTCACAATTTTGTATGCTTGTAATTATTTATTCTGCATCACATTTCACAGATTTAACATAAATTGCCACATATAAAGCATACCACATATAAAGTCAAACTAACCAATACTTTCTCATACTGACAAACTTTCAAGGCAAAGAATTTTCTGTCCTGTCTAAATAACATGGTAATATTACCTATTGGTTTAAACAGGTGACACACAGTGTATGTATTCTATTGAATGCACATCTTTACCTTCGCTTTCTTTGGTGATACACATGTACCAACCACTGGGCAATGAACGGCCAAACAATAGCAAAAGCTAAAATACCAGGAGAAATTTCAAAGGGCCACCATGATGGTTTCTAAGGAAAACAGAAAAAAATTCCAGTCAGTAATCTGTGAGCACATATTGAATACCACCTGTATACTTCTCATCACTTCAAATGCTACAGTACCACAGAAAATAATAGTAAGATCAGAAGAAAAGATTAATCTATCAAGTAATTTCCTCAGACAGATTATTTTTTATCTCCTAGTCAAGGAAGAGACAATACAAAAGGCACATACCAAGAGCAAGGGCTAAAATACTCAATTTCATCTTTTTTTCACAGTTCACACTTTTTACACGTCATAAAACCAGTATTTTACCTTGACAGAGGAGGCGGGCTGGTAATTTGACTGCAGTGTTGTAGATTTTGCCTTTAAATACAAACAAAGGCTGGTAAGTATAAAAAAAGAAACTACAATTAAAATTTTTCTTCTTCACAAAACAAGAATATGAGGTCTTTCATCTTGTGATGGCTTTGCAATCTGCATATATCACAGTTTAATGCACAGAACCACCCCCATGGTGGTGGACCCCACATAGCTGCCAACTTACCTCTCATGTTTCCACTGCTCTTTATAGTAATTTTATCACTTCTCTGTGTCTTAGAAGATGAACCAGTGTCACTTACTGTACCTCCTTATAGTTTTTGAAGGCTCCCCTGCTCAACTTGTCATTGCAACTTCCTCAACTCTGGTCTAGTCCCAGTTCCAACCCAGAGCAGAAATCGCAGCAGCTTAATTTGCCTGCTTGCACATCTCAATACCAGTCTATACTAATGTCAAAAACGCTGTTTTAGTTTGCCCTGGGCTACAGCTGCAGGCATGTCTAATACCATAAAGGAAAGCGAATACTCTGTTCCATGTCTTCCAGGCAATCCTGAAAATGGAAGTACCAAAATCTTTTCAAGACTATTCCCATACACTATTGTGGTGCTTCCACAAAAGCAAAACAGCTGGTTTTCTAGGTCTTAATTTATGTAAGCATGAAACAGAAGCTTCTGTTTCTCCTTAGGTTAGGACAGCAAGCATAGCATGAACTTCTGGGGAAGAATCCTTTACTACTACTTCTTATATTGCTCAGACAAAGATAGAAAATCAATCTTATTTAACCAAACATTAGATTCTTAAATATCTGTGATGCACCAGAATTACGGTTTTAATAAATCCTCTTCTATGGCTGCCTTAGATCTGGGGTATGCGCATCCCAAAGGATACTGCTTGTACAGCTTGCTCATTCTCATGCAGATCAAAATATATCAGCAAGTCAAACAAAAGCAAACATTTTCATGTTGCTGGTTCAACTATATTCACATGTTCTATTGAAACAGAAGGGAAAAAAACCCCACTGTATCAACAATATCTACATTTGCTTAAGAGCTGTATTGGCTGGATGAGGACCTGAGGTACAATTCCAGTAAAGCTGGATTACTTCACGAGGAAAGAAAGCTATGAAGAATCAAGTCTTCTGCTATCTGAAAAATGGAATCTGAAGTTCTGCCTGTGAACATTTACGATCTGAAAGATTAAGATAATTTCTCATTTTCCTTGAAAATGGTTTCAGTTCTCTGGGATCATGCACTACTAACATTAACTGTGGGTCTCCATATTGAGCCAGTGTCATGTGTACGAATAACTACGGCTAAGACCAGTCTGATCAGAAATCAGTACAATAACATTTGGTTAAGTTCTAGGTCAAAAATGCATGGTTTTGCTTACATGTACCAGAATTCTGAATTGTGCTCCTGAGAGGAGGTACCAATAGGAAATTTTAAATTTGACTCAACTACAGAATGTAACTGAAATGTCTTTACAGTTTTAGAAAATATTGTATGAAACTTTAATCTGAAAAAGCACAAAAATATCCAAGGATATTTAATAAAAGGTGATCAAATAACTCCAAAGAATAGTACCTGTGATGCTGCAACAGCCTCCAGCATATGCAGCCTCTGCAGGACATTCTGCATGTCCTCCTGCAGGCGCATCAGCACCACTGCAATCTGCTCATGGAGGCTTCCCTGGGGGCCTCTGTCGGAGCCCCAGCGCTCGCCATCCCCTCCACTGCCCATCTGGCTCCCCTGGGAACCGTCTCCTAAAGGCTGAAGTCTGTGCCCTGTTGTCAGGGAGGAAAAACAGAAACACAAAACACACTATGGGCTACAGCTCTACTGAAAGTGTTTAACTGTTCCATTTTCTCCCCCAGTTTTCACCCAGGAGTGAGGTACTCCTTGTCACAGGCTATATTCAGACAGTTCAGCAGCACTGGGACATCACTGAAATGTCATCTAAGATGTTTCCCTACAGCCTTAGTGTGACAGTATCATTCAAATTTCTAGAACTGCAAGAACATTTAGAAAAAGCTATTAATACATAACCAGTCAAGTTCAGCAGTAAATTCTGCCCTAGCAAAAAGTAAGGTCTTCTTAGTATGTGTTTTAAGTTTGGCAAAGTCTCCAGCTGGAAAACAAAGATCACTGGAATACAGTGATGAGAAAAAATATTATTTGAAATCTACAGTACTCCCTTAAACTAGACACAACTATCACTAGCCTGTCATGTTTCTGCCTGTAAATAACTAACTTCCATAAAACAAGAGAGAGAGGAGACATTAACTATAGTATGTTCTTTATAATAGTTTTCAACATAAATGTTTTATTTGGATTTTTCCTTTTTATTTTTTCCATTGATTACTTATAGGTGCTATACAAAAAAGGCATGCTATATATAAATAAAGTACTTTCTGCCTTTTTTGGTTTGTACAAGAAAAACTGATTTTATCCTTGACTCTATAGATCATACCACTGGAATATGGTGCTGCTTGTAGGTGACAGAAGTATTATGGAATTAAAAAGTGCTGAGGTGCAACATAAATTGAACATCTGGGCTATTACATGATTAAGAATCATTAAGTTCTAAGAATCATAATAGATAGTATCAGAATCACTCTAAGGTGTGGCTAACATCCAACTGTATACAAAACAATATGTCATTGATATCACCCCATGGCATTCTATGGTTTCAAATAATCACCACACA
Source organism: Muscicapa striata striata (assembly GCA_030060385.1). NCBI lineage: Eukaryota > Metazoa > Chordata > Aves > Passeriformes > Muscicapidae > Muscicapa > Muscicapa striata. The sequence continues at coordinate 377,989 of JAREIS010000340.1, forward strand.
GATAAAAATGCATATGTATTTAAAAATATGTAACTTCTAAAGAAACTCCTCTCAGGCAGAGACTGGTTTTGAGGATTATGTTTCTAAAAACCCAAGTGCCATAAGCAGCAGCTGGAGTATAAGACACCAACTGTAATAGGCATTTTGTTATCGATTTTTATTGTGAAGAGCAGAAGCACTATACACATGACTGTCCCACTGGACAGTGCTGACAGGTGCCTCTCAGACACCAGTAATATGTAGCAGTGAGGAGAGTGGGGAACACAAGTGCAGAGTCACAGTACCTCTCCCTCTTCTGACACTGTAGAAATCTGCTTTTTCTCCACCTTTTTTCTCCTTGTGAGGACCCCCATTACTGGCTTTGCCATCTTCTCCTCCACATTTGACTTCACCTTGTTCTTCAGCTACTCCCTCTACAGTATTTCCAGGCTGGAGATTCCCATAAGTGCGCCTTGGAAAATCCGTATTTTCTAACAGAAGACTGTGATCTACATCCAAGAAATGGGATGAATGCTTTAAAGATCCTTTAGCTGATGAGATGATCTCCAAGGGCTACAAATTAACATTAGCAAGTAATTAAATTCTGTAAAATATGACAGTTAAACATTAAAAAGGAAAAAAATATCATGTTTACTTTCACATTAAGAAAATACTTTGCTCAGGATTAAGACTTTTCTTTTAAGGGGAGCAGTTGTTTTCCTGTAGAATATACTTACTATTGTCTAAATACCATTTGCAGTTTGAGAAGGCATGTCAGGCAAATCTCACAACAGTGATACCACAGGAATTTCTTCAGATTTCCAACATATGCCAATACTCAATAATTACTAAAATAGAACATTAAGGTCTAAAACCATTCATTTTCCCCTGTAAAACTGGCTTTGCTTCCTACCCAGTGAAATGGCCTCTTCTCTTGAATTTGGGGCCCACAGTCAGAAGGCCCATGCTGTCACCAACCTTGAGTAGGCCATGTTTGCACTCACAGCAGAGAGCACACAGCTCATCATCAGCCTGCTCCAAACAGCTTGGCTGCACCTGTGCCTCACACCAAACAAAGAAAAAGCAGAGTATTCTATTGACTTCTCACTCAAAACTAGTGGTACTGCAGGAAGACAGTAAAAAAGGATGACAGAGGTGTTGTTCAGGTTCTGCACAGGGACTGTCTTGGTGGGTGGTTCAAGCAGCCCTTGGCATATGGCAAGGACATGCCCTTGCACAAGGATGTGCTGAAGCAGACTGGGACCTCAGTTACCTGAAAAAGAACTTAATGGAGAAGCCAAAATAACCCAAAGGAGGGGCAGAGAAATGGAAACTACTACTCAAATCTGTAAAATAGCAGTTCTGGATCATGAGAACTAAAGGGCAGAGTGCTGGCTGCATCTATTCCATGTATTTATTTAAGTGAAACTCTTCTAGTTTGAACTGATTCACCTGTAGTTCTACTTGTGTATTTCTTTACATATACCTAAACATTCATTATTTTGTGCAAAACTAGAACTTTCCTCATGCAGGTTGGGAAACTCTGACAAATTATCCACCCACTTCAACTAAAGAATCTCAAACAAGCTTGAACGATACAGAAGATTGGGAAATCAGCTAGATAAGACAGCTTGCAGCACTTCTATCAAATTGCATTTCCCAACATGCTTCATTACTGGGCAGAATTTTGATTTGTTCAAATTAATTCCCTACATACTCAGGGAAGAGCCAGACAAGAGAATGATGATGCAATATTCATGTGCTTACTGGCCTTTCTGATCCCAGGCACACATTTCTCTCCAGAATTAGGAAAGGAGGTGTCTGAGTACAACCTACAAAGCCCACACTTAACCTGGGCCTCTGAAGAAGGTCCAGGCCAGAAGGCCAACAAAGACTACAGTTATTAGTAGTAATCAGCAGGAGCACAAATCCAGTCAAAACTATGGCAGCACAGCTGGTGCTCACCTTTTATAGGGAAGTCAGAGGTGTACATCATGACTGAAAAGAAGAGCATACAGAAATCCTTGTAATCCCCCACTTATTTAGACTTAGGCCACTTGCAGACACTGGCCTACAGGCCACCTGTTAACACTTATTCTTTCTTTATTCTAAGGAACAAATGCAGAAGTCATCAGGCCAGGAAAAAAAAAAAAAAAGGAAAAAGTGAATTGTTACAAAGATACTTCCCATTTCTTAAAAATAGCTGAATTCTGGACTCTTCATGTTAAAAGATCCTACATTAATTTGTGGACACAGACCTTAGTTTCTTTATACTGTTTTTCCTTTTCTCACAATTGTTTCTTTGTACTGTTGTTTTTGAAGCCTTCTCCTCACATAAATTCTCTGAGGACTTCAAGGCTTTTAGATCAGCAGTAACCAAGTTGTAAAATGCTGACAATGAAAGGAACAAACCCCTATAGTTCAAACAGAAGGACAGCATGCATGAACCACATCATTCACCTCTGCATGTCCCTCTTTACCTGATTAAGAAGAACCTATTAAAAAGCAAGCAGCATACCAACTTCAAAATAGACCCAGGAATATTGAACTACCTCTTCTAGTCCAAGTTGCTCCATAGAGTCACAATAAACTTCACTGTCTGAATCACTGGTTAAGTGCTGAGCTGCTGAGATCTCTTCAGTATTCTCTTCACTTGCACCTGCAGGGAAAGAGGGATAGCACACACGCTTTATAAATCTGAGCCACTTGAGCCAACCCGTGCAAAGACTAGGGGAATGAGTTAAAATGTGTAGGAGGGCATTGATTCATGACCCTTCTATCTATAACTGTCATCCTAAACTTAAGATTCTGAATAAAGATGTTATATTAATTTAGGAATTATAAAAACCTTTACTAGTGGGAAAACTATACTTCATATTGACATTTCTGCATTATAAATTTTAATTTTGCCTTTTTTATTACCCTCTCCTTCCTAAGCTCAGTTTAAAGCAGTTTTGCCTGAAGTTACATTAGTATTGAAAGTATATCTTCAGCTCCCAGTTTTAACAAATTGGCATTTATAAAATGTTCAGCTTTTCAGAATAGGAAACCAGACAGAAGTGATTTTTGTTTTACTACAAATTGACTTTCAAAGGCAAATAGTATTTACATAGGTAGCATAATGATATTACAAGAAAACACTTCTATTTCTGTGGGTTTAGGCCTCTCTGTCTCTGAATTCATCTCTCTTTCTCTAGGAAATATTAAAGAAAGCCTTATTTTTAACTGGAATTAATTCGTTTTAGTATTCTGTCTTCAGATTTCTGCAACTGAAAGACACCATCGCTAGTCTCTGAATCCCAGGATTAAGCTTTCAAGAAAAGAATATTTTTTCATGAAAAACGTGCAAATGAAAACATGGTCTTGGAAGGACAATACCTTGGTGAGCAGCGTTATGAGCTATTTCTAGGCTTGGGTCCATTTTATTTGTTTCTTCATCTGGGTTCAAGCCATTCAAGGCAGATTTGGTCTGGATGCCATTCTGCATATCTGGGATAAAGCTGTCCTTGTAACAGCCATTACTAACAATACCTTCCAAATCCTTAGCAGCTGCTGATTCGGGTTTCACATTCTTATAATCTGTAAAAGAAAAGAAAACTTAGCAAAGAGAAAGCTCTATACCTAATAGCTCCAACTATATTTCTTCAAGCAGCTAGCTTGCTAATGGACTGCAGGTATAATGTATCTGCAGAACAAAATATGTAAATGCTCCTATATTCTCATTTATGTGGCATGTTCTGTTGTTGTAAAAAGCATAAAGAGCAGATACTTAAAACTTAAGTAATCAAATCCGAAGTAGGTGTCTCTTCTAAACTAAATAATGTCCTAATGTCCTTGGATGACATTTGTGTAGAATTCTAAAGATGTCATTTCATTTGGTTTTCACTGGATGCTGTTATTTCAGCATCCAGTTCTTTATGGACCCTCTAAATGAATCTCACTGGAAATTCTGTTTTATTTTCTCTGAAGAAAAAAAAGTAATTTTCAATTCCACTCTTATAAGCCATGTAGCCATTCATAGCTCTCACAAAAATGCACTGGCAACAAAAGTCAAAACAGTGCAGGGTATAGTTGTTTAGATAACCTTTTGACAGAACTTGCTCAGCAAGTCAAGAATCATATGGCATAGCTTGCAAATTTGTACTAGTTTTAATTCTTACAGCCTAGGTTGAAACAAAGACATCTTTCACATATGCATTCACATGTATTTGCATCTAATTCCCCTGAAAAAATACAGCCTTCATGATACCTTGGTATTTTCTGCCACTCAGCTGGCTAAGAACAACTGAGAGACACAATGGTCCAAAAGACTTACCCTTTCCATTTATCTGCAGTTCTTTTTCTTCCTCTTCTCGAAGCCCTTCTTCTTCTGATTCTGCTCCACTATCACTGCTTTCAGCTTTTCCATTGACAGCTTTTATATTTGGAGTGGAATTCATAACATTACTAAGGTCTAAGAAAAAAAGCAAAGAAAGAAAGATGTATTTTAAAGGAAACAAATATACATCACCACTACCACCCCCAAAGCTATCAGTCAGAGTTCTACAAAAGTCCATCCATATTAGAATATATACCAAATAATGATAGCTTATTTCTGTAAGGTCTTTATTAATTGGTTTAATGTTTCTCTTTTGTGGCCCATCACTGAGTGCCTGACTGCTACTGCAGATATTCTGAATGACTCTGAGGCAACCCTCAGGGAAGAGAGTACAGCCACTTTCAGAAGGAGTCTCAAACCAAGCCTGTATTTAGGTTACAGCTGCAGCTGGGACTGATGTGGCTATGTTCTTTTAAACCCAGAAGTCAGTTTCAACAGAATTTCCCTTTTGGGCTGAAATGCTTCAAACCTGCTTATAATTCAAAGGCAAATCTTGAAACATTATATTTAATTATGTGAACAACAGAATTCTGAATAAAGTAAATACAATATTCCACACATCATCTGCTGTAATTTAGGCAGATGCAAAATATGATAAGAAGACTCATGTTTATACAGATCTTTACCTAACAAATGACACACAGGAATAAATACTCTGATTTCAGTGAAAAAGTTGATGAAATTAATATATACACATAGCATTTTTATTCATAAATATTTTTTTAAAAATATTGAAATAGACAAAGTAACTACCAAATCCTTGTTTTCCACATCTTTGATCACTCCAAGGATCACAATTTACTGTAACTTTACAAAAAACAGAAAGGTAAAGATTCTTTAAAAATATGAAGTATATCAAGAACAATTCTACCACCTCCTGTAAAAAAAAAAAAGTTATGGCCAAATACATCCTGATGATCATTTAAGCCTCCTATGTTAGGACAGAGTACAAAGTACAAAGAGGTCTCACAGTTTCTGTGAGACACTTGCACAGTTTACAATTTGGCTCCAAGGATGAAATCTGACTGTTTTAATTGTCACCACAGCATTTCATTTGCATAATTTCTATGTTCCCTTGTCAAAACCCTGAAAGATTTATTCTCACACTTAGGCTTAACATTAAGCAGCAAAATAATATCCAATTACATTGGAGTTGCCAAACCAGCTTCACTACTTTCTCTGCTGCACCGTAATTTAAAGCTAAGGCTTTTTTCTACTTTAACCTTCCAATGAAGAGCCTTCCCACATTTCTCTAGTTTCCAAGCTTATCCACAGCACTTTAAAAAAACGAAAAAAGGGTAAAGTAACTTATTGTATCATAACAATGAATATGTTAAATACTAATTTCACCTTTGTTTTATTGCAAGGCAATGTTTCTGTGGGCACCCTGCATCACTGCTTTGGATTGCTTTAATCCCTTACCTGAAGATTAAAAAACCCCTACATTATTGTAAAATGAGAATTGGAAAAGCAATTGTCTCTCGTGTACATTACAAGAATATAAACACCTGCTCATTTTCTCCTCATAGAGGGACACTACTTATTTGCACAGAAATTTGCTTCACAGAAGAGAAATCCCAACACAGTCCCATTTTTTTCTCACAAGTGTGTTTCGAATTGCAAATCCCAGTTCTCAAGATGTTCTTCTGAGAAGCAGCAGCATAAGAAGGATAAGGCAGCAGCTATGTCCTCATAGCATAAGCATTAGGCACAGACACAGCCCCCTTGGAACCCTAAAGCACACATCACCCTTCCCTTTAACAACAAGGGGGTGGGGACTAAACTATCCATGTGTGGGAGTAAACAGGAAAGACAAGATCAGGAGGAACACTGAGCTGTGAAGGCGAATTAAAACTGTAAAGCTCCTCACCCTACCAAAGATACTGCAAAAAAACCCAGCTACAACATAAAGTTTTTCCTAAGATTTACTTTTCTTTTTGAAAGGAATGTTTTTGAACATTTAAGAATGTTCTTTCTTCACTTACTTGCAGTAAGGAGATTATTAATTTGGGGAAAATTCTAAGTGATATATCACATACATTTAAATTAAGAGGAGGAACTGAGAGAATGTATTAACAGTTACAGATTTATGGTATCGCATCATAGGACACCTGAATAACTGAAATCCATCAGGATTGTATTTCTTCCACAAAGTCACTCTTAGCAACAATGCTGCCAAAGACCACAAAGAGGCATTGCTTTAATGCAGACTCTAAGAACACAACTCTGTACTCTGTGTCAGAGTCTGGCCACCTCAAATGTCCGACCTAATTGTGTGCTTTTCCTCAGAACCCTTACACTGCTATCCTCATCAGGCCCATCCCCAACTGCTTTTACTACATGGTAAATCTATGGGTGGCTGCCATTCTTGTTGCTCTGAGTATTTGCTAAGGAACCAGACATGATAGTCAATCATCAATTTAATCCCGGGTGTGGCAGGTTTAAAGACTAAGCAGAGCCAACTAGCAGTGACTTCTGCATTCCCTGCTAGTAGGTTAATGGCTGTTCCCTAAGGAATGTATATTCTCAACGTGAATAACTCAAACAAACCTTACTTGGTCTGTGCTAATGCCACTCAGCCACCCCTCACCCCTTTATTTCATTTACTCACTTCAACTTTATGCAAAATGTAGTAGCTTCTTTTATTGCCCTACTTTAGATACTATAGAATTCCCCTTGGCTTATTATTTTCATCTCACTACATACAACATCAAACTGTGAGATTTGTGACAATTTTTAAAATCAAAGCTGTACTGCTTTTTATCCATAGAAAGAGTTCTATTCTGTAAAAGCCTGAGGTGTGGGTTTGGGGTTTTTACTGCTAGATAGTAGGAATTGTATAACAGTAACAACTTAAAATAGAAAGAAGGAGGATTTCACAAAAAAAAAAAAAAAAGGCAAGATGGAAAGTATGTGAAGAACAGACATGCAGCTTTTCTACAAGCTTTCACTAGATGTTTACTTTCTAGTGTCACGTCTATTAAGGGATTTCCTACAAGCCATTCTAAATATATTTCTTTAAAGGCAGCACTACAAGGCTTCTCAATGACCTCAATGGGGCTAAGTTTCTCAAAAGTGTGCGATTTTTAACTCTACACGTATTTTGAAGCTGGTTTGGTTACCCAGATGGTAGTTCAGAGCTTAAATGCCTCTGTAGATCTGCCCCAGCTTGACAGGCATTTTACAAAGAGAACCTTGCCTAGCAGCTTTTTCTCAAATGCCTTGTATTTTTGTTTTATGAACAGGCATGTAATTCTCATACAAAATTAACATGCACTGCTGGAGCTGTACTGATGGTTAGCCCAGTACACCCAGTATCATCCTCACACAAGTTCTACAGCCTCTCACATTCTTTGAAAATACCAGTGATCAGGAGCCAATCTACAACAGCACATGAAAGATGTGATAAAACATTTCACTAGCTGTGTACACCCTCACTGTTTAATAAAAAATTATGTGTTTTCATAAAATACCACAACTTTATTATCTGCTCAAAAGCAGCAAAATCTTAACCACTAGAAGATTATTTTCATGACCTACACTTGTATCACCTTGTATAGGTATCTCCCTGCATGCCTCTTTATGTTAAGTCTCAAGGAGTCTATATGCTGTGCAAAATTGTTTTTACCATCAGGTAACTAATTATTTTCTAGCCATCACCCCTTGATGTTTCAGGCTTGTTACTGATCCAAGTAGCCTCTCTGCTTTAATTCCAAGTTCGTGAACCATGTTCTGCTGTTTCCAAAACACTTGGTTACATAAATCCCACCTCATTTTGAAACTGATACACTGCAAGGAGTGACTGCATGAAACACGAGGGGTACATGCAAGCATCTGGGAGCAATAAGATCTTCAGCTAGAAGAGTTTCTCTTCCTTCATTTCCTTGCGTTCTTTTTAATATAGGAAACTACAACGAAAATTTCCAAGAGCCAAGCCTGCTCTGTAACATCTGTTCTACACTACTCGAACAAGCAGCCATCACAAATAATAAGAGATTTTAAAAGAGTCTCAGAAATACAGACTGAAAAAAAATCTAAAAATCATTACTTTAACTACCATGGTTTTATTTGTTCTAAATTTAAGTGCATTAGGTGCAAGTTGTCTAAAAAATATACACCCTAAGCACACATACTGGGGAAGCCACACATATTCCTCTATACAGTTTTCCTTTTTTTTCTAGTTTAGTCTTCCCAAACTTTACTATAACACAAAAAGCCTCTCTCATTTTTATTTTTCTTTTAATATTCTCCAAAAGACTACAGCCTTGTTTTGTCAGCATTCCTCTCTGCTTATGTGCTTTTCAAGCTGTTACACTCCAAGAGATGCCTCTGTATTTAATAAAACAATTTATTCAACAATACTCACACCTTTATTTACCATTAATAAACATTAAAACAACAGTCTGTGGATAAGAACAAGCACAGAAAACAGCAACTTCTCAGACATTTATATTAACTTGCAAGTACAGTATTTAGGATTACTCTGGGACTAGTCATCCCAGACCTTTACAGTATCCTTACAGATACCTTTTCAGTATCTAAGGAGTTTCTCATCTCCATCCATATCGCCAGTATATTTTCCCAAAGATTTTCAGAATATGTGGCACATAAATAAAGATACCAAGTTCTGGGGTTGACTTGGATACATTTCCCTCCTTCCTGATGCTCCTCAGCCTTCTGCAGCAGAAACAACGTGCCTGGGATTTCCTGGCAGAGAGAAGCCCAGGCAGAACAGCAGCTGCTCCACAGGCATTCCCAGCACTGGCAGGTAGTTCCACAAAGGCTGCTGGATGTCCAGGCCACCAAGCACACACAGCTCAGTTACATGGTGTGTGTGCAGCAAGACCAATGGATCCAGGCATTGCCAGCTTTCTGTCAGCACCCTAGCCAGCATGTGAGAAAGAACATGAACAACAGCTGCTTCTTAGATGTTGTAACTTGAAAGCATAGTAACATCATTCTAGGATCCAGGATGTCCCCAAGCCTGGTACTACTTCCTCTGGGAGGAGCAAAACTTGCTAAGCTCTTTTCTGTGCAGAAGAGATAAAGTCATCACTTGGAACTTTCACTTTGCAGGGCAATGAGGAAGGAGCATTATTACACTCTTGAGTTTTGTCCCAGAAAATTCTAAAGGCAAGCACAGTGAACTCAGAAACCTATGAAGGAAACAATTATGCTTGAAAACAACACAAGGCCACATAGCTTAGCTGCACATTGTAGCCTGAATCAAAAATTGTTTTTGTACAGAAAGAACTGTTTCTGTATAACAAAAAACCAAAAATTAAATACCATCTGCTCCACACCTAGCATCTGAACTGCCTTTTACAAAGCCCGTATCAAACACAGCCTCAGAAGTAAAGCAAATGGCTTTTCCATGCATCTTAAAGGCTATGATTAATTATTTTTGCTATAAGAGTTAAACATGAAACACCAGTCCATGTCCACCGCGCACTTTTCTGACAGCAATCAAGATATGACTACCTACATCTGTCCTTCCCCAGCCTCCCACACCTCTATCCAATCCTTCTTCGTAGCTTGTCTTTGTAGAACAGAGCTCTGAGAAATACAAATTCCAGTTCTTTCATCTTAACTACAGTAAGACAGCTGAAGTATAAGCCACCAGAATTTTACAGCAAGTGGGTACGTCTTCTAAATTATGAAACCCGAAGAGCTTTTGATATTTACTTTCCCTTTTGCAGGGAAATCTCATCTGGCTAGAAGGAAAAAAAATCCAAGTTCAACAACCAATTATGCACCAAAACTGTTATGTTGACTCAACCCAGCATGAATCACAATACAGACAGGCTTTTTTTTTCCATGGATGAAATCTTCTCATAGTTCCCTCCACTTAGAAAGAAACACTTTTTAATCTTACATTTTCACATTTAGACACTTTGCTGCTCACCCTGTGGCAATATCTTTTCTGATCACTGTATATGAGAGGGGAGCTGTTGAAATACTCAAGCTTAGAGCTATACTAATGCTCTGCCCTGATTTCCAGCACTGTTAGACAGCACTGACAGAAAGCTATCATCTTGAAGTTGTGTCACAAAGGAGGCTGAGATTTGGTGTGCAAACCCTGAAGCAGGTAAAGACTGCAACAGGACAACTTGCTGGTCCAGCCCTTAATCTTCTATAACAATCTCATCCTGCAGCAAATGCTGGAGAGAATGTTCTAGACACTTCTGAAGGCTAAACTACTGAGATATTAACAAAAAATATTTCTTTAGTAAGTTTCACATTAGCCCTTCTGAATATAATTTGTAACCTTGACTATAGAAGGGGAGAAAAGTTTAATGGATAGGATTTTAAAAACCTCATTCATCCATATACCCAGCAGCTCCTCCTGCCTCAATGCACTCCTCATTGTGGTGCACCCACTAACAGAACCCAGTAAGGCACTGAAGTTCAAAGCAACAGATTTTAGCTCTTTCCCCCCTTCTTATGAATGACTAAGAAGATTCACTGACATTGAGTCCTGTAAAAATCCTCTTGAAGAAAGGTGGAAGAAAAGGAAAGGAAATCTGTTAAGCAAGTATCTTTGAAGTCAAACAGCCATGAAAAAATGAGCTTATGAAGCAAACAGAGGGTGTTTCAGAGCAAAGGCTCACACTGGAGCAGAAAAAGCCACCAAATGCCCCATTAAAAAGCAAAGTTGTTGAAAATAACCTGAGAAGGTCTTTGAGAAAACAAAACCATTTGAAAAGATAAATTAGTCATATGCAATTGAAAGAAACACAGTTGGAAAATATATTGTATTTTAAGAGTAAGAAAAGTATTTCTATCTGTAAAATAGTAGTTAGGAACAGGCTCACTTTTTTCAAAGCTACTCTATGTCCTGTACTAACTACTGCCTTTGAAATACAAATGTTGACATGTATTTTTTTGTTCTAAAAGCACAACCTCAGTGAGTATTGTCTTTTAAATCTACCTCCTGTATGGAATGCAAGAAGACACCAAGCAAACTGTTAAATATCTGTGTCTGCCTGTGAGCCAGGCCAGCTTCTGCCATTCACACAAGCAGTGCACGGTTCCTCCTTAACAGCTCGTGCTGCCATCAGCACTGCCCCAAACCAGCATATGCAGCACTACACAGCACCTTGCTTCAACAGATCTTCATCTGGTGCTACTGCAACTCAGCTGGGAGAAATGCTTCTGGGAGAGAAATGCTTCTTAGGAAGCCAAGGATTAAGAGTATTATAATGCTGAAACTTGCAACAGCCTCTGCAGTACCAAATTTCTTGTTACTGGAGGCAACATTTGGTTTTCAAAAAGGTTTACTAATACCACTACTACTCAGCATGCAGGCAAAGGGTCATCTTTATTTGGTAGGATTTTAGAACAGATTAAATGCCTTATCACAAAGCAGAAAGATAATACACAAAAATTCTATTAAACAATTTGTAAACAATTTCCAGATACTTTGCTTAGTTGTTCAGATACCTTAACTTAGGGTGGGAGTGTGTCAGATAGGGATTTCCTAGCCCCCCGTTGGATTTACTCTCATTCTGAAAAAAGCAAACATCCACAAACATTCTCAGATAAACATTCTGAAGGATGAATTGGTTCTGAAACTATCAATATTTTCCATCCTGTATCAGATCACTCGAGTGCCAATCCTAGCCCACCTTTGGCTTCTTCAGCTATTACACAACAAGAAAGCTTGAATGCCCATTCTAAAAAATTCACATTTACTGAGCAATGGTGAAGCTTCTTTGCCTTTTAAACATTGACTTAGACATCAGATTTCTTGTGCACTTACTAGCAAGTGCAATAAAGTTAAAGTGTTACTCTTCTAAAGCACCTTATGTGTCCCTCTATTCTCCCAGCTGCTAAAAAACAAGCGTCTTTCTATAACGCTGAAAGAGTCACCTCATCCCTTCTGCAGGGCTAAGAGCCCACTTTCTTCTTTGATGTCAAGTATTTCATCTACCCAAAAATAATTTGTCCATGACTTTGTCTGTAAAGAAGCACTTCATACTTGTCAGAAAGAGACTACTGACACAACTTTCCAGAGAAGTCAAGCTTCTTACACAGCTGCAGGGTGACCTTTCCTAACATGCATTCAAAATAACTCTTAAATTCATTCAGCCTATTGGAGTGAATTCTCTATTTTTCCTTCTTTACAAACACATTCAAATCTGGATATTTGTAACCCATGGATCCAGTAAGTTTGTCCTTTTTTTTCCAGTAGATGTTACAAGTAATTTACTTTAATACTGGCATGTCAGACTTCTGTGTTCTTTATAAATGAGCCACAGGCTCTATTGATTCAGAAAGGCAGTATTTTCAATGGTTTGTATTTAACATTTTCAAAGAAACCACAAAGACTAGAAATGCAATTATAAAAAGCTATACTTTTCTGTTGAGGCCAATCTGCTAGAAGACAATACATATGCCATAACTGATGGACACTGAGCTTACAGACAATTCTCTTCCACTAATTCAACAAACTGTTGATTTTGAGGCAATGGCATACAATTCTCAAACAAACAGATAATGATCTGCATACAGATTAAAGTTTGATGGAAGAATGGAAGGCAAACTCAAAACAGAATGGACCAAAAGATGGGGGTACAATATGAAGCAAGGTAGTCATGAGAAGGGTCCTAGTTTTCAGAACATACCAGCTGCCTGTCCCTGAAAAACGTACTTTCTACAATAGAATTTACAGACTGTAGGGATTTGGGGGTGAGGAAAGAAAAAAGAGTGGATAAACTCACACAATCAAAACATAACCATGTGTCAATTTTTAACAGTATTGTCACCAGTGTCTACACCATGTCAGACACAGACTTGGGGACATTGGTTCTATTCTCTAGTGTGTATCTGAAAGACTGAAGGTAATCATGCTTCTATACTTCTGTGAAATATTTTGCTATCTGTACTGTGAACTACAATAATTATTTCCAGCTTCATTTTTAATCAAGGAAGTGCTAAGAGCACCAAAGAAAAAGCTTCAAAACCTTAAATGCAATGGCAAAGTTGTAACATACAAGGACTTAATGAAACTTCTTTCCTAATTTATTGTGGCATAATTAAATGTTGCACCTGTAAGCAGTATGAATGATGACATATCACCAAAATTATTGCAACAATGACAGAACAAGGTAAATCTGAAATCTGCTATTCTGTTTAACTATCACTGCCTTATGTTTAAACTGCCTCTTTAAAAAAATGAGTATACTACATTTGTTATGGAAATAGGTACAGTGTAACTTCCATGATTCTCTGTGTATCCACACAAGTCGTTTTTTTAAAGAAGTGGCTTCTGGCACTGTGCCACAGATACCAATCCTAAGTAAATCCTTATTTCACAGATCACTGACCTGAATCTACTGATACTCTTACCTGCCCATCAATCCAGCTGTCAGGCAAACCTATTGCATCCCACACATGATGTATACACAATTTCAGTTGAGAAAAAAAGTCACACCCACTTTCAAAATGGCCATGTAAAAACTTCTACCACTAATTTTCCCCAAAAACAGTGAAAAATTATTTGTTTCTCTGAGGCTTGATAATAAAATGATGTTCCTTTAAGGTAGGGGGAAAAACACCATTTGCAAAAGGCAATTTAATCCGTTGACTCATGCTTCTTAAAGATATTAAACAGTTTATTTGTGCAATGGATTTCGTTTTTAAAAACAGTTTCAAGTTTTGTCCTGTTGCATTTCAGTTTTTAAATGTCACTTTAAGGCAGATGTAAACAACTACAAGACTTATATGACAGCCTTATTAACACATTACCTGTAACATAATAACTGGTATGATCAAAACATTTTCACAATGGTATTGCTAAATAAAAATCAGCACATTGATTTTATGCAGCTGTGACACCACTAGGTTTGCCACCTATCAGTCATTTAAAATGTTTAAATATTCCCTTCATGAACTTGAGCCTCAGAAAACTTTTATGTATTAGAGAAGACAAGATTTAAAAAGCATGAGGTTTTATTGCTAATTTTTTTTTAATTTTAGATTAGATGACAGAGCTGGATTACCAGAACTGTAGTCAGTTTGACAATCCACATGTACATCAGAATATACCAGTACACATCAGTTGTTCATTTTCTTAATGGAAAGGCACAAACCAGATTTGGTTGGGCGAGTTGTTTTGTTTTAAATACTCTCATTTCTTCAGGCTTTCTTCAGCAGCTCAAAAAGCCCATTGACAAGGAATAAACGTGCAGCTTCCTGGACCTAATCACCTCAAAAATAAAATAAAACCCAACCTAATGAGGTGGCAAGCCCAGAAGTCACAAGTGTTAGCAGGAAGTTCCTATAGCACCAAAACAATGGAAATGATGGATTTACACATAATTTATTATTCCTACCTTCCAAATACTTAGAGACTTTCTCCATTCGAACTGCCATATGGTAAAGAGAATGAACAGAGAGATGCAACATTTAGCTTTTAAATCATTTACAGAAAACAAGCCCCCAAAAATACTGAGTTAGGATTGTTAATAGTACAAAGAAAGTTATTTGTCCGAACCTGATGTTAGGTCAGATCCTCTGTTCTTTTTATCTTCTACTATTTCATAGAATGGGCCTATTACTTGTAGTAACTCTTCAACTTTGTCCGTCATTGGCATACTCTCAAGAATCTGCACAAGTCCAAAACATGAAGCATCTTATGAAACAGCATTTCAATGATTCATTCATTCATTTCAACTGATTTTACAAACTGCTAGTCATTGTAAAACTCACTGTAAAACTCATGTAAAACATTTCACTAAGTCACTAAACTTGCTGTTCTGACCGGTTTTTTACTTATTTTTAATTACAGGAAAACAACATAAAACTAAGTTATTGAACAAGAATCTTACATTACTTTTTTCAGGTAGAGACAAGATGAGAGAGCTAATGCATTTACCAACACTAAAACACCGCCTTGACACAGTATTTATTAGCAGACCTTGAAATCCATTATTTCAGCAATTTTGAACTAAACCATCTCAAAGCTAAACAGATTGCTGCTAGCCAATACAATTATTTTATAGACAAATCTTTCCACTGAGAAGATAAAATAGAAATACTTTTTTTGTCTAAGAGGATTCTTCATTGTCAAACCCTGCCACTTTCAATGGAAGGTAAGGAGCAGATGAACAAGTGCTCTAATAGGTGCTGCTAAGCCCAAACAAACACAATATAACAAAACTGAGACAGCACAAAGACCTATTTAGAGGAAGAACAAACTAGAACCAAGTTCTTCTCTTGGAGTCATTTGGAGCATTTCTTCATTTTAAGTTACAAAAACAATACTGTTGATCATATGATAGGAATGCAAAATCTTAAATCTAAAATAAATTAAACAGAAGAGATTCAACAGCTGGAGACTATTTTAAAAGCACATGGTATTATTGACCCATTCTTGTTTAAGTCCTTTCAAACAAGGTTTTTGCCAATAGCTCTGTTCCTCTTTCGTCCTCTACTATTTTAGTTACCATATTTTCAAAGTGGCAATAACTATATGTAAAAACACAGGCTGAAGCAAACTAACAGCTCCAGTACACCTCCTTCTCCTGAAGGACACCAAGAAGGCAACAGATGAAGGTACAGGCTGCCACAGAACATGCTGCTCAAACACACCAAGCACACCAGCAGGCAGCAGGAGCAAAAGCTGCAGTGTTACTGCACAGAGTAGGAGCTCCAGGCAGGCTAACACCTAGCAAGTCAACACTTGCAAACCAGTCAAGGATACCAAGAGACAACAATTCTATTGACCTGCAGTTTCACTGCCACTTCTCTGATCTGTTCTGTGTATGTAATTCATTCTGTCTTTGAAACAGAGATTGAACAGTTTTGTGACTGCTGATTTTTTTACTTCAATAACATTGAGAGAAACAAGAAGCCTATTCTAGAATAAGGCTTATATTTATTATGTATTTATTTCCATAGTCAGCTCAGTAAACTGTTTCATACACCCATTTCTATGAGGTATGCACATTACTGCTCTTCATGTATTCTAGACAGACCTCAATATATTCTGTTCTACTTACAACAATTCTTAGAATTTTTCTAACTGCTAGTTTTAAGTGAGCACAAAAAGAAAATATTCCACCAGCAAAAGTAACTGCTTGCTTATTATAGCCACTAGGCTTAATAAGCAATCTAAAATTTGAAAGTGAAAAATAAGTTATTACGTATCATGATTTACTGTTTTCCTTGGATGTCACACAATTCATATATACTCATATTTTAATTTAGAAACACCACAGTGTTAACACTTCATGCTGAGGCATCATTTATTTGTAAGATATAACAAAACAATATATCTGAAATGTAAACAAATTCATTTAAAAAGCATTGTAAAATAAATTTCAGAAATTCTACCTGAAACAAACTAACTTTGAATCTGAGCTCAAGTGCACTTTGTTTATTTTAACTAAAAATAAGACATTTGGTTATCTCTCGCCAGCATATCAAAACCTCACCCAGACACACTCCTCAAGCGTGATTTTCAAGGTTACCATGTTAAGGAGGGGGAAAAAACCCAAAACAAATCTGGAATTTTGTGCCAGGGTCATCTGATGTGTGTATAGCCCAAACACAACGTGCAAATGCCAGGCAATGTCCCAGGGCTGGGGAAACATGGCAGTTTTATACACCCTTAAACACAGTCCTGGGATATCAGCATACCAGTGGGTTTTTGCCCCTTCAGACATGGATACCTATGCAGCAACAGCAGACTGCCCACAGTAAGTCCATGAGGATTAGTTTAGTATGTGCTGATAGAACAACCCAGTGGATCCATTTGAAATGCACTTCCATTGACATTGCAAGTAGAATCAATTGGGATGGAAAAGCTGAAGCTAGTATTCCAAATGTGAGAGCTGAAACAGCACCAAAGCAGGGTAAACAGATTCCCCAGTTTCAAAGCTGAGCAAGGCAGAAAGTCACTTGGTCTCCAATCACTACAAGTAATCCACAAAGAAGCAGAATATTTGTGGTTCATTAGGGTTAAGGAAGCATACTTCTTCACAGGAGGCTTACTAGAGCTTTTTTAGAATAAACATTGCAGTTTCACTTGGTTTTAGTGTCCTGACCAAATCAGTTACTGCACTAAAAAAAACATAAAGTAATCTACTGAAATATCAACAGATATTGAATCCAGTATTTGAAATGAAACACTAAACCTTGTGGCATACATTAATAGGAATTATTAAAATTTAGTGGGATTTTTAATCATACAAACAGTATTTGGCCTTCTGTGTTTTCTAGAGCTGCTTATTTTTCCTTCTAGAGCAAATACAGTCATAGCAGCAGGAACTAAATTATCAAAACGACAGACAGGAAAAAAATAACAGTAAATCAGACTTCAGCTCCTTGCCTAGTAAAAACTTTTCTTGTATCACCCATTAAACAGATTCAGAGTCTGATGTCAAGATAGGAAAAGAGCAAGTGTATTTGGAGTAGAACTTTTTCGCCTTGACTCAAACCTCATTGTAATAATAGATTACAATTATACTTCTATTCAGATTGGCAGCAAATAATCTTTAAACTGGAAAAGTCATCTCTAAAAGTTTCAGTGACAAGACTGCAGCGAAAAGGGTTAGGTAACAAAAGACATGAAATTTTCAAATTTGTTTACTTTAGCTAATGCTGCAATTCCTGCTTAATATGGTAACTGTGACTGTTTACAAATTACGCATCTATTTGAAAACAGAGCAGATTACTCAATGCTAATAGTTTCACTGTAACTATAATATTCATGGAGTATATTCGTGACAAGTACAGAAAATTCAGGTTGCTGAGTTCTTCCTGAAAAAAATCAGAAATTATTAAGTTTACATATTTGATTATACTCATGTCTCCAGTCATAAGAGTGAGACCTTTTCTCCTAAAGTCCTTCTAGAAAGTTGTTTTAGTCTCTTTTCCAGGATAACTTACCTCTCTGAGCTCTAAGAATTGAGGCACCATGTGGTACAGTTTATTTTCCTTAATGCCCCCTTTACCACAATTCCAATATTTCACTTTCTTTAGCTCTGTCATTTAAGCATCATATCAGCTAGAACTCTCATGTTTCTCTGAAAACAGCACAAATTCTGTAGCTTTTGAAGGAACTTTGTAATTTTCTTCTTCCCACAGGCCAAACAGCACAGTACTGAAATCCAACAGTTCACACAGTGGATAACTCATCTGGAGCTTCAGCAGGAGTAGTCAGCAAGAGCCCCTCATATTCCTGTTTCTGGAACATTTGTTCTAGAAAATGCTTTCATAAGTAAACATACCTTTTTCATTTCATCAACATAGGCTATCATGGCTTCTTCTTTGGACATGTTTCCCAAGGCACTCCAAGCATCCCTAGGAAAGAAAATCACATTTACCTTCAGCATATTCAGGGCATACTGGATTTTTTTCAAATTGGCCTTAAGTAGGTCAGTTATGTAATGTCCAAAGTTTCTCTGATACAAGTAAAATGCAAGAATGATTCACATTATTTTTTAAGTACAAATATATAATTTGCTAGGATAATCACACAGTGGAAGAAGAAGCAACAAACGTAACAGACTAGGGACTGAAGAGTTCCTCACTGACTACCTATGATTTTGTACCCAGTAGGTTGTAAATAAGCCCAGATATGAGACACACACATTACCCTTTCGACTAAGTCGAGTTTAAGATCCTCTGCTGTATAAAACAGGCCCAGACACTTCAGCCAGCACTTACAAACAGCTTCACTTAGGTAGAACAAGCTACAGGAAAAATCTGTCCTTTTTAAGTTTAGCAACTGGGGAAAGACACATCAGTCTAGTAGGAAAATAGTTACCACAGCTGCTACTTATGACCTAAATAAAATCTTCCCTTCTCCAACTCTGCAAGACAGAAAACTCTAACCAAATTTATCAGTATTGCACAAGGAATCTGTCAAACACAGACTGCAATAAAACATTTCCTCAGTCTTGCATATGATTTGACATTTCAGAGTATTTGTCCCACTCACAGAAAACCACCAAGTTTGGTGGCTCACATTCCAGCCACAACCAACCAGATGGATGAAAGCTCATTACCCTAGTCACCTGCACTCTGGCTTGGAGAGGCTGAGGAGGAAGGAAGGAGGGAAAAAAAAAAATCCTAGGAATCATTCCACAGATTTCCAAGACCACCATGACCGCAAAGACAGCAATAATATTTGTTCTTCAGGACAAATCATCATTAAAATATTATAAGCAAAACATTCACATTGGCTTTTCAAAGAGAACTCAGCAATTTGGTGAATCAGAAGTCTTCCTAGGCCAAGGCAAACACAGATAGTGGGAAGCCCTGCCACTGAGCAGACAAACCAGAAAGACATAAACCCAACCTCCCCACCAAGAGCTCAAAGCTGTATTAGTGGTTGCCAGCGAGCACTTATTTACTTCAGGCTCACATCACACAAGAAAACTCAAGAAGGAAGAACTCCAGTCAGTCATCTACATCATTCACTTCAGAGCACCTAAGACTTCATTTTACAATATGGGATAAACACTGCAGAGGTAGCACGATGGTGGTTGCCCAAGAAAAACCTGCCCACCTGCATAATCCAAGGAAATGTGTCCACCTGCAACTCTCAGAATTACCTGAGTTAAAGAAGTTGGAATACAACAGAAAACTAATTCAAGCATCAAAGGCTGTAGATGTTCTTTTTATTTGAAAAAAAAAAAAAAAAAAAAAAAAAAAGAGAGTTTAGAGCTTCTTCCTCCAAGTGCTACTCTTCTAAACATCTCCACTCCAAGCATTAAAAAATGGCAAAAACAACAACTCATGAAAAGTTACCATTTGTATCTACCAATTGGATCCCAAAATCCAGGTCGAGGAATGTTACAAGGTCCTTGGGTTGCTTGCTTATAAAAGCTATAGAACTTGAGCATCATTTCATTCGTTGGCTGGAATGAACCTAGTGAAAACATTTTAAAATACAATTAAATTGTCATCAAGATTATTAGTGAGTATTTTACAAGTTTAGTGGTTCTCTGAGAAAACAGCCTGCAGCCTGTTACAGCCTGATTCACAGCAGTACAATATAAGTCAACAGAGATCATCTTCACCTCATCTACGGAGAACCAGCACCACTGAGAATATTTACTGTACAAACAGCAAGTTTCAGATGGAGTTTAAAGAACTATGACCTTTACTACTGCTAAGGTCAAACTCCACAATTAGAATAAAAAAAGGTAATAAGTAACATAAAGCCGATGTCCTTTCACTCAGTTTAAAGGGATAGGTTTAGCTCTCAGTAAACAAAACACCTTGCAAGTCACTTTACTGTTAACAAATGATAACTTACTGAGAGTCTCCAGAACTCAAAAAAATAACCAAACCAAACAAACACAATTAACCCAAAACACAGCCTTCTGCAATGTTTTTGTTTACTTTAGGTATGTGACAACACTTCCTGCAACATTTTCACCACACGTCCAGATTTGGTTTTCTCTTCTTCCTTTGTGGAACACACTTTTGTAGAGGTAAAAAATGTGAATATAAAACTCTTAACAGCTGGCAGGGAAGATTCATAACTAATCCATTAAATCAAGTAGCTTGAGGTTGGATTCTAATCATTAGAAGTTTACAGTGACCTTTACCTCAGAACCTCAAAAACATCCGATTTTACTTTATACTAGAATTAATGATGTATGTAATAAACAAAATTTTAAAAAATATACTATCATAAATTTTATCAAAAAGATAAAATCTGAGGTTCTTTTCTTTTCCGTTTTCTTAACTCTTTCAGCAGCGGGGAACTCACGGTGACAGCTGTGTTGAAGCAACTTCAGGATTTCAGGGAGGCTGAAATCGCGGGGAGCTGACAGATTGCCGGGTCCAGGCTCCCGACCGAGGAGCTCCTGGCAGGACTCGGAAGGCCCCGAGCCGGCGCTTCCCCCGAGAGGCGGGGAGCAGCACTAATGCCGAGCTTTCCAGCGCTTCTCCAGCCGCTGCCGGGGCGGCCCCGCTGCCCCGATCCCCCCGCGACCGCGGCCTCGCCCCGCCGCCCGCCGGGCCCTGCCCGCTCCCGGTGCCCGCCGGTCCCGATGGCGCCCCCGCCGCACTCACCATTTTTGGGCAGGCTCTGGATCACCTTCACGGCCGCCTCGAACCTGGTGGCGTGCAGAGAGCCGGTCTCGGCCATGGCTCCGGCCCCTCACCGCCTCCTGCTCGGCTGCCGGGCCGCGTCCGGAGCGGCAGGCTCAGCACAGCTCAGCGCCCCGCCGCAGCCGCCTGCACGGGAGCGGTGCCGGGAGGTGCCGGGCCGTACCCAGTCCCAGCCCGACCCTGTTCCCGGGCTCGGCCCCACCCCCGCGCCTCCCCTCCGGCGGGGCCGGGTCAGCCCGCCCAGCACCTCGGACCGGCCTCGGCCTCGCCCCCGCCCGGCCCCCGCGCTCGGCCCACCCCGACCTCCGCCCCGGCCTCAGGCGCCCATGTTACGTCTCCCACAGCGGCTCCCTGCCCTTCCCTGCGCCCGCACCGCCCCGAGGCCGCGGGGGCACGCCGGGAAACGTAGTTTCTTTCTTTCTTTCTCCTTCCTCTTCCTACCCTCTCCCTCCCCTGCTTGTATTGCTGCAATACAGGAAAATGAAAATTTCAAAACCCGCCCGTTTTGCGGACCTCAGTTATCTTCAGGACATCTAGCACCTGGCAGTCTGCTGTGCTGCTGTCTCCCCTCCTCAGCCATTCTTATACCTGCACCTAGTCCCACACAATTCACCTAAATTAGACACATTTTTTGAAATAGTTTTAATGACTCCTATTTACATTAAAATTTTGGGCATGCCTAGAACCCAGGGAGCAACTATTTCCATGGTATCCAGAGATGTGGGTGAATACCAGTACAGTACTACCAGTTAGCTCAGTAGCTAAATAAATGAATGGCCTTATTCAAAAGCACTGCGCATCCAGCACTCTGCAAAGTCAAACAAAAGTATGCTAAACCAACTGCTTTTGTAGCAAATGGAATAATTTACCCAGTGAGCAACTGGCTGAATTAACAGCCCCATTGAATGGAATTGAGTACAAAAACTTGGCATTCAAGTCAGTTCATTTATCTAGTACACAATATGTATTTTAAATTCCTCTGAAGGCAGTAGTGTGCTCACAGTGTATGCCCTCTGGTAGGAAAGAAAAGCTCCAGAGAGAGGGAATTAGAGCAGATCAGCCCCAGCTCTGCTGAGCTAGTACATTCTACAAGGTCAGCAGGCCAGCTGGCCTGGGGAGAGCTTTGCTGGAGAGAAGCTGACACTTCCAGAGGTGTTCAGATAGGATTCCCCACACTGGGCAAACGATGACCCCATGTTACAAGCACTGCTCCACTCCTGAATGCTACAGAATAATTTCTCTGCCTTTTTCATTTTGAGTGCTAGATTTCTTAAGCATTTGTGAGCTTCATACTAAGATCTATCATCTTTTTTTTTTATCCATGAAGCTAGGAATGACAGAAGCTCAGATCAAGGGGAAGTGCTTTTTGAAGATAAATGGGTCTCTGTAGTCTTTGAGCATGCAAGGAGTTAATTTCAAATGTGATACAAAACTCTGGAGCCTTTTGTGAGGCCAGCTGATGTGTAAATTCTGTTTATCTGAGACAATCTATAATGATGTTTGCCATTTAATTGATTTAAGAGAAATGCAGTTTGCATTTTTATAATGAATGTTCCCTGACTTTCACTGGAAAGGCTTTAGAAGAGATGCAAATGACAACCTATTTAATGGCTGTGTACAGAAACAGAAGCTGCCCTCTTTGAACTGAAGATGTGTGAGGGTGTAAGATCTGCAGATCCAGAATGAGGTAATTGAAGTAACCCAAAATAATCGGTACCATCATGCTCTGACACAAGCATGAAATAGTAAATGAGAGGGAAATTTTGAGCACTGATGAACATTTTGTGAGAACATATCACAAATTGCTAGTTAATTTTAATGCTCATACTTAATACTAATTAGCATTGTTAATAGATGTCTTTATGTATATTTTGCATTCTCAGTGCTGTGACTTCCATAAAAAGTTAACAATAATTAAATATGGAGTACAGCTAATAAAGGACACCCTCTCATCTCTCACAGACAGCCAGGAATGGATCTGCAGCTTCATCTCAAGGAGGACCTAGGCTCCATTCTTTAGGGAACAAAATTATATTACATGCTTGCAAAATCTAATGATGATGTGTGTGCTAAACTCATCTGTGATTCTATTGTTGCACAAGAGCAGCTTCCAAAGTAATCATAAGTATGACTTGCTCTTATTTTTTTATGATCCAATATATGAGAAGCCAAACTTTGGGAACTGTGACAGAGTGACCAACGATGCCCATCAGTTGAGATGCAAGAGAGGAGAGACCATGGTGCTCTGCTACGAGCGTGATTTGGCAGTGAGTGCAGTGCGTGACACTTGACATGTCTGAGTGATTTGCAGTCCTCACTGTCCTCTTCACTTGGTGTTTCATGAACTGCTTGTGGAGAGCCTGTGAATTACTAATATGAGGCAATCCTGGCAGCATTGAGACATAAAATCTTGTATGGAAGCATGCTGTTGTAGCTGCTGAAGGAATACATTTAGGGGATCTCTGAAAAAAAGGCAGACATGCATGATTTTGAGTGTAACCTTGGACATATCCTTCACAAGTGCATTAGGGGTGGTTATCAAGTTCAGTGCTGCTATGCCACAGGATAGTCTGCCAAAGTCTGATGTGTGGATCTACCTTACAATCCTCATTTTGTGCTGTTTGTGAGCTGCCACTGTCCCTTCGTATCATTTTCATTTGTATTGTACTACATTCATTTTCTAGCAGTTGCTTCCAGAGCTGAGCTATACCCCAGTCCAGCTTGAAGAGCACCTTCATTTTACTTGAGGGACAAAGGAGCCAGTTAAATTATGCAAGTGAAAAGCTGAAACTGGAACCAATTATGCCTATTGATCCCTCAAGGGTCTGAATCACAGCAGTGTATTTTACAGAATACTTTAAAAATGGTTCTCAAGAAAGTGGACCATAGTCTCATATGCATTATGAGCAAGTTCTGTAAGCTACCAGATCCAAGAGCATGTAATTTTAGCAAGGCTTACTTTTTGAAGTATGTAATTCAGCAGGGAGGAAAAATGAATTATTTAAAACCTAATAGTCATAATTACAAAGAATGAAATTAGCATTACAATTTCTCAGTCAAATCTACATGCTGATGAAGAATGGAAAGATGTTGTCTAAGAAGGGAAGAGTTTTTTGTAAGGAGCAACTTTCTCCACTGTTTGTAGTAGAAAGGCTAATGTTTCAAATAACATTTACTTAGAGGCTTTTTTAATGAAATCATGAAGGATATTTGTGTCAAAGCCAACAGCTCTGGATAAAGAGAACTATTTGCTTACCATGAACTTGGCAAAAACAGCAGCTGAAATTTGTTCACTTATGTAGGCCAATCCCTGTTCCTCAGCAAAAGCCCTTTGGGCGAAGGACTAGTTTGACACAAACGAAAATGCTTTTGGGGATAGAAGTTTCCTTGTGAGGTTCAGTTATACCCCTTAATAACTTGACTAGAAATACCCATTCATTTCACAGTTGGGGATTAAGTAATGGAATTATTTTAAACTATTATTAACGGCAGCTTCTTTGCCTAAGGATTAGCCTCCTCCTTGTCAAAGGCATTGAAGGTAAGAGATCCCATTTAAAATCTCTTTTGAGTTATTCAATTCAGGTATCTCAGGTCTTTCAGTGATCAATATTTTGTTTTCTGCCAGGTTCCCCCACTTCACACCTATTTCAAAAAAGTAGATGGAGTAACAAGAGTATAAGCTTAGAGCTGTTTCATAAAATGCTCTTTGAAGAACAAAATATGATCTTCCATACTTCCAAAGATATTCAGCAGCATTTGACTTTGCATTGAAGTATACAGCACTTATGAAGTCAAAACCCTTTACAGGTTTGTATCTTTGTAGGTTCTAAAGCATAATGCAGTGCCATATTGTGTCTTAAGCCCCTCTTTTTTTTTTTTTTTCTCCAAGCCTACTATTCATCTCTTTGATGAAATTTTTAATAAAGTTCAGTTTTCCTTACTGCCTCAAGGTATTATTCTTGTAGAGCCAGCAGATAGTTATAAGAGAATTGTTAAAATTTTGCATATTCTAGAAAGAACATTCTAAAAATCCCATTCCCTTACAGTGCCATAAACTGAGCTTTGAAAAGTATGTAGTTTCATCTTGCAGCAATGACAAACCGTGTCTTATTATAAACATCAGAAGACAGCTCATAATAAATACTTAATCCTTTCCCTTCAGTAAAATATACAATTTCTGGAGGTCAAATTGTGCTGTCATTTATAGTGATATAAATTTGGAATTACTTGATTGTTTTGGGAATATTTATGGTGTTACACATTTTCATAATGCAAATGAACAAGAATTTGAAAAATTGAACTGTGTCTGGTACATTTTTCCTGTTTTGACATTTGTGCTTCTTGTCTTCTCAGCTACTGCTGCTAAAGTTTTAGCAGGCTATCCCTGTGTAATTTGCCTCTTGGGAATAGCAAACAAAATCTGTGACTGTATCATATTAATGTGCTTATGCAATGGCATATTTATAGCCAGGCAGCTCTTGTGATATTTTCTTTTCAGTATCTGGAAGGGGGAAAAAGTGAAACAGCCTTACTTTAATAATGTTCTTCTAAAATTCTAGAAAAAAAAATTTATTATTCTTTCTAGCAAGTCTGAAAAATGACTTTGTGAAATGATGGTTTTAATGATGTTTTTAATGAAACACATTTACCAGTGTGCAGAGCCCAGAATATAACTGGCAAAGATCTAAGTATTTTCAGGCTTGTGTTTATCATTGTGGGTATTTATCCAGGCAGAAAATGTACTACAGTGGTTTTGGTCAATGGCTTTCAACAACCCAGTTCAACAGATTGGTGAATTACTGGGATGAGTCCTCCAACAATCTCTCAAGGAATTTAAGACTGTGTTTACTTGGGTGTCTCAGCACAGGACCCCCAATTCATTGCACGCCCACAAGCACCCAGCTCTTTTGCTGTACCAGTCACTGTAAAGATCAGACTTCTGTAGAAATCAGTGCCAGCTAGACACTTTCCAGTTATGAACCATGGATATTTCACTCTCATATTCAGATCATGTTTGCAGCGAGACATTTCTAACAAAATTTATCTGGGAAGCTTTATTGAAAAAGAAGTTTGACATTCAGTTTATACTGTTAGATCATTTCTGCTCAGCTGAAATAAAGTCATTGTCTTTGCTTCACGGTTTTGGGCCTGTCCACAGATAAGGCCTGTCCAGCTCACTTAGATGGGGTAGATGGGTGAACTACAACCATTAAAAACATCTCAAGATCAGAACCTCATGGGTTTTGCCATTTAAAACAAACAAACAAAAAATTATTATACTGAGTATTCTAAAGCAGAAAAATACTGTATGAATTAATAGGATAGGTGAGAAGTGAGGAAATCAAGTATCTTAAGCGGTTTTTTACTTTTCTTTGCACTAAAGTATTCAAATCACTATAACATATGTTCAGCATGAGAAACTTTATATCAAAGCTTCTGTAAATGATAGGTTAATGAGGAAAGAGAGCTGTCAGTTTTTGTTTCCCAAAAACTAGAAAAAAATCAAAGAGCTTGCTGAATAGATTTCTAACTAAATTACTGTTGGTTTTTAAAAATAACCCAAGAAATAGAGACAATTTAGCTATACAAAATTAAAATTATCTTTGAATTCACAGAAGTCTTTGCACCTAAATGCACCTAAAGAGAGGTGTTTAAAGGTCTGCTGCAGATAAAGGGAGCTGGATGGCCACAACACTGTGACAACATTTACATTGGAATCTGTCACCCTGAGCTATCTAACAGAGGGCAGAGGGCAGTTTTGGGAGGCATTATAAGTCTCCAACCAAAGATGTGCCTGTTAAGAGCCCAAGTCTTCAGTGTCATAGAGATTACTTTAACACATCCTGAAATCAAATATTAATACTACATTTTGCCATGCAAAAGAAACAGAACAGTAAAATATGCCCTGCATAATATTAAAATGCCATGCAAAATATTAAAAATACCAGCTTTTAATCCTTATGCAGCCATGTCTACTAAATTACTAAGTTCCCTACTATCCTTCTGAAGGGTTATCTAACACTCCTACAAACCTGTATAAGTAGAAATCAAGCACCTCCTGCATTTCTTTTATTTAGAACTGAATTCAACATTTTCTCTCCGGTGAATTCATTCTTTCAGCGCTATGTCCTTCCATCACATCTTTTGTGAGTCATTGATACTACTACTAGGTACTAGTATTAATGTCAGAGGCAATAGAAGACTGAAGTATTCCCTTCTTCAAACTCAATATTCTCACTCTTATGTCCAGAATTCATTGGGCCTGTTGGATACAGACGTGGGTGAAGGTTTCAAAGCACAGGATCTTCTTACCCTGCTTGTAGTCAAGGAGCCCTGTATAAGTGTGGACGCTTAAAGCTTTTGTTTGGAGTGGTGGGAACAACATTGGGCTGCAATCAGTTTTGCTGCTTGTGAAAGTAGCTTATCAGATTGTTCTATCATGTCAGTCTGTACTTTTAATTATTTAAATAAAACAAATAAAGACAGGTCTCTGTCTTTATCACCATCCTCTGTGGGAATTTTATCAGCAATGATTTTATTGTTTTCTGGGAGGCTAATCGAAATAAGTTAACCAATAAGGAGTCAAGATGAATATATCCTTTATGACCACTTTTGAAGTCTATGGACCTTTTAAAAAATTTAATATGCACCATAATGATTTTCTATTAAAATAATTATTTCTTTTAAATCTTTTAATTGGAGTTTCTCAAAGCTTTATTGAGTTAGATATTTTACAGAATATAAATACATTTCTACAACACATTTATCTATTCAATTTGTATTCTCACACCAAAGGATATTGAGCTATCCTGAAAATATGTATACTTCTCCATACATTCCTATTGATTTGCATTAATTAAATGTTCTTTAATTTTTTCTTGTGGAGTATTCTGTTAGTCAATATGCTATATACTTGGGATCAATATTAAGTTGATAGGAGTATAATACCTATGTATCTCTTTTCAATATTGGAACAACCTTTGCTTTCTTTCAGTGCTCTGGAACTTCTCCAATGTTTGAAAACTGTCTGAAAATGAATATTAACAGTCCATAATGCTCTTTGCTGGCTCATTTTAAATTCTTGGATGTGATTAAACTGTATGTGCTTATTTAAGAAGATCTAATTTTAGAAGATGCAGATAACTAGATCTCCCTTGTTTTTCCTTTTAATGTAAATAAAAAGATTGGTTTTAAACACTGTGATTAAAGCCTTTGATTAGTCATGTTCTCTATTCCAGAGTCTATGTCATGATAAATGTACTGTAGACCTATTTACTCACTTTCTTTTTCAAAAAGTTTAAAAATAGTTAAATACTTGCAGAATGTATTTGTGGTTTGTCATAGAGGGAACAGTGCAATGACCAAATATATATACATGTATATTTGTACATACATGATAGAGTACAAAGTAGTGATGTTCTATATGGAATTGATGAGTACATTATCAGCTATTGATAAAATCATAGAATCTTAGAATAGTTTGGGTTGTAAGAGACTTTTAAATGTCACTTTGTCCAAACCCACTGCATCGAGCTGGCACATCTGCAACTACAGCAGGTTGCTCAGAGCCTCATCCAACCTGATCTTAAATGTTTACAGGGTTGGTGCAGCTACCAACTCTCTGGGCAGCCTGTTTCCAGGTTTAACCACTCTTATTTTTTTTGTAAAAAATGTCTTCATTGTATATAGTCCAAATCTAACACCTTTTTGTTTAAAGACTACTCCTTCTCCTGTTGCAACAGGCCCTGCTAAAATGTTTGTTCCTTTTAAAGGGACAAGGAAAAGTCTCCAACCAAAGAGACAACAAAGTCTCCCTGGAGCCTTCTCTTCTCCAGCCTGAACAACCCCAACTCTCTCAGCCTTTCCTCACAGGAGAGTTATTCCCTCTCTCTGATTATCTTCGTGGCCTCCTCCAGACCTGTTCTTATAGGTCCATGTCCTTCCTGTAATCAGGACCCCAGAGGATGCAGTACAGCAGGCAGGGTTCTCCCATGGATTAGGTGTGTTGTGCTGTGACTCACATGGCTGCACAAACCTTCTGACTCCACTCCCACCACAGCTTCCCCTTTATTCTGCATAAATGAATCCAAATTGTGTGCAGGGCAGAGGAAGGAACAAAAGACACTCACAACTCAAAGACCAAACCACTGTAACCATAGCCCAAACATGTCTTTTGAAGATAAAATAGCAGTTGTGTTGACTTATACACACATTCAAGCTCAACATCTCAAGCATCTCACTGATTTTGTAATAATAAAATTAAGTCCTATGTACATTTATAAGCCTTTGGCTGTCAGGAATTCTGGCCTTGTGGTTTATTCTCCCGCTACCTGCCATTCCCCTTATTTCTTGACTCAAATTTGCACTCACAGTAGGACTCACAGATGAATATTTTCTAAATCATTCTGAAAGAGCTTCATGGTTGCCGGATGCTGTAATCTGCACCATCAAAGCATCATTGTAATATATTTAATTAAAGAATGTGTGGCATAACTGGTATAGGGAATCAATGATAACAGAATAAATATGCAATATTTATATACAAAAATATACAATTATTACATTTTTTCCCACAGAAAATATTTTCCCATTGAAAATATTAAGCTGTCTTACATATCTTGAAATGGGAAATTGGAAGGCACAAAGAAACAGGTTAAGCGCCCAAATCAATGGCTCTGGATATTTTAATTATTGAAGAGGCATCAAAAAGTGATTGGGAATGATTTGAGAAAACACATTTTAAATAATTGTAGTAAAAGCAAGTGAAAGCTCATGCCTGTCCTAGAAAGCAGCTCTGTGGTGGCTGTTCAGTCATTCCCAATGAACCTTCTTTACTTCCTCAGGTCTGCAACTTTCTCATGTGCCTCAAATTATGTGCTTTCTAGTGGGACCCACAATATTCAGAGCAGTTTGTTAACACACTGAAGACCTTTAAAATGCACACCATGTGTGCACAAAATGTCTTTATTTATCAGATTAGCTCACAGATCAGGCACTATTCAAAAGAGCAGGATGGTGCCAGAACAAGGGTGTCAACTCACCCTGCAGCATAACTGAATTCTCCCTTCAATCCAAGGCTGGGAAGGGAAAAACAAAATAGAAGAAATTACTAATTTTCAAGCTTTACCCCATTTTAACTAACAAATTACATTGTAATAAATAATTTTAAAACCTCTTTCCACAAATTCAGGCTGCATTCACACATTCCTCGCTAGCTACTTCCAGGAGGCTGAGGTGACCATCTCCTGCACATCTACAGCTGCTGATTGCTGCCCCTCTGATCTGCCTCTGAAATGCTCTCCTTAATGCTCCTCTCCTTCTTCCAGACACAGCAAAGGAGGTTCAGTAAAACAGTTTAAAGGTGCTGACCAAGGCCCTGTTACAGATTTGTCCTGGTGGGGTGTCACTGTCCAAGGGTCTCTTTATGCGTGAGACTACTCAGACGGACATAGGAAGGTGGTTCGGGATGCGGGGAATTCTTGAAGCCGCCGAAGAGAAACCCCAGGAGACAGTTGTCCAGGTTTCAAGGCTTGTTTATTGTCTCTTATCTATAAAGTGTTCGCTTGCGAGCAGCGGTCTGGCCAGCGCAGTGACCGGGACGAAAGTCTGCCCACGGAGGGTCGGACTTATCTTTTATACTCTAAACTACGTATTCTATGTTTACAATAACTTTTCAATACTACAGAATCTTATTACTATGTCTAGTTTTGTCCCCATCCAATCTGTGACTCCCAGAATTCCCACCAACATGGAGAACATGAAGAAGAAGAAAGAAAGAAGACACCACACCCCAAATCCTCCATCTTGGCCTCGTGGCTGATAATATAAACAGTCCCAAAATCTACCTTTTCTACATTCTAACTATCTAATTCACACTCTAGTTACTCTTAAAACTTGCATTTCTTCTCTGAGAGTAGGTAGATTTTCCCATGGAGCCAAGTCCAGCCCCCAGATCACTTGGGCTTCACTCGGGGGTCTCCGAGGGGTCTGACAGGGGGGTTCTCGCACCCACAGAGAGTCCAGAGGGACACCCTGGACCCCCACAGTGGGGCAGTGTGAGGATGGCCAAATCTCGGCCATAAAACCATTCCAGCACAAGCTTCTTGCATAGATGTAGATGTCTGAGCAAACCTCTATGGCACAGGTGGGATTGTGCCTGGGGTTAGTTACACTGCCCTGAAGAACCAGGCTCCCGCAGCTGAGCTGGAGCACTTTGGCAATACAGTAACAGGTATTTCTAACCTGCTGGAGCAGGATATTTATGACGTAGACACATTTATCCATTTACCCCTAACAAAAGTCAGGTGTTTCCTAAACATCTGTATTAAGCAGATAGACAGGAATAATTTTTTCATCATGTAACATGGCCCTCCCTGTATAACAGATGTGGCGGTATGTTTTATAGCATTCAAATTTCTAAACTTTACTTTCTACAAGCATGATACTGAGAAATGGTTGAGCAAAACAAATAACTTTAAGTGGTAGGAGATGTGCTAAATTATTCTGGATTAATTATTGAGTAATATAATCAAATATCAAACCAGATTTCTAAATGTCAGGAATAGTGAGAAGGAAAAATTCATACCAACCCTCCAGCTAAAATATGAAACTTTTGCTTCTATGTCCTGATTTTAGCTTTCAGATTACTGGTCCATATGAAAATAAACCCTATTGTGACTCAATCTCTTCCTACTAACAGAGAAGGGTAAGAAATATGAGATATATCAAATAGTGGTATATTGTTTTAATATATAAATATATACCAGCTGCAGGCAAAACATATCCTATCATTATTTTGAAGCTTTCCTACACAAATTCAGAAGACAAATGATAGGAGAAATCTGCTTGGCAAGGGGAGGAGGGGGAGGAACACACAAAATCCAGCCCACTATTGTGAGATTTCCAACATAAATTAAGGCATGAATTTGAAACTGATGTAATAGTTTTGGTATTACTCTGCATATGAATAAAAATTACTTAGAATCCTAGAATTGTCAAGGTTGCAAAAGACTTCTAATATCATCATCAAGTCCAACCATTAACCCAGCATTACCATGTTCTCCACTGAAGTGCCCCATCCATGTGTTTTTTCAACACTTCTAAGGACAGTGATTCCACCAGTTCCCTGGGCAGCCTTTTCCAATGTTTAACCATCCTTTCAGTGAAGAAATTTTCCCCTGATATCCAATCTAAACATCTCCTAGTGCAACTTGAGGCCATTTGTTCTCATTTTGTCACTTGTTACCTGGGAGAAGAGACTAACCCCACCTTGAATACAATCTTCTTTCAGGTAATTGTAGAGTTGCAAGGTCTCCCCTGAGCCTCCTTTTGTTGAGGCTAAATAACCCCAGTTCCCTCAGCTGCTCATTGTAAGACTTGTTCTTCAGCCCTTTCACCAGCTTCACTGACCTTGTCTCGACATTTCCTTTTACTTGATTAAAACCTTTTATACAAAAATAGTTATGCATTAGATAGTATAAATTATGCTGTTTATTTTGTGAATAAGCACTAGCAATGGATTATACATAAATTGTTAGATTGTTGCTGTGACCCTTATTCCTACGCACTTATAAATAAATATATTCCCCTGTGGCTTCACTAAACCTTTGAAAAGTACATTTCTATGCAAATCTGTGAAAAGTTATATGGCATTGTCACCCTTAGCATTGCAAAAGTTGTCCAATATCATACAGACTGTCGAACAGACTCACAGCTGATGGATTGGAAGCTCCAGGCCATTTTCTTTAAGTACATTTAAAATTAGAGGGTATAAAAAGCTGGATATAAAGTACAGAGGACAATTTTGCCATATTCAACATATGTACTGGATAACCTCATATTAGTATCTTAGTTATGCACTGATAATACACAATATTCACGTAGTCCTTTGCTAACTCTTACTAACATTGTTTAAAGTGGAAAAATAAGTGATCCTCTGATGCAGAAATGCAGCTGTCTGCCACGCACCAAGGGAATGCTTGGCAGCTGCCAGCCCTCCAGCCTAACCCTGGTGTGTGATGGCCAGCACTGACCCTGCTGGAAGGTGCCAGCGCTGGGACTGTATGATGGCTCTGCTGGAAGGTGCCAGGGTTGGGACAGGCTCACTGCTGCTTTAGGCAACACCTCCCAGATTTCAGCTGAACCGCAGCAATGGAACAGTGTCAGCTACAGGCTTGGGTTACAGGTTCATGTAGTTTATATCCACCACAGAACTGTAATGGGAAATCACTTTATAGAAATGTTATTGTTCTAATAGACTATTAAAGCAGGAGGCTATTGTAAATAATACTTAAAGAGGTTACTGAAATGAGGCTTTTTCAGTTATGAAGACACAATATCTTTGAATGAGGCACTGTATGTCAGATTTGCTGCTCTTTTCCTAATACAGAACAAGAAAGCATTTGAATACTGCATTCTATCCTCTGAAATGAGATCAGGAACCTTTCGGCCACACAATAAAAAAGAAATTAAAATTATATGTATTAGTCTCTTGAGAAAAGATATTTAACCCAACTTTTTTGTACAAAACATATTTCTTTTCTTTCACTGGAAACCAAAGGAGTTTTCAAAAAAAGAGCCTGTTTCAACAAATTTTTTAGGATCAAAAGGGCCTGGCCCATTTAGTAGCTTATATGATGATACCCAGCCAAGTATGGTGTCCATAAAATCATAAGAGATGATGGAACTCCCTAGGTGGTTAACTGGCCAATACATTGTTTAAACTTGCTAAGAGTTTGGTGTGTGGCCAACTTAAGTACCAACATCAAGATTTGATTTTTCAGATCTACAGCAAATGACCTTTACATAGCAGGAGTAACTGGCAATGATTGTAGACTGTAGTCCACATATTTCTGTGACTTCTTTGGCTTTTATGAGAAAATAAGAGAAAGTAAGGTCCTTAGTCCAAGTCTATATCCTGTGTGGGAAGTGTTTGTAGTTTTTTAGTGCTTTCCTCAGCCCACCCGTTTCCTGCTATGATCAGACACCACATATCTAAACAATCTTCAATCTCATCACAATTCCTCTTTACCTTTTCTTTCCTCTTCTCCCCTTTCACACCCATACATGCCCCTTCTATCTGGCCCCTGCAAGTGCCTCCACTATTTCTTCTCCCAGAATTCACCATAGTGTTACATTCCAGATGCCAGAGGATACACTCCCTCTATGTCATTATCCATGACAGTGATACTCTAAAAAAAAAAAAAAAAAAAAAAAAGTGCAGAAAAAATCCCTTGACCCTTGCAGTGCACAGTGGAACATCATCAGCATAGCCCAGTTCCTCAGTGGATAAATCCTAGCTCTTATAAACTCTATTGAGAGTATGCAAATTTATTAGCTCTAAAACTTGAGGAATTCACCAAATGCTGTCAAGTTTTCCAGGAAGAATAGGAGGTATGGCCCTGAAACTACCTTCTGCTAACTACCTTCCTCTTTCAAAACAGAGAGCTTCTGGGGGTGTAACCTCTTGGCTGAAATGTTTGTAATGATGCTAGAGAAAGCATTTCGTCTTCTTCTTGTCTCACAAATTCCTTGGAGGGGAAAAATAAAGTCTGAAATAGAAATATGTGCTACTTGGGCTACATTAAGACTGACAAAGGTATAAGCAACTAAAAACAAAGCTTTACAAGGGGAAACAACTGCAAATTGCATACATGGTATAGTGAGGGCTCTATAATACATCTTCTATGTAAAACAACATCTTGATCTCTTTTTCAGTCAGAACAGCATGAGTCTTTTTTTTCTCTTAGCATATAAGAAAAAATATCTATTTGTGAGATCTTTCAATTGATGTAAGAAACTAGATAGGATCTACCTTACATATTGAAGAAATTCTGAGAAGTACAAACATGTCAGATACAGAATGAAGAGTCAGACATTTAAAGGGAAGTGATGGCATGCATAATTATCCATCACATTCAGAATTATTTTAAAGAATGTTTTTAATACTGAATAAGTATGTATTTGTTAAATGACACTGTTTAAAAAGTCCTCAACCCTTTAGGAAACACACTGGCCAGAAAGATACTGTGGAATTATTACAGTTATGACCAAATAAATTGAAATATTCATAGCTAATGGTGACAGCAAATAGCTGAACACAGCAGGAAGCTGTCATCAGTAATTTACATATTCACTTCTAATTGTGCCTGTGCATCATTAAGATTGTTCTTATTTGCATTCACTGCCCTCTGAACCAAGTCATTTTCCAGTGGTATATATTCACTTTCACTGTAACTTTCATTAGTGGTAATTAAAGGACAATTTTTACCACATTATGCTGCAGGAAACAAGAAATGGTTGCTGAGATTGATTAATATCTAAACTAAGTTTGAGATGTAATCAGTCCCAGAGGCACAAGAGATTGTTCCTGTTATGTAATGAAAAGTAACAGGAAGCCCCCTACCCATTTGTTTTAAGTATCCAAATCTTATCCTTTAAATTCTGTTGGAATGCACTAGGTGGCCTGATTTATTTTTAAATGTTCCCGACAGAGAATAGCGTCAGTCTGTGTGTAATGACTTTTTACCCTCATTTCTGCACAGTCTGTGTTTGAGCTCTGACTGGGACAATACCAAGGAGGATGTCAATGTTATCTTAGTGTGGAAGTGATTTTCTAGTATACAACTGCATCTGAAGGTGGTTGTGCATCCAGTTTGATCCCTTTTGCCTTCAGTGCTATTGAAGATAGTCCTTTTCAAACACTGCTCTACCCTATAGACTCAGCATTGCTTCCAGTTGAAGCTTTACTGTTTCATTGGGAGCTGGAACAGACCCAAGAACTGTAATGTGTTTTCACTTGCTGAAAAAAAAACCTATTATGTTGTCCCTTATTTTGCCATCCAAATACTGTGCTTGGTAATACTATCACTGCAAAATTGCTGTCAAATATTTATTTTTATTGGGGAAATAGCACTCCTTCTGTAGTAGCATGATGTTATCATTTAATTATTTTTTCTTTTCTGCTTTGTGATGGAAAACTGCAATTCAATGAAGTATATATTTAAATGCAAAAGAGGCACACCAATTAATCAGTACAGAATACGAATGCTTTTAATCTGCATTTAAAAAAAAAAACAGTGGCGCTTAGAAAAGCACCGATCTTCTAAACAGAAAGAACATAAAAGTAATTCCTATCCATGCTCAGATTTCCTCAAATACAATGAAAAACTGCAATCGTGCAATTAGATTATCTTTACAATAATATATTCTTTTAAAGCTTTGCATTATGCTAAGCACATTTTGATAAGCCTTTCATTTCTTTTTTTTAAGAATAAAAATGGACTTTGATAAATAATTTTAATTGTTAAAAGAAATCCACAGAGATAGCTCAAATGTTGGCTCTGAAACACAGATATTTACTGTTTTCTGGTTTTTATTCATCCGTTCTACCAAACACAGAAACTAAGTATTGAGGATAGGAAATAAATTAGTTTACACATATATATGTAGGATAAGTTAAGAATAGCCAGGAGAGTGAAGTAATCAATTCTGAGTGTGGATAAACTAGGTGATAGCACAGTACAATCAACTATCATTATCTGGGATCACAGGAGACTGGGAATTGATGGAGAAGAGAAAAACACAGATAGTGGAGCTGCTCCAAGGAACACCAGCGATGCTTCAGTTCTGTGTGCAGTAAATGTGGTCCAAAAGAGCTTATCTAACTCTGTGTTCAGCACTAGGCAGTGGTCTCAAGACACTGTTTGCAGTGTTGCATGAATTTGCAAAGCCATCTTAGGCTCTGCTTCTCAATAAAGCAGTTACAGCTCTGCAAACAGTGTATGAGCCAGTGAGTCTCATTAAGCCCGGGGTGGCCCTATACGAATTCTTCCAGGAACATTTTTTTTTGTGCTATTCTCATAGCCTTATCAAGCAGTGCAAAACAGAACAGAAATGGTGCCAAATGGTGCCAAAGATGTTTTCAGACTTCAAAACATTTTCCAAGACCTTAAGCAGTGATTTTCTTCCTGTTGGGGATGCTCACTCCAAAGAGCTGAACAAGTAGGACACTGCTGATATGGGCCATCTACCCTTTCCGTGCCTGCTTTCAATTTAGAGTCACAGGAGACTTGTCTTTGGGTTTGTTATATTCCCTTTCACTGCTAATTATGCAAATATTACTTCTTCCTGGGCAAGGTGTCTCTCTGTTGGCTTTTGACCAGAAGCTCTATGTAGGGTGAAAAAAACCTTCCCCAGGAAAACTTTTATTTCATATATACATATCAAAGAAATTCTTCCATTTTAAAGGATTTCCATCCTCCAACAAACAGCTATTAACTCAGGAAATCCCAACCTACCCTCTAATGAGTATGCCAAACCTGCATGGGTCTATTTAAAAAGCTGACTTTCACTCCATGCCTACCCCTTGCAATAAGATGGCTCTTTTCATATTTAAATTACCTTTCCAAAGCCATAAAATAAACGAATGAAAAAAAAATGCTAATAGAAAGGATTACTGCCAGAAGCCCACGTCCTGCTTTAAGTGGTTGCTCTAAAGTCAGCCCTTCCTCAAAATGTTTTTATAACAAAACAGTTTAGCTCCATTTGTTAGTGGTGTAAGAAGCAAGTCATCTTGTTATTTGACACACAATAGCCTGGTAGGTCTAGAAGAAAGAAATGGGCTGTCTGAGGTCCTGCATATATCTGGCTGCACCACCAGGGTCTAGATCCCCCATTTTCCCCATGTTCTTCGGGAAGTGGATGTCTTGGTAATATTTTGAGGGATTAAGAAGATAAGCCTCCCTTGTGGTGGGCAGCTGGAAGTGACAGCAGCAGAAGGGACCTAGACTGGGAGCTGGGAATGGAAAATAGGAGAGGAATTCCTTGATGCAGTGAAAGTGGAAAGGAAAGATCAGGAGACAACCTGACGGCCAGAGGCTGAGCTGAGAAAGATGCAAGAATGAAAACCAAAATTAAAGAGGCCAAAGGAACAAGAGATCCAGTGGAAAATGGGAGGAGAACAACTGAGATGACAGATGGAGAAAAGGGTAGTGGAGGTGACAGAAAAGGAGGAGCTGACACCAGAGTACTGCTGAGGAGTGAAGATAAGCATGCAGGAGGGATGAAGAGGAGAGAGTTTTACGAAAATGAGGTTGAGACAGAAGGCAAATCCTGCAAGTGAAAATATTAGAAGAGAAAGGTCATGTCGAAATACAGTAAAACTATTTATTTTTTGCCACTCTTATCTTGTGCATTCCTGAAGCTGCAATTTTGAATCTTATTACTTCTGTGCTCCCCAGCAGCTCGGGCTGCCTAGCAATGGCTGGCTGTGCTGACTCTGCTGCACAGAGCCTGTGGCTGCCTAGCAACTGCCAGGGGGCTGTGCTGGGGTCCCCGACCAACCCAGGGATGCTGTCCTGCCCCAAACACCCCTGCTCCCTTGGCAAGCCAGGAGGGAGCACCTCCAGTTGTTAACAGCTGTGATGAAAACCTTAAAAATATTAATTGGGAAAAATGGCAAGCAGAGGTGACCACAAGCATGCAGAGTGCATGACAATTTGTCTCCAAAATGCAGGAACAGCCCCATTCATCTCTGCAACACCCAGACAACCTGTGATGATAACTGAAATATCAATATGGGCAATTATTCTGGTTCTTGAACGAGGCTCTGTGCTAAAGCAAAGGAAAGCAGCCCAATGCAGCTTTGCACCTTCTTGGGCAGCTATTAAACTGGCAGAGGAAATACCGAAAAAGCAAATTTTGGTACCAAGAAAAATAAACCTTAAAAGTATTAAGTATTCACACAGGGCTTGTCCTAGTACAGCCATATTTGTGTAATTATCATTGCAATAAATAAATAAATAAATAAATAAATAAATAAATAAATAAATTTTCTTACAAGAAAATAAGGCTGGCATTTGGCAGCAGAGCTGATGTAGCTGAACAGGCTCTGTGTCCTCTGTGTTTCCAGCTGCCCCCTTAGATCCCCCATCTCCCTTTCCACTGCACTGTCAGAAGTGCTTGTGCAGCTAAACAACCGAATCAGGAATCAATCCAGCTGAGAAGTGGTCCAACAAAAAATAAAGGGTTATTTTCCAATCAACACTACTGAAGCAAGTACTGTTCGTTCCCAAGGGAAAAACAAAGACACATGCCAATCTATGGCCAAGGAAGGGGAACAGACAGTTACAGAGCTACACAAATTACAGTGCAGGAGAAGTTGCTGTGATACTGCTACTTTGCTGTGCTCTAAACAGCACTTAGAATATAGTCTCATTTTTCTTTCCCAGCCAAAAATGGCCTATTGTCCAGGAAAGACAGGATTGCCCCTGGAGATCATCATGCCCCTCTGAGGAGGAGAATATCTCAGACTTAAAGTTGAGACACTGAGAGATATATAAGCACATTTTACTCTGGATAGGATCTCATTTGGGTGATGGTTTAGGTGCAGATTGATGGACATGTTTTCCTCTGCCAGTCCAGCAGCCCAAGCCAGGAAAACTTTAATTCCCAGCTCTTTTGCACACTCAAAGTATCTTGTGTAAGTTAGGTTTATTTTTTTTTTTCTAATCAGCAGCTTATTGCCTGCTGTAATGAGAAAGTGTGACAGAGCAAAAAAGCCCAAACCCAACAAACTAAACCAAAATGAAAAAAAACAACTGAATAACATAATTTCTGAAAAGAAACTCCAGTGAATGCAGTTTAGATGCACACTACTGTCTTCAGCAAATGTCAGCTCAAGCCCAAGGTTTATTGATTGTGGCTCAGCACTGGTTCTGCTAGAGTTGCACTCTTTCAGGTGCTTTAGAATCACGCGGTGTACACACCATGCAGATTCACGGAGCCAGCTTCGATCTATTGCACCTGAGTCAATGCACTCTCCAAGAGCCTCAGACACCAGGAACACCCTGCAAAGACACTCAGGGGACCCTGCAGAGAATTATTTAGGAAGAAGGAAGGCTAGCATGGGGCAGAAGCTAATAAGACCTGCTGTTCCAATCAGCTGAGCATATCCACACCACAACTCCCAGCACATCTTACATTGTGTGGCCCCCACAGCAACGCTGCCGTGTTTGTATGGCACCCAGCTGAAAGGTCCTGCAGGAGTGGACCTGGAGCCAGTGTGGCTGTTTATCTACCCCAGCTCTATCCCGCGGGTGTGGGGCAACGCCCGGCAGTGCCACGGCAGCTGCAGAAAAGCCTCAACCCAGCTGTCACAAGGTGGCGACCTTTGATGTGCTCCTCCAAGATCTTCTTGAGCTGTGAGAACATTCTGAAGTACACTACATGGGGTTTGTGCCAGGCCTTTCAGGTGGAGAGTCGCAGCAGGGCATGAGGCTGCAAGCCCTCCTGGAGCCACTGCTCTACTGTTCCAGGTGGATGCATCTCCTGGGAGCCCCCACTGCCTGCTCAGTGCCTGTCCTGCCATGGGCTTGCAGGACAAGCTTGCCCACCAAAGTGAAGCACAATATAATTAGCAAAACACATGCCACTCATTTTTGTAATATTTAAAAAAGTTGATGGGCAAGGCCCCACACGTGTAATTTTTTAGTCGTAACATTTTAAGAAGTGCCAACAACAATTGTGCTACATTTGAGGATGTTAACAGCTTCCATGAAGCCAGTCTGTGATCTGCAGGCAATTACAGACTCATCCAAGCCAATGGGTGTTAAGCAATTTGCAGCCAAAGTGAATAGAGAAATAGAATTTGTCTTTGTATTAATATATAGCTGGAAACAAGGAGAAATCAATACTGGAAACAAGGAGAAGCCAGTGCTCAAGGGGGGTTCCGATCACACTTGCTCCGGGACAAATTTAAAGCTTGCCAATATCTCAATACAAACAAATTTAATTATTTTACACTAAAATGAATAAAAAATAAAGTGTTTTATTGGAAATTACAATCTGCCCTAAAGAGAGTTACTGAAAACCCTTTGGAAATTTTGCTAAGCTGCCAAGTAAATTAACCATTAGAAGATAGTAATGTAGATGCATTTTTATGCCACAGCAAGTGCTGCAAACATACCAGCTCCTTCCACTCCGCAAAGGGCTCTCAAGTACTTTTCTTGGTACTTGTCTGGCTGTTCCCAGACAAGGGGTGTTTTTTATAACTGCACTGCAAAGAGTTTCCCAGGCCCACTGCTCCTTACCAGGCTTCCTACCTTTCACCCTTGCTTCTACAGTTCTTGGTTGAGATGCTGGACTTTGCTAACCTCAGAGGTGAAGGGAGATCTATTTTCTTCTCTCTCCACCTTGATTTAGAGACAGCAGCAAGAACACCAAAGCATCCTGACCAGAACAGTACTGCAAACAGGAGACAGAGAACATGTAAAATGTCACGCGATTATGCAGAGATGAGGCATATAATGTGCTTGAGACTACTTTTTTTCTGAAACATGCAGACTTCTACCACTGTGTGGATTTCTCTGGGACAACTACTAACATGCAAGGACTAACTGCATTTGTGTTTGTGACTGCAGAGAACAGCACATGGCATGAACACGGGAGCCTTGGAGATGGTTCTTCTGGGCCTGTTACTCATTGCAAAAGCAGGTATGGACATCCTAGCAGAGCAGTCACCTGCTGTTACTCTGGCTTCTTTTCTGGTACCATTGCAGAATCAGGATTTTGCTTACAAAAAACACACACAAGAAAGATTGTACTAAGTAATCACCAGACCTTTGTCTTCCATACCTTTGCAAACAGCCAGAGGAGGCCCTGAACAATGATTAACAACGGAGGTAAATCAGTAGCAGGAATACCGTATTTATCTCAACCAAGTATTTAGGTTCCTCTTATGAACCTAAATCCAGGTAATAGGAATTGTTAGTAGTTATACTGGGCAGGACTTGATGAAGATCTACAGAGTTTGGATTCAGTATTTCTCACTCCCCCTCAGGGGGCAACTCCCTGGAAGGGACTAGTTGCTCCAAACCATGATCCCTCTTACATCTTACTAACATCTTACCAGTCTTCTGTCATCTTTGGTATGGTCTGCCCAGGGAGGTGGTGCAGTCACTGGATGTGTTTAAGGAAACACTGGAAGCGAAATTTAGGCTCACGGTCTAGTAGACATGGTGGTGGAGTTACAGGTTGGAGGTTATAGGTTCAGTTATAGGTCAGGGACCTTTTCCAATATAATTGATTCTGTGATCTTCCAAACTTCTAGCCTGCCAGACGACCACAGCAGTGCTTCCCTCCCAGACCCTTTTGCGCTCTCCTGCAGAGGCGCTGCCTCTGTGGGCAGCACTGTGGAGTTAGGGCTTTTCTGAGCGGGGCTGAGGAAGGGACATCACTGCCTCCCCTGGTCTCTGGGTTCCCAGAAGGGCAGTCCGGCTACCGCCCTCCCGCCGCAGGAGCCGCCCAGGCCGAGCACTCCGGCCCCGCCATATCCCTCCGGCCCGCGGGCGGTGCCCACAGCTGCGGCCGCCCCGCGCATGCGGCCGGCCCTGCCTACAACTCCCGGCTGCCTTCGCATAGCGAGGGCGGGCTTTTCCTCTTCTTTTCTTGGTTTGGTTTTTTTTTTTTTTTTCCCTCCCTCAGAGGGGGAAGGATGGGTGGGGAAAGCGAGCGTTCACGAAAGCGAGGCGAAGAGGAATCCCACAATACCAGGCGGGTTGCGAGCCCGGCGCTGCCGCTGTCTCTTTAATGCAAGAGGAAGCGATGCGGAGGGGTGGAAAATGGCAGAGTTGCAGATGTTGCTAGAGGAGGAAATCCCTTCTGGCAAGCGGGCTTTGCTCGAGAGCTACC
This sequence comes from Muscicapa striata striata, assembly GCA_030060385.1. Lineage (NCBI taxonomy): Eukaryota > Metazoa > Chordata > Aves > Passeriformes > Muscicapidae > Muscicapa > Muscicapa striata. The sequence continues at coordinate 421,112 of JAREIS010000340.1, forward strand.
AGAACCTCACTCGAGTCGCCGACTACTGCGAAAACAACTACATCCAGGTGAGGGACGGCGGGGCAGCGCACCGGGGCCGGCGGCGGCGCTCGGCGGGGCTCGGCTCTCCGGTGCGGGCGGCGGGGCCGGAGCCGGAGCCGCCCGAGGGCAGCGGCGCCTGGCTGCCCTCGCCGCGGCTCCCGCCCCGCAGCCGGTCCCTCGGGTTTGCCTTTTCTTTCAACTTTCCCAGCTGAACGGCCAGGCTTCCCTTCCCCCGCTCCGGAGGGGAAGGGAGGGGGTTATTATGTCAGTCCGGCACCGAGGGTGTGTTTTTTTTTTTTCCTTTTTTTTTTTCTCCCCCTCTGTATTTATTTATCATGAGTCACATCCCGGAGACCTCTCAGGGCTGGGGTGGGAGTGAGCGAGGCGCCGGGGCCCCCAAGCCTCTCCGTGCAGCCGGCTCCAGCCCGGTATCCCGGGTTTCCGCACGGCTTCCCGGTGGCGGGGGCTCCCTCCGGGGCCGCGGACGGACCCCAGGGCGGCGGTCGGCGGCGGTGGCCGGGGCGGATGCGCCGCACGTGGGGCGCGGGTGCCGGGCGGCCCCGCACCGCGCTCCGCCGGGGCCGCCGCCGCAGCGGCGCGGGGAGCGGAAGGGGCCCCGCACACGGTGACATCACGGAGGAGCTCGGGGACCCCTCCGGGTTCTCCTCGGCGTGCGGGTCCCGGCGGGGCCGGGGGAGCCGCGGCGCTGCGGGGCCGCAGCGCTGCCGTGAGCGGCGTGCGGGGGCAGCAGGCTGCCCGTGGGCTGGCAGCGCCGTGCGGGCGTCAGGCGGTGTTTCAAAATGGCAATCTCTGCCTCTCGCAGCCTGCCCGGCTCTAACACCCTACAACAGCGATTGCAGACCGGCTCTCGTGCTGGAAGAGGCTCCATTGCCTGTAGCGTCTCTCCACCGGTCGGTGTGGATTTTTTTCCCCTCCCATAGATTGCCAGTGCTTCTTGGCCTTCTTTTAAGTCTGCTTTTGTGAAGCTACTTTAAGCACAATTTACTATTATTATTTTTTCAGGATTTACATCACGTGACTCTAAGTCTGCGTGTTTAGTCATACTGATCTGGATGCAGAACCATCCAGAGATGCTGAAACTCAGCTCTTTTTTCCGTAAAGAAATTTGAAGGGGAGAGGCAAATAAACTTTATTTACTAGACAGCTCATAGAATGAACTTGACTCGAATACAAGTTCACCAGTGATAAGTATTTAATACAGTTTACTAACGTCTTTAGTATCCATCATTGCTGGTAAGCTATCTTACTGTTTTTTAGTAATGGAGCAGCAAGTATGGAAACACATCTTTAATAATGTGATTTTTTTTTTTTTTTTTTCCCCCATGAGATATTTGAATTAAAACTGCTCTAGCGAGCCATATTTTCAAGTTTTGGTTTTTCTTGTGGTATATGAGGTAGTATGAGTTAATGTCTATTTATGCTTCCGAGTTGTTTGCTCCACCCAGAGAAAGCTGCTGATATAAATGCTTCTAAGAGGCGAGGTTCATTTGGTTTTACTCATGGGAAATATGACAAATACATGAGTATGGTAATTGCAGCACAAGTTTTGACGTGTCTCCTGCTCCTGACTTTTCCCTATGTCAGAAAGGTGCAGAGACTCTTCAGTTACATCATTTTTTTTCTTCAGGGTCATGAAACTTGTCTTTTCTTACTTTCATCAAACCAAATAAACACAACACTTGAGCAAATTCCCGTTCGGTCATTTGGGGTGGCTTTTCCTTTTCCTTTTTTTTTTTCTTAATTTGGTAGCTCATTTTCACCTCAAGTATCAAGGTCAGCTGGATGTGGGATTGGTGGGGTCTGTTTTATCTTTGTACAGCTGTGTTTATCCCTTTTGAAAGGAAGCTGGAATTCTAAAATTCCTAATGCAGACTTGTACAGTAGCTTTGAAAAATGTATAGCCCTCGCTTGTATTTTACATGTTTTGTACATTTGTTCAGTAAAAATAGTAAATATATTGATAAAACTATTATTTTTTTTAAATGTTTGATGGGGGTGGTTTTTTTAATCAGCACTTGATACGAAGCCATCTGCTGTCCAGTTGGACTACTGAACAGATTATACTGCCAGTGCATGTGGTGGGGACACTGCTGGATTAGGCAGTGTGACACAGGGCACTGGGTTATGAGATTTGGGTGTATGAGTATTGTGGGGTGGGAAGGGAGAAAAGGAAAAGAAGAGGCTTAACAAACATACAGTACAGAATCTATGTGTTTAATGTAATTGAGCATTTTATTTAAAAAAAAAAAAAAAAGACCAGAATAGAGAACCTGGCCATGAAGCGAATGTTAAAATACTTCACAAATGTAACTTATCTGGTAGCATGTAGCTGGTTCAGTTCAGCCGCTTTGAATTTGGAGGGATTTCTTTTTTTCAATGGAAAAAGCTAAGTGCTCCATAGTGGTAAAAATTACCATGTGCTGTTACCAACTCTGAGTTGTGCCACTGAGGTGGAACAGGTTTGTCAGACTGTTCTGAGCGCTGGCACTAACAATTTATAGTGATTGTAATAGGAGACAGAATGATGTTCTCAGTGTTAAGGTTTATATTCTTAAGCAGGACTAAAGCAGGCAAGTAATTTCCCACCCCTAATTTTGCTGTATTCACACTATATATATATACATAATTTGAAAATACAGGATTTTGTTTTGTGTCTTTTACTTAAGCTGAGAATAATTCTGGTAAAATTTCAGTCATGCTGACATTTTGAGGAAAACTTGTCTTCAGCGTCTTTACGGATTCCTCGGGGGGGGGGAAAGAGACAGAGAAATGGGGAAAAGCTCACGTGGCTGGAACTTGGCTCCCTGATGGTGAATGTAGCTGTGTGGAGAGTAAGTATCCTTTTCCTGAAGCATTTAGGAAAGATGACAGCATTCAGGAATCTCAAGTTGAAAATTGCTGTTCTTAGAAAAGCAGGAAGCAGTTTCTTGCTAAGGCACATTGTGACTATATCAGAATGCTGGCTGGTAACAATTTGCCCTCTAAATCATGTGTATTCTGGTTATCTAGAAAGTTTATTTGTTAGGAAGAGAAAAGAATTCAGGAGAAGTCGAGTAAATAAGCTTCTAAGGAAGACCTGCAGTGCTAAAGGAAAGTACAATATGGTGACAGTCTTGAAGGGGATGGGAGAAAAAGGGAGACAGAAAAAAGTAAAGGAAACGGAATGTAGAAGTAGTAACTGAAGAACATCGCAATGTTTTGGTGGTGATTTTGGCTTTGAATAGAAGGAAAAGGGCATTATGAGTACATTAGTGTATTTAATCTCTGACAGTATTTCAAATCTGTAATGCTTTTGGTTGGAAGCTTCAGTAACAAGCAGGTAGAAAATTAGATCCCTGTTTTAGGTCAGAGGCTTAAACTCTGAACAGTTTTAAGAGTAGGTTTTGAACCTTAAATCTTTAGGGCATATTTTTTCCTTCTGGAGTAATTTTTCTTACATATATATATGTATTTTTAAAAAATGTTTTCAAATTGTTAGTTGCCATGGCTGAGGTCTTCCCCAAATCCTTTTGCCTGCAGGTATATTCTGGGATTAGCCCTTTTGGTAACCTTATAACCAAAAGGGCTGTCTGAAAATCTGTAGCATAAAGCTGAAGATGCTGGTGAGGAGTTTCATCAGTATTCTAGACAGAATGAACTTGATCAGTACTGCTTAAAACAGAAATAATGAGGAGTTAAAGCATTTGCAGTTCTAGTTATCATTCTTCAGCTGAAAAATACTAACTTCCATAGAAATTCTCTAGTCATTTTTCTGGCTGTATTGAATTATTGTGGTGTTTTAAGGAACTTATTTGCAATAACTAGCTTATGAAGCATTAGAATGACACAGGAAATCAGTTACTGCACTGATGACTTCCTTTTGAACAACTTCAGTTGACTGGTGTATCCCAGAGAGGCCTCTCTGTGCTATAGAATAATGCTTACAACTCTTCCACAGTCTAAATCAAGTGTTCCTAATAACCTTATTTATGCATATGCAGATATACATAGTTTTTGTCAGTCTCAAGCTTCTAGACCACTTGTGAAAATCTATTTGTAATTTTTATTTTTGAGCTCAAATATAATTTTAATATGACTGTGAGAATCTCTAAACAAATAGCTTGCACTCCTTGTGTAAATTCTCATCTTGATAGTCTCAAGTGGGTAGATTTAGCAGCTTTAGAAAAATAAATTGAGAGACCTTTTAAGGAAGTAAGCGCTGTGTTGCCTAAATGTGTGTTTTTCTGTCATGCTACTTCCTTCTGTAGCTTCTGACTGGTATGTGGAAACTGAACGGTGAATTAACAAGCTGTTCTGGGTAAAACAGACAAAAGCATGGACAGATTTCTGCTTAACTGCTATTGCAAAATAATTAAAGTATCTTTTAAGTTGATATGAAAGTAAATGTATGGCATTGAGCAGAAGTGTTGCATGCAAAAAGTTTCATAAATGTTTATGTTGTATTCCAAGATGCATAGAGGAAATATTTTTGCTTGGTAAGTTGGATGTTCTGCACTCCCATACAGTAGATATTTCCTTTCCAACACTAACAAACCTTTTTTTGGTGGCTTTTCTTCAAACATTGGGAGATGGTCCGACACTGGATTTCGTTGCCTGGAATGGAAACACATGGAAAAGTGGCTTAACTTAGTTCAGTACAAAGAAGTTCACTCAGAATGTCTAATTCAGGAAATGAGCTGCTCTAAAAGGATAAACTTCTTAAATTGTCACTAATACAAATCCTTTATATGCTGTGAGAACTTGCATGCTTTTATGTTTATAGGTTAATTCATTTGTATTGAGAGTAAATACAGTAATATTTTTTCTACCGTGAGTTGCATTGCTAAATTTGGAACATTTAACAGAAAAAGCAAATTTAGACCGCTGTCTGTAACACCAAATATAGTTCAAAATTAAAGAGCAATGAGATAAAACACAAATGTATAATCTATTATTCTTTGTAGGTTTAAATAATATTATTTTAAAGAGGGTGTTGCATTATACTTTGAAATAATGGACTTTTTAAAGTAGTTTCAGCAAATGTTTGCTATGGCTGTTCTGTATGTGGTTTTGGTTTTGGTTTTTTTTTTTTTTTTTTTAATAGTAATATAGGTAAAGGTTGGTGGGTTAGGCTTATAGCTCTTCTGTGCCTTGTGTAGGTTTTCTGTGCCTATGCAACTGTCTTTGTGTTTTGGAAAATAAAGCTTTAACTCATAGGCAGCAGTAAGATTGTAGCTCAGCTTCACTGATTCAGCAAGTGATTACACTGAATTTAAAGAAAACGAATCCTAGGGTGTTGTATATTTGGTTTGTGTCCAAAGGAGGTAGATGATACGAGATGAGCTTTTCCAAATTTGAAATGTTTCCATTAATTTTGGTAGATTTGGTTTAAGAAGCCAGCCAAGATGTTGGCTGCTATTCCTGCTCTGTTTTTCATAACTGGTACCTTAATCAGGTGCAGTAAAGTGGATTGGGATAAGCTTTTACAGATGCATATAGTTTCTTCCACAAGGGAAGTGCTCTCCACTCCCTTCTGTTTGGAGGAGAACACAGGATGTCTATGGTGAGTGCATGCCAAAGTGTGATCCTTGCTCTCTGTGCTGCTCTTGCTGTGCACAGTCCTGTGGAACTGTTGGAAGGAAGAAAGAAGTATGATTAAATGGGGCAACAATCTAATACTTCCCCCTGGTTCTCTGGGAGGTTGTTACAGTAAGTAGCTCTCCTGGTAAAGAGAAAATAGATCAGCCTTCAGAAGGCCTCATAAAGTGGAGAATGAAGGCAGTTGTAATGAAGGTAAGAGTACAGGAGCAGACTGAGTGCAAGTAGGAAGTGTTGTACCTCAAAGGGCAAAGTTCCTGTTAGTATCTAATCTAAGTTTAACAGAAAAAAAAAGCCTGAACTCTGAAACAAAAGAACTGATGCAACTTCCCAGTATCTTTGTTTAGCATTTTGAACTGTCTTCATTTTACAAAAGCATAAGTGAAGGCATGGAATTTATAACTGGCTCATGGAAGGTCACACAGGGACGTATTGTCAGATTTGGGAACAGAACCTGATTGTGTGGACTTCCAGTGCTGTTTCCCCCTGCCACCCCACCCCTTTCCAGACTGCCTCTGTTATGCTGCAACGCAGCAAAAAGTGGGTATCCACAGAAACACAGAGACAGTAATCACAGAGGCAGTGTAATAACTCTGCTGGGAAAATACGCACCTGAAACCATCATTGAACTCATTAGCAGCGATTGCTTTTTAAAGATTTTACATGTTGCTTCTCATAAGAACTTTGAGATTCTAATTTTTTGCTTTGCAAACCTCAGGAGTTACATAACGCTCACAGCACTGTTTGTCTGTGTGTTGGTGGGTCTTGGCAGAGGCGCAAGAAGATGCCGCTCCGTTTCTCGTTAGTGAAAGCAGTCTGTGTTTGACATTTCTGGTCACCGAAATCTTGCTTAGCTACAGAATGGTGGGGTGGCAACTATGTGGATGAAGTGTCAGTCCTGGCACAGCAAGACAGCCTTGAGGGATAAGGGGGTATCTTGGTATCTCTGCTTGTGTTTAGTCCTTACTTAGTGACTTGGAGTCTAAAGGAGTATAGTGTGGTTTTTATTATTGCAAGGTAGGAAATTACTTGTGGGACGCTGCTTACTCAGTGTCCAGGCTTGTTCATAATTACCTGAGCATTCTTGTTCTCTTTAGCATCTGTGTTCCCTAGAGTGGTCTTCCTTTGATGCTATTCCTTCTACCCCAATCCCAAATCTGAGCACTGGTGACAAAGGTGGGTGGGTTTGATCAGAGGGATCCTCACCTCCCTCCACCCATGTGTAAAGGGAAGTAACTGCTGAATTTGAAATGGTAGATAACTGTGTCTCAGCCTGGTTCCTCCCATTTCCTGACCTTGCTGGTGAGACAGTGGCAGAGACTTGATGTCTCCTGTGGGTTGCAGGAATAGCCCTTTACAGCTCAAAACTTGCAGAGAACCCATGAGAGCCAAGACCAGGGTGCTGTGCGGAATCGATCACGGTATGCTGAACACAGCACTGAGCAATACGGTACTGCAGGTGGCTTTCCTCCTGCACCCCAGCCTATCAGTGTCTCCTGACTGTACTGGAGGGGCTCAGTCAAGTGTTTCCTCAGCTTAGTGCCAGGTATTGAAATAGAAAATACAGCATTTCTAACAGGTGGGCTCTTTAAAGAATCAATTTAATATGCAGCAGATGAAAACAGAACTCTAAAATCTTCCTCCTGATTTTAGAGGGAATGTGTTATTTTCCTTGGGAAGAGTGTAGATGCCACCTTTTTTTGAGACTGTGCTAATAGTGTTGCTCATTACTTACATGAGCCCTTAATGCTGTTAACAGGAGCCATGCGTGCTTGCTTTGCAGAACATATATTTGTTACTATGGTGCTGGTAGTTCAGAAGAAAAGTAGGGATGGGGGAATCCTGCATGAGACTCAACTTGAAGTGAAACATGAGTATAGCATTTTCTGCATTTTTGTAAAATTAGCAGTTTGTATTAATGTGAGTTGGAATTGGTAGGTAACCTGCTGGCTGAGCTAAAGAAACAGATTAGTTTAACTCTGAAAAAGATTGACTACTTAGAAGGGGACTTTATTTTTAATAATATTCTTGTCAAAGGTTCAAATATGTTTAGTAAGTGCTGGAGTTTGGCAAACTGGAAAAGTATCTGAAAATCAAAACTCCCCTTAGTTTGAGCCTTCTCTATGATAAAGTCTCTTCATAACCTCCACAGATGATGTGTGCCATGCTGTATCTTCCTTCTGACATTGTGGAACATACTGAAAGAACGGTAAAGGTTGTCTTCTCTGCAATGAGATTGCATCTTTCTTGTGTTTCTTAGGTTAAGATAGCAGATCTATTTGTGATAGTGTCATCCCTCCCTCTCTCAGCCCAAAATAATAAATTCTGTATATTCTTTCATATAGCAGAAGTTAAAGTGCAAGCATGCTGCTCTATGTGCAAGGAAGCTCTGATACTTAAGTGATGTACAGTTAAAGAACTCATGGGGAGGAGACTCTGCATCACTGTCTTAACTTTATTATAACCTCAAAGACCAATAGGAATATAATGTGGTACCCTTCCTCCTTCTGTTAAGAAAGCAGGAAGGCCTCTCAGAACTTGCACAGGGGAGTCTTACTAAAACAAATGTTGGTTTGACATCCTTAGAGTTGAATGTAATATTCTTACTGGGTGATCTTAAAGTTATAAATAGTTCCAAGAAAAAAACTGTTTACCACTTGAAGCATAACAATTCTTGGAAAAGAATTGAAGTATAGACTCTGCTGGCTACTTTCACACCAGTGTTTCACAAGATTTATAAGCTATGCCTTATCAGGCAAGTGTGGGTCTTTTTGGTTGGCTTTTTTTTTTTTTTTTCATGGATAATACTTTATCAGATGCATGTCTCCATTTTCATGTTCTGATCTCCTTGTTGTACTTTGGGGTCAGCAAATCTGCCAAGCAGTATTTGTCCTGCAGCAATCATTGTCAGCTGTGCATCTTATTTGACTTTATTGTAGCAGGTGTGCTACAAGCTAATACTTGAGCTGTGGTCCTTGTGCAATAGTTCTGTGTTTTCTGGAGCCTACGATAAGAAAACATCTGCATAAAACAAATAGGCAAGAGAAGAACAAGGTGTCCAGACAGGTGCATCGGATTATTGCATGAACATCTAAGTAGCTGCAGAATGCCATGCCATGGCTTGTCTTTTCACATACTTAGTAATGTTAGTTGCTCTTATGTCACTGAATATTACTAGTGACATATCTCTCTTTCCATGTGCTTCTCCTAGGCTATGATCTTAATATGAATTTACTGATTTCTCTCTCCCTGCTCAAGTCTTCTGCTTGCTTTGGATCGCTTGTTAGACCTTTTGTCTCACTCTCATGTTGACTGTCTCATTTCATATCCTATTTCACCTTTTTTCCCTTACCTATTTCTTTTAATGAATCTCTTTCTATTATTTAACTGCATATTTCACTGCCTTTCAACTTGTATCATGCAGCTATTTTTCACTATGCCTTTCTAACAAACATGGGTTTGCTAGTAATTTGAAACCTGCAGATACTGAAGACACTTATACACATTTCTTTTTAAAATTATCTTCGTTGGAACCGATTTGAGACTCGAGCATTATCTCTGTAGTAGTCTACCTGAGGAAGCCACAATGAGCAGGATACAGAGGAAATGGAATGCAGCTGGGAAGGCAATGTGGAATGGGATTAATATGATTTTTCCCTATTAGTAAAATTTTTAGGAGGCCTCTCATATTTATATGCAGCCAGGACTTTCCTTTGTGAGAAACCTGTCAGGAAACTGGTCCTTTTGTTACTCTTTTGAGACTAAGGAGTAAAATGGGCATAATTAAAACTTCTCTGCTCAGAGGGCTTTGGTTCTCTTTAACAGTGAAGGAGAGTGAATGTGTCAGGAGGAATGGCGTTCTCTTAACATGCATGTGTCTACGAAGCAGAGCTGGACCTGATCCTTAAAGGGCTTTATAAAATATGGTTATAACCTCCAGGGCTTCCACTGAGAAGTTTCATGGCAGGTGGCTTGGATGGTGCTTCAGTCAAGTTCTGGAGAGTATCAGACTAACAGGTCAGAGAGGTGGTGGATCAGTGCACTTATGTTGACAAGATCTTTGAGACCTGGCTGGGATTGTTCAGCTTTTGATTTGCTGTCTGACTTGTAGGATTTCTAAATCTCTGGGAGGAGCTATTGTTTCTATGAGGCAAACTCCTGGCTTTAGCTGCGTTAGATAAAATATGCGTCTGGTTTGGAAGTGCTTGGCTCTACCAGGGCTCTCTTCAAATACCGTGGGTGTTTCCTGCTGCAGCACACCATATGTTCTCCCAACACTGAAATGATGTGGTTGCCACAGTAGTCCTGGGATTTGTCTTAAATGGCAACAGATTTTTAATCTAATTTCTAAGGTGTCTTTAACTTTGAACATTAGAGAAATTGAGAATAGATAGAGAATGTTGCCATAGATGTACTTGAAGTTTGGGCTCATAAACTGCAACTTACTTTGTAAGAAATCTTGTATCTCTTTAGTAGTGACTATCATTTCTAAATGAATTTTCTAATTCATTCCTCTTTATCATTCTGTCCTTTAACCAGTGGAGAATGATAACAGCCAGTGGAAAGCTTTCTAGGACACATTCATTCCCTCTTTGAAAACCTACTGCCCATGAGCATGAACTGTAAAATCAGCTCTTGTCAGTACTCTGCAGTGAATGAATATTGGCTGTTCAGAGACTGAGGGAGGTATTTTTGTAATTTTGAGAGAAGCTTGTTTACTGGGGATGGAAGCCAAGTATGCAGGGATATGGTACCTATTGATTTCTGCTTCTCTGCTGGAGAGAGAAGTTGCTGGTTTTGGTCCTGAATGTCATATGTGTGGAGTATTTAAATGTGTTCCTTGGGCACAGAAGGAACTTTAAGAGTGTACAATCTAGGTTGAATAAATTTCTGCCATCCTGATAGAAAATGGGAATGATTTGAAGAATAACTGAAAAGCAATATGGGGTCTTGGGAAACTCCCATGTTTCTGGGGGGAATAAGAGCACAGTAAGAATGGGGAAGACAGTGTGTAACCTTCCTTCATTGTGTTCAGCCACTCTCTCTTGTTAACTGTGCTGCTGAGAAGGGCGATGTGCAAAGCAAATACTGTTACTATTTGTCTCCTGCCTACAGCAGAGAAATAGCTTTACTTTTTTCCCGGATTGCTGTAAGGGCTTACTGCAGCAGCAGTGGGAGTGGGGGAGTATGAACTGGAACAGGTACTTTTACTGGCTGCATAACATCCCACGAGGCCTGGGGGAATGAATGTGGGGAATACTGTGAGTCATACTTGTCAGTCTCATAAAGCAGGAGGCTTTTTAAAATTGGCCTTGGAGGTGAAGAGGTGTTTAATGGAGCAGTTGTGCAGGAGTTATGCAAATAGAGAACATAAATAATGAGCAAAGGCACTCATTTAAGCTTCTTGCCTCCTCTGAAAATGACTAAATGCAAACAAGCATTGTGAAAGTTAAGAAAAATGCATCATTATTGAAGCATAATGGGTGCAAAAATGTGGTTATCCATGATGATAAGAAAATTCTCCTTTTGTGAACAGCAAAATTAATTTCTTTAGTTGTTGAACAGAAACCAGGCTTGTTGTCAGTCTGTTTGCCTTTTTTCTGCTTTCCAGCTTCCTTTGAAAAACAACAAGGCAGGAAGCTGAAAAGCAGTTCCCTGACCCAAGAGCTGGTGGGGAAGGGAGGTAGTAGAAAGACCAGTCTCCAGTTTTGCTTTGGACATGTCTTCAGTGTTTAGGCTGGTTTTGTAGAAAAAGTTTGATTGTTTTTTTTTTCCCTCTGTCCCCCTATTCATGCAGGATTTAATTGACATGTAAATACTGTGTATTCTTGGTAAAACCAAGAGCGTGTTTTCAGAGTATGGCTGCATTTTTTTTTTTTCTTTATTGACACAGCCACTTCTTGCTGTTTTAAATTAGAGTTTTGAACTGAGCTTATGAAATGTAATTGTTCTAGTCCTGGGCTTGCTTGCAAATGCTCACATCATAGTGAGAATCTCATCTCTGATAGTAGGCCTTACCAGCAGATGTAATGGGCATAAAATTTTCTTGGACTACTACTTCTGCCTCTTGCAGAGCAGTGAGGCCCTCCCAAGCTTTGAAGCATTCAGAAATGGCAGATCCACCATCCCACATGCTGCTCCACTGCTATACATGTCCTCCCCTGTGTTTTAGCCCAGCTTCCTCCTGGGTGTAGGGACGCAGAGGTGGTGGCAGTGTGGGTATGGGTGGATACACAGTTGTGGTGATGTGTTCCTGTTGTGTGATGTGTTCCTGTTTCTCTGAGCACAGCTCCTCTGTGGCTGTAGTAAGGCCACTCAAGCTGATTACAGACGAGATAGCAAGGTGTCCTGATGGCCCTATGACCAGTGCTGAAGTACAATAGTTCAGGTTTTGTTTTATTGCTGGAGGGGGAGACAGGGAGAGATGTGGTTATGGCTGTTCTTATGCCATGAAACCAGATGGTTTCATGGAAGTGCTGCCCTGCTGTCATCTGTATGACTCTTTGCACCTCCTGCATATGCCTGAATCTGCCCTCTACATTGTACATGAAGGGGAGGGAAGCAGTCTTTAAAATCATGTGAAGGTGCACCTTAAAAGTACCACTGCAACTTCAACACTGGTTAGAAAACATTGCTGTAAATTGTGTCTGCAAAAGGCATTGCAGCTGTATTTCTAGAGAAAGCTACTCACTTGAACTACTGCTGTACCAGCTCACAGCAATTGTGTCACCAAGGACTTTGTTTAGAAAAGCCAAACAAAGGAATTCCCTCACTCCTGAAATTGATGCTGCATTTGCTATTAAAGAATTTGCTTGCTTTCTTCTGTTGGTTTCTGGAAGTTAGGTTTACCTGTTGCTGGATGTGGAGATTACTATATTTGTTTAATTCTGATTATCTATTCTTGATATTTCTTGGGGAAAGAAATATTATTGACTTACGGTTCCTACTCCCTCTCCTCCATTCTCCTGAGCCATCTGTTTTCCTCTGTTGTGTTTGGTTTTTAGAGGAGATAAATTTCTACTTGCTGCATTTGAAATAACCCAGTATGTAAGTGAGCTTCTGCATGTATTGTTACTAACCAGAGGATAAAATTTTAACATAATAAAAATAATTATGTAAACAGAAGCTAGATGTAGTGTGCTTGCAGTCACTATCAAATAAAAATCATAGGTTCAGAGGTACATCATAATCTGAGTAGTATTTGCTGTTTATGTGATCAGATAGAAACTACATTGATTTTTTTCCCCAATTACATGCAAGTTCTCATAAAAACAATTATTCCTTGTATTACTTTATTGCCATGAGATCACTGTATAGCCTGTGTGCTATGTGAGAGTATGCCTTGTGCTGGGAAACAAGCTACTACAAAATAGTGGGAATGCACTAGTTTCTGGTCTAAGTATACTGCTAAGTACAGTGAGTCTGTGATGATTTTCTGCTGGACTGAGTATATTCATCTTCAAGACACTAAATAGCAGTGTAGTGATACAAAGCATGAGGAGAGAATTTGATCCTATAATGGCCATTGTTTTCTTTGTTTTAAAAATGTTTGGGAACTGCCTGAACTGTAAAATCTGGGCAGCAGCTGTGTGTCTAAAGTGACTCTCTTAAACATGAGAACTGTTTGTGAATTAGGAACACGTGCAATCCAGAAATTTGCTGATTGTCTGAAGACCAGTGTAACTCTTGGCTCTACATTTTGTTGCCTTGAGATTCTCCCTGGAGCTGGACAGGTGTGCTAATGACTTCCTGTGCTCTCTTTTCCCACTTCCCTCAGAGCTTTGTTGTCCTGCAACATCTCTCACGTCTCCATGGGCAGGAACCTGTTCAGTGCAGTGTAGCTTTGAGCCTGCTTGTATTTGGACCAGTCCTGTAGTGGATGCTGTTCAGTGTGTTTGTTTTACAGACAGAAGTTGAGGCTACCTGTTGTATGGGATCAGAGCACTGTTGACATAAAATAGAATACCAGGTTGGAAGGGTGTTGGAGTGTATAAAATAGAAGCCTCTCTGAGTCCTTCAGAGAGAGAAAATAATGCAGGGATTGAATTAAAGCCTTTAGGGAAATTAAAATATATTAGGCTACACAGAAATGAAGCAGAAGTGTAAGCTTTAGTTTTAAGTATGTAAGAATATAATTTAAGTGCCTTTAGAGAGTAAAAAGCCCTAAAGCCTAGTTCAAAATTCAGTAACTTAGTTCCGGACATAATGAAAACATAGCAGAACATTGCTTGCATTTCCAGATAGAACAGATAGAAGTATATGTGTAAGTACTTTCGCTACTTTCATATTTTAGAATTGAGCTCTGATAAGTGTAGGGAGAATATTTTAGAATTGTGGTTTTAGCTGATTAAATGGTTTATGAACGAAATCCCATGTTGGGGTGAGAGAGGAAGAAGAAAAGGAGAAAAAAGAAGAAGAAAGGTATGAGAGTTGCTGTTCCTGCTTCTGCTTGGGACTCTATGCCAGAAAGCTTTTAGCATGGACTTCAATACTCAGAATTCTCTGCCTTTGAGGCTGATGTCTTCATACAATAAATAACTTTACAACAACCAACAACAGCTCTTGTCTCTTTGAAGACCCAGACCCATGAAGTCCTTGACAGAAGGGGACCTTAAGAATCATCTGGTCCAGCTTTTCTTGGGCATCGTTCAGAAAGCATCATCTAGACAAGACGCTCCAGCACCGTCCAGTTGAATATTAAAGATGTCCAGGGACATCTGGGGATTCCACCAATAATCCCTGACAATATTATTGCAGTGACTGGTTGTTCTCATTGTGAAAACTTTTCCTATTGTGTCTAACCGGGATCTCCCCAGGAGTAAATTGTAAAAAGGGAGATTCCATCTTTTTAGTAGCCACCCTTAGAATACTGGAATGACTTTGATAATAATCTGTGATCCCAGGACAAGTTGAGATGAGACTATAATTTTATTATTTATGCTAAATATTTGTTTTAATCTTGCTTGCTCAATACTATCTGGTGTGATTCCTGGCCTGCATAGAAGGTAGGGAGGACTAGAGAGTGAGAATCTGGAGGAAAAAAAAAAAAAAAAAAGGTATCTTTGAAGCTTACCAATGAAGTTATCAGATTTTAGCATATTGCTTGTCTTCAGGTAAAGATTGGTTGTATTCTGGGTTTAGACCCTCAGTTCAATTTGTCAAAACAGAAAGAAAAGACTTCATGTCAACAGTCACTAGTCCTTGACAGTAAACTGAAGAGGTAAACAAATCCATAGAAGGAAACATTGTTATGAACATTATGAAACTTTTTCACACAGAGTGAACTGAGAAGCTTTGCCCCAAAGCAGGTTATTCTGAGCTCTCTGGATTCAATTACTTGCACGACATGAAAGTCTATCAAGTTCTGATTTTTCTCTCCATTTGGAGAAATTTGAGTTTGATTCTATGCTGCTGCCACTGTATCACAGAGAGGATATTGAAGTAACTAATAAATACTGAAGTGTTTCCTTCTTATTCTCACCAATGAAAAAGAGTGAAAAATAAGTCTCTGACTTATCAAGGAGCATGTCTTGCTTAGATGAACTAATATTTGTGGGTGGATGGTGTCACTTAAGAAAATAAACAGAAAGCCATTTTAATTTCAAGCTCTATTTAAAAAAAAATAAAAAAATCAATATTTGAGAGAGATTTTATTTGTTTCTCTATGCACTGTAGATTCTCTAATTCACTGTTATCTGCTGTCTGGTGTGCCAAAATAATTGTATGTTCCAAAGCTTTGGGTAGCTTTCTTAGTGTTGAAGGAAGAAGACTACTATGGAGGTGCCAAGGATTTCTTTTTCTGTCTGGCAGTCCAAGGGTGGCTTTAGAATCACAGAATCATAGAATTATTTAGATTGGAGAAGGCCTTTAAGGCCATCAAATCCAGTCATTAACCAGCACTGCTAAGTCCACTAGTAAACCATGTCCTGGGTGCCACATCTACACATCATTTAAATACCTCTAGGGATGATGAATCCAACACTCTGGAGCACTGGCTGATGTCTCTGATGTCAGAGCCTGCTTTATGTAAGCTCTGAAGAAAATTGTGCTTGATGTCATAAGGCAAATCAGACACTGCAAGAAAGTTCAAGGTAGTTTTGAAGCAGCTGTACTGCTACTGTTGGGCAGTGCTTTACAGGAACGAATATGTGGATTCTGTACTGAAGCTTATATTATCTAAATCATATAAAACACAGAATGTAAGACTTGGACCAAACTTCTTACCCTTGCTACTTTTTCAGCCTTGAGGCCTTACTAATTGAGCGTACAAGGGTTGTGTGAAAATGACACATGGGCATGTCTGCTTCTGTCACTTGAGTGCAGTGGGGCATGCCATTATGGTTGTATAGACAGACCGTGACAACTGACAGTAATAATGTATTGTGTCAATGTATTTACTAAGACATCTCTTAGATTTGATTTGGCAGAAGAACTGAAAATTACATTTTCAACACTATTTTAATATATTGTATATAAATAATATATAGATTTTTAATAAGGGGAGTGGCTTAGTCCAGAGCCAACATGAACCTTGTTTGTTGCATTGGGCAGAAAATGCTACTAACAGAGCAGCTGGCATGTACCTTCCCAAGCTCCATCTGTCAGTCTGCATTGCTTTATAAATCAGGTTCCTACTGGAGAGATTTGTTTCTTGCTGTAATGTTTGCAGCCTAGATTAAAATTGAATTCCTTAATTTTTAAAAAAATTATTTATTGTTTAAATGTGTGTGTGTATATATATACATATGATATATGTATGTTCCTTAAACTTTCCATTGGAATTAACTTCTCCCCTTAATAAAGCTTTTCTCCCTCTACCTTCCTCAAAAAAGAGGATTATTTAAAAAATTGAGACTCTTCTATTTACTGTTAATCAACAGAATGAAAAACTACTTTCTTTTTCAAGTAAAAGAAAATCAGCAAGGGCACAGTGAGATTGACTAAATTTGGTCTCAGCCCATAGAAATGCTAATTTGCTATCAAGGCTATTCAGGACTGGTCAGGGGAATATTATTGATGGAAATGAAGGATTTGCTTCTAGCTGATTGTCTCGTGCATACAGGATTTGGGGGAAGGGCTTGTCTGAAATAGAGTTTGCGACTTACAGCAGTGTAACCAGCACTGCCTGTATGTGTTTGTTAAACCGCAATTTGGTGTGTGTCTTGACCCTTGAGATAAAGATGCTGAGTAGTCAATGTTTTTTGTCAAGATAGTGTTTCTAAAAAGAAACAGACTGAAATCTTGTTTGTGGATTGCGGTGTTGTGATGGTGGTGATGATCATCATCTCATCCTCTGGTGTCTTGAATGAATGCCAGCTTTATTGTGCAAGGTCTTTACCTGGGGAGAAGAGATTTCAAGTTCTTCCAGTTTCTCTGCGTTTTGTATAACTGAGTTACTGCATCTTATCTGGAGAAACTCAACAGACATGGTTATTTCATACCAGTGGGTTTTTTTGCTTTAGATGCTGAAAGGAGATTCCCTTGAGTGATAGATGCTAGCTTTGCTATGTTCATTAAGGATTTCTGCCTTAGTGGATGTGAAGAATTACTGTTTGCTGAATGAGCTTGAAAGAATTCTAATCATGCTGGTTTTAGTTTTGGGGTTTCCATAGTGAGATATCTTGGGGTTTAGAACTGCTCTTAATGGTTAGGCATCCTTCTGTACCTTACCTGTCTTTCATACTCCTCCATGCTCTTGGAACAATTAGTTATTTAAGTAATCAAGAGCTTTGATATTTCTATTTGACACTACTTCTCGCTGTGTGAAGAGAGAAATGTGCTGAATAGTCTGTTTTATTTCTTGTTTTCACTGTCAGTGAAGGATTGACTGCCAGCCCCCTGGAGAGGCCTTGGACAGGAGGTGGGCATGTTCAGTGGCTGCAATATGTTGCTATTAATAGCTTGCAAGCTATGGGGTAATTAAAATCTTGAGGTTTTACTTGCACACACACAAATTCAGGAATGATAGAAAAGTAGAAGAAAAAGACAAGTTCTGATAAAAATTCCTTCAGTAAAACCCTTGAATGTTTTTGGATTGCATGTACTTTAGTACTGATCTTTGTGATGCAGAATATTAGTTGAGATTTGCCAGTGGTCTGGAATGTGTGTGGCTTTTTGGCTTTAGTTCCCCTTCATATGGAGGCTGGGTTGGTCCTGTCATTTTATCAGGCTGTACTTGGACTAAGTCCCTTCCTGTTATTTGTCCCCAGGTAAATGTTTGCTTTTTGAATTTCCCACAGTTGTTTTTACTCATGATAATAATGATATGAATGGCAGAGCAAGTGGTTCCAGTAACAAGAATGTGGAGAGTGATCTGCTTATGTTGAGGAAAGACAGTAGATGAAGTGTGCTGGTGACCTTCTACAGCCTTGTCTGTGGTGCTGTGAGAGGGTGTCTCCTGTCCTAGTATGTTGGACAAGGGTTAAGTTTAAACTTCTGAGCTAACTCTTCTGATGGCTTACTTCACTTTCCAGTGGGGGACTTGGGGTGCTGATCAGTGAGGAAGAGCCCCACTTGTACTTAGGTAAATCCAGGCCAGGTATAATTCTGTGGGTATTGGGATGCGTTCAGCACATCATTCATCTCCTTGAAGTAAATGCATTGCCTAGCCTAATGCATTGCAGAGAGAATTTCTTCAATAGAATTGCTGTATGGCACAAGTGCTATAAGCCTGTTTCAGGAGACAATTGACACACCTGATTTATACTCTTGCTTTTACCTGCAGAACATATGTAATGTAAGCAACCCCTTTTGTAAAGTTTGAAACCTTAGTTTCCCATGCCACTTTGGAATGTTGTATATCCCTTAAGGCTGTATCTGTGGTGATGGAAATCCTGAACACTTCCTGCTGAGTACTTGCTACTAATAACCACAGTCTGTGTAGATCTGTTTGGATGGCTTCCAGACAGGTAGTTGGCTCCTGAAAGTTCTTCAGAATATAGAAACTTGTAGCACTTACTGCTATGACTTGCCAGTGTGTCTCTTCTTTCATTTATAACTGATACTCTGGTGTAATTACCATCAGTAACAGCCAAAAAGTCTATCATAATGCAGTGTGTTTACAAAGCAGTCTGACAAGCTCTATGAAAAACAGGTAAGGGAGAGCCTGTATCTGTGGGGTACCTATTTTTTTCATATATGTAGCTCCTCAGTTATTTACAGTGATCTAGGGACATGATATTCAACATAAATTACGTTTAGCTCCTGAGCCAGAAGTCTAATCTACCGTATATTGCATATTTAAACCTTTTAAAAACACATCACTGCAGCTTGGATGTGGCATACTTGGTCGAAGAATGTATATTGTGAATAGTTTAGAGATGTCCAAGCCTTTTGCAATTAGCAGTGAGAAGTAACAAACCCTCAAGACCAGCTTTGATTTGTTGAAAACCTTATCAGATCAGTGAAGCAGCAACTGCAGCATCATATATCTGACGTTCCACATAATGTTACAAGCCCTTGCTTTAGGGAGATTTGCTCCTGTTTTCTGAGTGAGGAAACCACTTTTTAGAAATCCATTCCTTCCACTTTGGAGTGGAGATAATTTTGACTGGATGGTTTGATAAGGATCTCTGAGCTAAAATAGCAAGACCATAGTGAAGAAAACAGGACTTGGAAACCTTGACTGTAGTGCTTGTGTTATCAGGAAGCATGCATTCTTTAAATATCAAAGATTGATATATGATGAGGTGAACAAAAGAGAATACTAATTAATGTATTTATGACTTTGCATAGTTGCATTCCGTGATGCACAGAGATTGCTGAATTCCTGTGGCAACTGATTATAGTAATCCTAGTTTTATCTTTAATCAGCTAATGATAGGTGAAATTCTTTTTCAGAAAGACAAAAGTGTAGAACTGAACGATTTTTTTGTGTTTACTTGTGAAGCAAATGCAAATATACTGCGGAGTTGCATTTTAAAGATGCATGAGCAATGACAGCAAAGGCAAGTAGAACTGAGTGTAAAGCTGTTCCTGTAGCTTAATTGCTGAAAGTGATCAAGCCCAGCAGCAGAGCTCCAAGCGTCTGAACAGGTATTGGGCACTCCATACTTAAGAGCTCTGTTTAACTTACTGATTATTGGGCTGCTTTAAGGCAGTTCTCTGTTAGTAGTTTATCCTGACGAGTTTCTGTGCTTGAATTTGCACATATTCCAAGAGCTTGGAGATGAAGAATGTGGAGCAACTCATGCCATATACTAAGGAGGTGTTTTGATTTGTTTTTGTTAGGCTAGCCAGCTTTGGTGTGATGTGATAAGCTACTTTCTGACCTTTTGTCAAATGGAACCAGTTGTTCTGATGGGGAATTTATCTTACAGGGAGTTTCAAGCACAGTGAATGGAACTGAAGTTGGAAGAGGGAAAAGAGAGGTTGGACAACAGGCCTTGAGAGTAGGGATTGGTGTGTTTGCAGTGGAAAGTTTGACTTCTGAAGATGATTTGCAGTGAGCTGATGAGATTTGTGGAGGGAGCCTGCACCTGCAGTTGTGTGCTGTATGAACTGGCACATGGTGGGAATTAGTTGAGAGAGAGATGGGAGGGCAGATGGCTTGAACAATGCACACAATGTTGTGGGGATGTGCCTGTGTGGGTGGCAGTTTGTAGAGAGGAAGAAGATGTGACTTGTAAAGATCAGCTGTAGAGTGATGGACAGGTTCCTCATGACCATGACATATCACTGAACTGAAGACTCAGTAATTAAGCTTCTCTGTTTTTATTGTGTCAATTGCTTGGGTGCAGAACCAGTTTTGAATTTACAATAGTATTTATGTAAACTTTTCAAGGACACTTTATAATACAAGTTGCATTTGACAAAAATACGTGGTGTGCAGTGTGGACTGCCATGCAGTTTTAACTATCTCTTTATGTACCCCTTTAAGTTATATGAGAGGTTTTATTTTGAAATTTTTTTAGTATTAAGTCTAGTTATGTGAAAGCAGTTTCAAATAGCAATTTTATCATAGTCACATGACTGTTAAAGGTGAACTGGGGATACAGGTGGAGCTTACAGGAAGGAAACTTTAAAAGCTATGATGTTGTATAAATAATATCCACTTTGCTACTAAAGGAGACCAAATTTTTGTTTATATCAAGGACAGCTGGAGAAAAAAGTTTCTTTGAAGCTTTAAATAGTAGATTGCAAAATAATTCTGAACAATTAGGAAAGAAGTCAGGCGACAGTCTTTGTATTGTGTTGTCTTAAAATTGAGTAGTTGACCAGTGCTTATGTATTACATTGAATGTAAATACGTGTGCTGTCTTCTAGTCTGCTTTTGGGTTTTGCTTAAAAAGAGATGTGAAAGTAACAGTTGAAGAACATTGGAACTCTTGGCTCCCTTCTGTTTTTGTCACACAGTTCTTGGCTTCTCCCTCTATCCTCCCGCCTTTGCTGTCTGTGAAGCTTTTAGCTTATATCTTGTGGATGCCAGCAGTTCTCATTAAAATAATGCAAAAGCCTGTATATCAAGTTAGTTCTAATCTAAACAGCTAATCTGCAAACTGAAATTGCCTGAATTATCTGCAAGGCTTGAAAATGTTCCTAATCTAGTTCTTATAGAACATGAAATGCATTCCACAACTCAACTATGTTCATTTAATCCTGCTGCCAAAGTATTAATTTGAGCAAAATAACTAAAACGTTTGGTGCTTAGACAAATGAGAGTAAGGCATTTAATCAACGAATTATTACACATGAAAAGAAACTTGTTATACACTGAAGTTTTCTCATTTGACAACACTCAATAATGGAGTGCTTTGTCACCTCTTCGTGTTTAGCCTAACAGCATTTAATTGAAACTTTGTAATAAGAAAACTGTTTGAGTAAAGGCTGCAGATCTCCGCTTGAGTTTATATGAAATTACACTGATGTTGACTGCTGCTTTACTGGTTGTGTCTAGTTCAGCAAACCTTTTATTTCAGACACCCTTGATCTGCTACCTGCATTTTTTACCATTTTCCACAATGACGGAAGTTCAAGTATGAATTATCAGTTGTTTTCTTTAGGCTGTAGTTCAGTAGAAAAATATTTTTTAAGTAGGTGCTAGTGGTGATTTGAAGTTTAAAATGCCTCTTTAGAAAGCCAGAGTGCTTTTGGAAATTTGTTTCTGGAACCTTTAGTAGTTCTTTTGCAGGTTATGTTCTCTAAAGAAGCAAAGTGATTTTTACTATTTTTTTCTGACATCTAGAAATGTCAGTACTTTTTTTAGATGAAAGTGAGCTTTGTTTTCATTTGGAAATACTAAAAAAAAAAATGGAGTTTTACATGGTCTGTCCTTAGTACATGCAATAGCTGTTCTGCCTTTTGGCAGCAGACTACATTGAATCATTCTTGCTGCTTCACATTTTAGGAGGCGTCTGTATATGAATTCCGTTTGAAGGATGGCATTAACCAAGTGTCACTAAGTGTCAAAGATTGTTAGGAATGTTAGTCATGAATATGATCAAAATTTTTGGACTGGGGGACTCACCAGTGTTTAAAATATACATAAGTAAAATGTATCATAGCATAATGTGTTGCAGTATTTAGGTCATGATACAACTTCTATAATGTATATGAACAGTTTGCATTCTGGTTTTCTTCTTAAAAATAAGAGACTGAGTTTAAAAAATGAATAAATGTGTGTAAAGTGGAAAACTTAGGGTTCCGTTGAATGCTAATGGAATGTCTTTGTTTCCTTGCTTTGTGCTTAACATTGTAACCCTTGCATACAGTGTGTGTAGAGTATTATTCAAAGTCATCAACAATAAAAATAGAAGCCTAATTGGAAGGGGCTATTAATATGGACCTTTTCTATTGGTTGCTGAGGTCTACTGTTTGTTCCACAAATACGTAAAATCAGGAAGAAATCACACTGGCATGGAGTCAATTGTGTATTGCAAACTCTTCCTAATGCAGTGCATCTCTATTGCAAGTGGAAGAAAAGAAATTCAGGATAGCTGCAGTTTGCAAGTTGAGCAACAGATGAAGTACATAGCCTCCACTGCCAGCTCCTAAGATGTGATACAGGGAGTACTTCAAAAGGGGTTCTGTGTGTTTTCATGGTAGAGGTGGTGTTGGTATCTCCCATCCTGCCAAAGAAGAGGGACTTACTCAGGCCATGCAGCTCAAGTCATGTAAACAGTTCCTGATCTTGGATGTAACCTGCCTTCTGACTAGGGAGCCATGCCTCAGAACAGACTGAGGACTTTACCTTAGCAAGCTGTGATTTCAGTGGGAAAATTACCCTTTCCCTATATTTTTACCCTTCAGGGGAAAGCATATATTCCTTTCTGATACCTCAAAATATGTGTGTCTTCTCAGTCAATGATGAACTTTCTCAGCTGTCAGGGAAAGTTTGTTAAGCTTTTGTGTGAAGAGGGATAATTTCACAAGCACTCCTGTATGCAGGAGGCTTCTGTGCCATCCTGATGCTCTACTTGCCCTTCTCCTGGTCTGTGGGAGTAGTAGCCAGCATAGCTGGAGGATCGGCTTGGTAGATGGCATGTGGAATAGGGGACACCCAACTGTGGGAAAATATTTTTCTGTCTTAATTGGCCTGAGCTGCATGACCTCATAAGAAATGGCAAAAGGAGCATTTCTGTGGTCATGGGGATTTGGAGGCTTTTTGAGAAATGAGGAATTGGGCAGGCTTTAGGAACTCAACTCTGACAAATCACGGTAGTGTTGTTTTTCCTACTGAATGAATTGTTTCTTGGTATCTAAATATATTATAGTTAAATTTTTTTTTCAAATACTTTATCTCCTCTGTACAACTGAGATTTTTAAAAAATCTTATGCAGATCAAGTACTTTGGCTGCTCAATCAGACCTTCTTGATTACAGGTTCTTTGAAATATGGGTTGTATTTTGTGTTCCTCTCCTTTTTCCCCATCCTCATCCTGGCCTAAAGCAGATGTCTTGTTGTTTTGCTTTACAGGCTCCAGATAAAAGGAAAGCATTAGAAGAGACCAAAGCCTACACAACTCAGTCTCTAGCCAGTGTTGCTTATCAGATCAATGCACTGGCCAACAATGTATTACAACTGCTGGACATCCAAGCGTCCCAGCTACGGAGGATGGAGTCCTCCATCAACCATATCTCCCAGGTAATCTCTTTTCTTTTTTAATAGAGGGCTGACAGTGTTGGAAGAAGCATTATCATATCTCTTATTGAGTTGGATAGTTTATGTTGACTTCTTTATTTTGATAGAAAATGGTGAGGCTATTTTCTTTCTAGTATTTGTGAAACACGCTTTGTGATTAAGGTCATGACCAAAATAGTTCCTGTATCAAGAATGCTGGAATTATATTTAAAGCAGGAGTTAATTATTAAGATTTCAAGATCTGAGGCTGCACTTGAGGGAGGGTTGAGAGAAGGATTCTGTTTCTGAAGGAAATCCAGTTAGAAGTGCCATATGGGAGGTGGTATTTTATTTAACACATGCAGTGAGTTAATTTGTTTTCATAGACTTGCAGGATATAATTTCATGTGCTGTGTGGAAGGGGAGAGGGGTTCACATGCTACCACTACCTGCTCAAGCCAAACTCCTTCCCAGCCAAGGCAGTTAAATGAGTGAGCTGACCTGACTTGTACTGTGACTGCAGTATTATTGGAGTTTCTGCAGTGAGGACATGGAAATAGATGGCAGGAAAGATAGGCCTATCCCTTGCTGTGCCAGCCTGTATTTCCCTGGCTGAAGCTTCACCCTGGCTGCCTGCTTCTGGGGGGGGGGGAAGCACTGCTGTTGCTGCCTGCCTTGTACCTGATCATTGGCCTGATTGTATGCTAACTCAGCCAAAAATGTCTGCTGTGTTTAGTCTGGAAGAGACTTGCTGCATAACTAGGTGTGTGCCATGTTAGTGCCAATGAAGGCAGGGACAGGACTCGGTTATTTCATCCTTACATTGCTGTTCTGAAATGGGCTTGAGGGAGTTGTTAATAGCCCAGTATCCA
This sequence comes from Muscicapa striata striata, assembly GCA_030060385.1. Classification (NCBI taxonomy): domain Eukaryota; kingdom Metazoa; phylum Chordata; class Aves; order Passeriformes; family Muscicapidae; genus Muscicapa; species Muscicapa striata. The sequence continues at coordinate 445,660 of JAREIS010000340.1, forward strand.
CTCTGTTATGCTCTTACTGAAATTCAGTAGGATCTTCACTGGGCTTTGTCCTATGCCTCTTTGAGATGTTTCATAAAAAAATAGCACAGGATGCAACCTAAGGTGTTCTTCAGTGCAGCCAGTGAATTTTAAAAGCCTTAGCTGGTCAAACAGCATCCTGTTGGTGGTGCACCTTAGACCCAATACGAGAAAAAAAAAATGCTTTTTATGGTCTCTGCTGTGTCCCTCCCCAGCCCTGCTAACCTTTCTTACTATTTTTTTAGAGTTGTGATTTCTAAACATCTTTCTGTGAAATGGCAGCACAGTGGTTTTATTAAAAACATGTCAGTAGGGAGAAGATTCCAGTGCGTATGAAAGGGCCCTCCTAGTAACAAACCTATCAAAGAGGCACGTGAGGTTAACATGTGCTGAGAGCTAAACAATGCTAAAAGCTGTGTGAAGTATTTAAAAAGTACCTGCCACTGAAACAGGAAAGTAAGAGGAAATGAAATTGCTGTAGATAAGTTTTGGGATTTTTGGTCTGTTAAGTATTCAGAGATGCTGGGATTATGACTACCTCTTAAGAAATGACTGAATAAAGAACTGAATCTACAGACTTTCCCAAGCATTGGATGCCCTCTTATACTGAGCATATATTTTCTTAAGTGTTGAGAGCTGCATTGTGTGTGTGTGTGAAGCAATTATTGTTAAATTCTCATTGGCCCACTAATATGACTAACCATGGAAAAAACCAAAATGTTTGATACTAGCATAAAAGGTGTTAACCCACTGTACTGTTTGCTGCTTGGATTGAAGGCACTATGCTGAAAGCTGTTGAGTCACCTGATACATGAACTGTTTGCTAAAGGCTGTGAACAATCAGTTCTTTGTAAAGCTTTTGAGGAGTGTTTAGCAAGGTCACTTGCTTGTAGTTTCTGTCCTGGTTGGTCTTGCCTGAAACTAATCCTTGCTTATAAATGAACCTCTGCAGAGAATTTTGTAGAATTAAACTGGATACAGATAATGCACACATACCAGCTCAGCCATTTGCTTTGAAGTGTTTCTGCTCAAATGCTTCAACTGCCTTTCTTAAATCGGCTGTACAATTGCTGTGATAGACTGTTTTTAAATGTTTAAAATGTTTGGGATCTCCAGAGTGTCCTTCTATGCGCCTGTATCTATTGTGAATATTTTCATGTTACTAAAGCACGGGGATGAACAAATTCTTAAAATGGCATTCTTTTCCATGAAAGAGGTATTGCCTAGGAACATGGAACTGAGGCATTGCCAGTCAATTACTCCATTCTGGGTTTTGCAAAAAAAAAAAAAAAAAGGCAGCTGTCTGTGAAATAAGGTACAATTTGATAGTTCTTCTAAGGAAGAAAGTCCTGTGGTTCTTCTGCACACAGATCGTTTCTGTTTCTATACTGGTTTTCAGTTCACTATGCATATTCTCCAGAATGACTCTAAGCTAAATCCCTGGATAGCTAAGCCTGATTAGTAGCTGCTCTGTATTTTTCCTGGCTTTGTATCTTCTTCACTGGAAAAAGCACTCATGAAGAGTTAGGTGATAGACTAGTGTGTTGTATTGTTACTGGTGCCTAATTGTTACAGATGGAAATTGTGCTTGGTTTTATAGGAAAAAATACTTATTTGGCTTTGGTTTCTGGTTGAGCACAAACACAGGGGCTTCACATGAGTAATGGCAGTTTGGTGAGGGATTACTTTTCTGAGGTGGAGGCAGAAAACAGCTCCAGGATTGCTTTTATGTAGCAGCCAGAGCAAAAACCTGCCCAGCTGCATCTGTATTTTCTGTAGTTACAGTTGTCTTTCAGTTGTAATGCCTGGGTCTGGAGTTACCTGCCATGTGATCATTTACTACACCCAGTACTGGGGGCTGTACACATAGAGCTCAGCTCTTTGGTTTAAATCCTTCATATTGACTTGGAGCATTGCCAAGCTGACTTATCCTTTCCAAACTGCTCTGATATGGTAAAGCAGAGCCTTGGTCACTCTTCTGGAGGAGTTTGAAAACCCTTCTGATGTAAGGGATTCTACTTACCCTGCTGGGCAAGAATTGGGGAGAAGAACATAGTAAGTGTATACTTAGCACCAACATGAGAATCAGACTTCACTGATGGCATTTACTTAGCAAATGTGCCAGACAGCATCCTACAGGAAGGGCTGAATGCAGGATCCAGGGAACTACAAACCTGTTAGCCTGACCTCGACACCAGGGTAGGTCATGGAATGCATCATCTTGAGTGCTGTCATGTGACACATGAAACCAGGGAATCAGGCCCAGCTAGGATGGGTTTGTGAAGGCAAGTCCTGCTTGACCTACCTGATCCCTTTCCATGACAAGGAGACCCACGTAGTCGATGAGAGAGAAGCTGTGGGTATGTCTCCCTGGGCATTAGTAAAGCCTTTGACGTCATTTCCCACAGCATCTCCTGCAGAAACTGGCTGCTAATGGCTTGGATGGGTGTGCTCTTTGCTGGGTAGAAAACTGTAGAGATGGCCAGGCCTGGGAGTCTTTGTGAATGGAGCTATGTCCAGCTGGTCACCAGTGGTATTCTCCAGGGCTTGATATTGGGGCCAGTCCTGTTTAATAGCTTTATCAATGATCTGGATGAGGGGATTGAGAGCACCCTCAGTCAGTTTGCAGACACAGCAAGGGGGGTGGAAGTGTTGATCTGCTGGAGGGCAGGAGGGCTCTGAACGGGGATCTGGACAGGCTGGATGGATTGGAAGGGGCTAATGGTCTGAGGTTCACAAAGACAAAATGCCAGGCACTGCAGTTGGGCTACAACAACCCCATGCAGCATTCCAGGCTTGGAGAAGTATCTGGGAAGCTGCCCAGCAGAAAAGGACCTGGGGGTGTTGGTCAACAGAAGCTGAACCTGACCCAGCATGTGCCCAGGTGGTCAAGACTACCAGTGCCATCCTGGCCTGTGTCAGAAGTAGTGTGGCCAGCAGGACTAGGGAAGTGATTGTCCCTCTGTACTCAGCACTGTTTCTTGGTTGTACTCAGCTCTTCATCTCCTCTTCTTGAAAATGAGAGTTGACTTGAAACATGTAATTTGGGATAAATTTTTTGCTGCTTTGTTTCCACAAAGTTCAAGAGAATGAAGATGGGACAGCTATATTTTTCAGAGGAGAGAGGTTGACAGGGACATCCTTGTTTACTGTGTCAAAACTGAAAAATGTAACAGATCAGCACTCATGTTTATGTCAGAGCTGCAGCACTGGGTGTAGCAACTATTCCTTTTTTTTCCCCTCTACATAAACAGTTTTTAAATAGCTCAGTATTTAAATCCAAACATGAAGAAAGCAATAGTCTCCTTTTTAAGAAATGATAATTTTTACCAGGAAACACTGCCCCCCTTAAACATTCAGTGTGAAGATTTTCTTTTGCATCTGAAGCTCTCTTCTAATGTGACATAGGGACTATTGTGAAATAATGTGTTCTGAAAACATCACTCTCAGGAAAAAAATATACATGCATATCTTTTGTTACCATTTAAAGTTATAAGCTTTTAGAACTAAAAAAATAATTTAAAAACTCCCCTGAATTAGTTCAGAAGAATCTTGCTTGTTACCATCCATGTCTAATTACTTGCATGTGTAATTCAAGTGCCGTATGCAAGCAGAAAGCCAAATGCTTTATATTGCTATGGAGTGGTTGTGTAGGTAAAGTTGGGGCAACAGTGCAAATATGCAGATAGGCTTTCTGAATCCTACAGCTGTACCTGTGTTCAATCACGCATAGACAGTCCCAAATACTAAGGCCTTTCCTTTGGGTTAACTGCCAGTCAGGACTGATGTGGATCAGGTTTCAGAGAAGTCCTGCTGAAGATGTTCTGGGACTGTAAGGGGTGAGGTCCAAAGTAGTAGCAAGTTGGTATTTGACAGGAAAGAGGGGCATAAGAGCTGTCTGTCACATGCTCAGCCTGTCTCTGGTGTTTGAAAGGCAAAAGGCAGTGCAGGTACAGTGGTGACTCTTTATGATTGAGTTTTTGTGGGAAAGAGCTTTCAGAGTGTGTGTGTACTTTGGATTAATGTGATACTTCATTTAGAGATTGTGCTGTATGATCACAACACAGTTTAATGTCGAGATTTTCATGGGCCTGGGTGTTCAAAGAGACAAGAGCAATTGTTGGTTGCTGTAAAGTTATTTTTTGCATGAATACATCAGTCTTGAAGGCAAAGAATTCAGAGTATTGAAGTCCATGCTGAAAGCTTTCTGGCATAGAGTCCCGAGCAGAAGCAACAGTAGCTCCTACACCTTTCTTCTTCCTCCTTTTCTTCTTTCTCTCTCATTCCAGTACAGGGGATTTTATAAATAAATCATCCAGTCAGCTAAAAACACAATTCTAAAATATTCTCCCTACACTTATCAGAGCTCAATTCTAAAATATGGAAGTAGTGTCAGTACTTACATATATAGTTCTATCTGTTCACATGAATGGTTCTATCTGTTCTATCTAGAAATGCAAGCAATGTTCTGCTATGTTTTCGTTATGTCTGGAGCTCAGTTACTGAACTTTGAACTAGGCTTTAGGGCTTTTTACTCTCTTAAGGCACTTAAATTATATTCTTACATACTTAAAACTAAAACTTATATTTCTGCTTCATGTCTGTGTGGCTTAATATTTTAATTTCTTTAAAGGCTTTAATTCAATCCCTACATTATTTTCTCTCTCTGAAGGACTCAGAGAGGCTTCTATTTTATACACTCCAATAGTTTAATTCATGTTTGAAAGCCAAGAAGTAGAAAGAGGGTAGAAAATGTGACAAATCTGCTGATGAATGTGGATGGTCATACCTAGAAACAAGCAATTATGTGAAGTACTTTAGTACACTTATGGATGGGAGCAAAAGACCTTTTCAGATCCTCTTAATAGTGACTGTGCCTCCAAAGTACAGCTGTCCAGGTACTTTTATGCTGAAGGTGCCTCTTTAAAAAAAAAAGTAAATGCTTAGACCCCTGAGCTTTGTCTCTGACCTGAAGAACATACCAGCTAGATGGAAGGACTGTTAATTGGAGAGGAGATTAGCCAGAACAAGCAAATAGTTAACTGCTGCTAAGAACCAGGGTCAGTACTGGAGCCCACGGTGTTCAGAACATTCTTTGGAGACCATTCAGAACATAAAGCATATCCTCAACAAATCTGGGACTAACTCTGAATTAGGAAAGGTGATTCATACACAGACTGGCAGAGCTTCAGGACTCTTACTGAACCAGCAAAAACCTTAGGAAACTGGGCAAGGTACAAGGTCCTACACCCTAGGGTAGGGCCTGAAGTGCATTTGTGTGCGCTGGGAGGTGACTGTGAGTAGCAATGGGTTGGAAAAGAGCTGGTGTGCTGATGGGTGCTGTGCTGGGTATGAGCCAGCACCACAAGTCTATCTAAATAAGTGAAGCAGTGTGGTGAAGCTGCCTTGGGAAGATTGTGGCTGACAGATGGAAGGCAATGATACAATTTCTTCTGGAGTCTGAGTTGATTGTTTTTGGCTTTGTTTTTTTTGTGGGTTTTTTGTGGGGTTTTTTTGGGGGTTTTTTTGGTTTGTTTTTTTTGTTTGTTTTTTTGTTTTGTTTTGGTTTGGGTTTTTTTGGGGTTTTTTTGGGTTTTTTTTGTTATCTCTGCCTTTTTCAAGAGTGATTTAGAGAAACTGGAGACAGTCCAGCAGAGAAGGATGCAGCCATGGTCAGGGGCACGGAGCATGCAGCCTACAAGGAGAGGTTGAAAGAGTTGTGTTAGTTTGGTCTGGTAAAGAAAAAGCAAAGCAGTGATGTTATGGTAGCCTAGTAGTGCTTAAGTCTGCTTCTGTCTCTGCAGTTAGTCTTTTGCTTGATAGTGACAGTGTAATGTTAAGCAGCTAGCCATAAGCTGAAGCTTGGCAGATTAGTACATGGAGTTGGGAAAAGCATTTTTATTTTGGAGTGTGGTGCAGCAGCACTGGATCACTGCCATGACTCTTTTCGGTATTAAACTGCAGGTACTGGATGTATCCTAAAAGCTGACTTTGTGTCCTTGAAAGGCACATCATAAGTTATACGAACTAATTGGTGGGGGGGAGATAATTGCAAAGTCAGAGGAGAAACTGCCATCACATGTCTACAAATCTTGTAAGCTCCACTTTCATCCAAACTTTCCTTTACGCACATCCAAAAGTGTGCAGAAAGACCAAAAGTATCAGCAGGAACTAGTGCATCATCTAATGTTGTATACATTAGAAAGATAATGTCTTCTGTCTGGTTCTCTTGGACAGGCTGTGCCTGTCAGCAGCCACAAATACTCTAAATATGGCTAGAAACTTGCACCTTTTGTTTAGATTAAGCTTGCCTTGGGTGACATTCCCTCTCCTAATAAAGTGCTGACAGTTATCTCCATGGCCTTTGCTTCACATCCTGTTCTTCCTGTTCTCTCCCTGAGAGAGGCCAAGGCTCCAAGAAGTTGTGCTGTGCTTGCTCTGTTTATCTGACTGCTTAGGAAAATTGTTGTCAACTTTGTGCATATCAGCTTCTACGTGATCTGTATAAATTGCTCAGAAAGTAGTATAAAGAGTTGCCTTTTCACCCATTCAGCTGAGAAATTCCCTTCATGTCCACAAACGAATATAGATATGTAGGATGTCTGTAATTCCTGTGCAGTTCAGCTGATGCAGTCGAAAAGAAAACCCCAGCAGATTACCAGCAAACAAATCAAAGCAACCCCCCATGACACTTAGTTATGTACGCCTGTGATAGAGCAACCACGATGTCAGCCATTCTGTGATGGGGAAGAGCAGTTGCTTTGATGAAGAAGAAACTGAACCAGAAACTTTTATTTCACACTTTTTTTTTTTTTTTTTTTTTCTGCTGTGGAATGCAAGGTTTTGAACATGTTTTTGGGGAATGAGCAAAGTTCCTTACCTTAATAGCCATTGACTGTCATGAATTCCTTCATATGATTATTACCATTCCACTGTTTGCTAGAAGGGCAGTCTGAATGCGTAGTTTTCAGTGTGTTTTAGACCATTAAAACCTTCTTTCTGCTCGATGGTTATTTGGCTGTAAGCTCTAGATACCTCATTAAATACTAAATTAAGAGGCCTGATGCAGCCTCTTGTTTTCTGAAGTCAAAGCCAAAAATCCAGGACTGCAAACATGACCCTGAAAGTCCTTTTGGACAATTTTGTGTAACAAAGGAGTCATCAGTGTTTGTGCAGTCTTTTTAATGAAAACCTCTCATATCTGACAACATGTGTCACTAACCTGATATGAAGTCACATATTGGACTTTCTAAGGAGTCTTGTTGTTTTTTTTTTCTGGTTTTTTTTTTTTTTCTTTCAGATGAATCTGATGATGCCTGAAATACATTTTCCTTTTATTTCAAGTCTTAGTAAACCAGCAGTCTTCACATATCACTAGTTCCTGGTTTACATTGAATTAAAGTTTTATCTCTGTCAATGTTTTAATTGCATAAATGCAGTGTATGAGGTAATAAGAACATTGTGCCTAATAAAACAGCAGGTAGCCAGCTACCAAAGCATTTAGTCAGTTGTTGTACCTGTGCCATCCAGTGCAGCTATTTGAGATGTTGGTTTTTGTGGCAGCTGGGTAGTGTGCTTGAGCTGACTCTTTTTGGGATAACAGAGGGGAAAAACGAGTGCAAGAAGCTTACTGTGGAGCAGATTGAGTAACAGCATTCATTGTAGAGCATCCCTGAAGCTGCTGCTCAAGCACAAGAACACCCAGCAGGGTGCTTGTGGCTGGACTTCTTGTGCTATTCAGATAGGAATTGCTTAGTGTTTTCTGCTGGCTGGTTTTACTGGGGCCATGTAAGTGCTTAGTTAACTTTGATCTGCAGGTGGAAAACCAAGTAATGATTCACATGAGTGTTTATAACACTGCCATTTTTTATGCTGCTGCTGGTTTGACTTTATTCTCTTTATTAGCAGGCTTTTGGGACCCACTGGTATCTGTTACACATGTCTTATAAAAGCCCCCTTACAGGTCATATATATACAGAGAACACTTTATTAGTTCATGGGAGGTCTATGAATGACTTGGTAGCTGCAATTCCAAAGCTGGGAAAATTTCTGTTGTTTTTCTGTAACTTCGAAAAAATGTATGTGGAGTGTGAAAATCTGTCCAACTATGTTATTCTTTCAAAACACTTGTTATGTGGCTCCTGAGCCCCAGTGTGAATCCCTTCCTTAGCATCATCTCTGCATCACTGGGGCAGTCACAGACCACAAAGGGAAGTTTTTTACTGTACTGCAGAAAAAAAAGTGAAATTGTGTTGGGTGATAAAATTTATGGCTAAAGACCTAAATAGGTTACCTGAACATTGTTTGTTCAGGACCGCTTCTTTTGCTGGAGAATATTGTGGATTCTCCCCTGACCCTACTGCTAGTGCCATCACAGAGAAGGCATTGCGGCAGTAGTGGAAATAAAACTGTAAATTTGTTTGTTTAAAAGAGGTACTGTATATAGGGTTTTTATTTTTTGACAAAACTCAGAATGTGTTTTGAATGAGCTCATTTTAAGTGACAATTAGCTAGGGTCATCATTTGCTATTTCAGTCATTCCTGTTTGAATTGTTGACTATGCATTTAGAAGTAACCAGCAGAAAAGTATGTGTGCCTCTTTCTAAATTCCAAAAAATAGATTACTAAAGCTGTCATTTTCCTCTCTAATATTAAATTCTGGTTCCAACAAATAGTTACATTATTTAATAATTTTGACTAGTGTTATCTAATTCCATTTTATGAGCATAAAAATGTAAGTAATATGTGACCACAGAATCACAGGTTTTGGATGTTGTTTGCTTTCTCTTTAAGAATCTGCTGAGTAGCTATGACCTCTTAATGAATGCATCCTTATATAAGTGCTACATTAACTGTAGCTTCACCTGTTCGTGCCTAGAAGCATTTGCTTCTTCCCCTCACATATTGTCCTAGGATGATTATTTACAATGGATCCAATGGCACAATTCAGCATGGTCTCACGCACCAGGACTAAAGCATGGCTTGCTATTTTTTAACTGGCTTCTCTGTCGTTGCTTGCAAGAGAGAAATAATAACCTGATCTTGTCATGCTATCTCAAATTCCTCTGTGTAGCAAGACCAGGAGCAACAAGGGTATGATTAAAAGCTATTAGACTTCTAAATATAAAGTAAGAACAAGTAGGATGGGGACCTTAGAGTTCAGAGGGGTCATGATGGAAATAATAAAACCTATCATTGCTTCAGGAAAAGTCAGTTGGGCCATCATTTGAAAATATAAAAACAAGGAAATTGAATAATGACTGAAAGGCTTGATTTGAACATAGGAATTTCTGCTTGCATGTTGAACTCAGTGTCTTAGAGAATTATTTTTTTCATTTTAAGTTAATATTTTTGAACTGTGTTCAAAACTTAGGCTATATAAGGTTTCAAGATAAGCCTTCAAACCACAAATCAATCTTTATTGGACTGGAAAGGAGATAAACGTCATCTTTGGGAAGCTGATCCTCCTTTTTCCATTTATAGGATTTTCTTACGTGTGTGAAGTATTGAGCAAGATGCAGTAATGGCCAGATGTAGTACAGAACTAGAAAAGATGGGTTCTGCTGTGGATAAGGCTTGTCACTGAAGCTAGGCTGAAAAAGGTCCTAACTGAAGTTTTTGAGCAGGGTACATATTTTTTACTCTTTAAAGCTCTTAGGTAGTGTATGGTAAGCTAATAAGATGCCTTCTGGTGTGAACTAGCAATTTGTGTATTCCTCTAAATAGTTCTTTAATTTCTTTCATTAAAACTTAGATTAATTTGAAATTATGCAGTTGACCTGTGCATGTGTCTTGACTGATTATGGCTTCTGAGAGCCATATGGTAGAAATATTATGTTATTTCAGTACTCAGGCCATTTTGCCTGCTGTGGTGATGAGTGAGATGCTGAAGTAATTGAGAACAATCTCCATTTAGGAGATGGAGGAACCTCCAAATCGTAACAGAAATGTTCTAACCTCATGTAATTCTGAGTCATTAAGGTAAAGAGAGAAGCCCAGTCAAAAGGTGTCAAACAAATTAGCCTTTCTCAGCTATCTAATCTCTTACCTGTGTCACTGTATTTTGATTTAGCTTCCTCATGCATTCTAAATCTCATGTTAAGAACCAGCACCGATAGGGTTATATCACCTATAAGGTGATAGGAGCCAGGTCATCCTTTATTTCATTTGTTCCCCTCTGCACACTAAGGATGGTCATCTTACCACTTGCATATCCCTGGTTTAGCCTCATCCTAACCTGATGTGTAATTAAGCATATCTGATTTTGTGTTATGGATGGTGTTCAGGCCTGTAGATATGTCTGCTAGTGCCTTATTTTGATGGCAGCATAACAGCTGGCCTCAGAAGTGCTCCATCTATTACAGTTTTAAAGCACTCATGATGTAGTGGTTTGTTTGATGGTACTCTTGAATCTGAATGCTAAAACTGGAGAGAATTTCTGGGGTTGTTCATGGTGCTTTGGTAAAAATAACAAGTTTTTCCCTTTTCTGAGCTCAGGCTGTGGCACATTAATAAATAACAAAAAGCTCAGGAACTAGGGGATGGTTTCCATAAGCCCTCACTGAGCAAAACTCAAGTTCAATCACTAGGGATTTTGCTGCTTTAAGCAGCAAATTCCTCCTGCAGTGCAGTGTGCCCCTGGGCTGGCAGCAAGAATATCAAGCTTGCTTCATACTTCTAGACATCCAGATGTGGGGGCAAAAGGAGAGTGAGGGGACCACAACTCCAAGTTACTGGCATCTTATTTTCAGCTTAATAACTTTAAGACTTTATTTCCTCAAGCTGCATTAATGTGTAGTCCCTTCAGTCAATGCAGAAATTTCTTCAGAGGTGCTCTCTACTGGAGCTGGCTGAGATACTTCAACTAAATATATCTGACATTTAAAAAAAATTATTTGAAAAACTTCTAAAATACTGGTTTTTGTGTGAAATGTTTGCCTAGAATATTTTTCAGAGAACGCTGCTGACTGGTCATTATTGGATAATGACAGGTCACCTACTTTGAGAATATTGAAAAGCATCATCTAATCAGTAGAAACTGATTTAAGAAAATGTGGAATGAATTTTTCCAAATGCATTTTTAGAAAGCAGAGGTTCTGCAAATAATTATGTGACTTAAGCAAACATCCTGGGAAAACAGATTGTGAGCAGTCTGCAGATCTTACTTGGACAGTTTTCCAGAGTCCTCTTGCCCTCCTTCCCATTTGCCGAGATTCCTTAGTCGCGGTAGTTCTTAAAACAAATGCGTAGTTGTTGTTTATATTAGCTGTATACTTCTGGGAGTAAACACACTCTGTATTGCTGAATGGATATACACAGTTGAGATCCAAAAAGTGCATTGACCTCCCCAGGCTCTACCAAAGCAGTGGGGGGAGGTAGGCCACAGCAGTTTGCACAGCTCTTTTTTGCAGCCCATTAAGTTGTATTGTGATGTACCCCTTCATCTCTGGGGGAACTCAGCAGCACCTCCCTCCCTGATTAGGGTAGTGATACATCAATCCCCACCACTTGCCTGTGCACTCAGGTTTCTTGCAGGGATTCAGTGACTCTTCAGTGCATGTTTAGCTGCCCAGCACTGCACACACAGGTCTGTGTCCAGTCATGCACATGTCCATGGTGGACATGTGGGGTCCATGTGGGGTGGAAGACCTTTCTGTTGAAACTCTGTGGTGCCATTCAGAGGCTTATAACCCACCATGGTGTTTGGAGCATCCTCACCAGCGCACCCTTCTGCCCTCCTCAGTTAGCTGTAAACACTTCATTGGTCAATATTTGTGTAGCATATGTATAATTTCTGCCTAAAATGACAGTAGGAGATGACCAGTCTTTTTTCTGTCATTCTCTTGTGATAGACATTGTTTTGTTCTCTGCCCCCTATTCCCTGAATTGTGGGCTCAGTTATCTTAGAGACAAGGTCTTGAAAACTGCAGACTTCCAGCTGCTTCCTTTGACTGGCTTCATTCTCTATGTCCTCTCCAGTGGCTGATTCTCGGCTTCTCCCCAAGTGTTTCCAATCATATTTAATCATTATGCTAATAACTGCACAGTGGAAATGGCTAATTTCTGAGCACATGATCAGTCTAATGAAGTGACTGTAGCAGTAGTAGGATAATACATTCAGCAGCAGGGACATAGTGGTGTGCCTGTATCTCTGTGCCTACTCACAAGACTTCTCTTCAAGACTTGTACTGTCTTTTAACCTGCCATCAGGCTGCAGTGTCTCTCTTCAGGTGCTCTTGCACAGGATGGAGTCAAGATATTAATTTTGGGTGTCTGCATGTACAAGCCTGAGATGTGATCCTGGTGGAGAGGCTGAATGATGGCACAGTTTCTCGGGCCAGGCTCCCTCTGCCAGCAGGTCCTGCCTTAATTAGAAAAAGTTTGGGGTGGATAAGGTTGTGGCTCAGTATGGGGTAAGTGCTGCTGGCACTTCTGAGGCCATCTGGATGTTACCACCAGATGTAACTGCAGTATTTCATATCAGTCGTGGCCAAGAGTTGGGAGGCTAAGGGAAATCCATTTACAGAAACAATGTGTAACTTCCTGTTTGAGTTGTGTGTGGAAATAAAAATGGCAATGGAGAATTAGAGCAGCCTTAGCAATTCCATCTCTGCCTCGGCCCTTGCTTCCCACCCTGTTAAACTGGTAAATGTCATACATCCTCATGATTGCTTGTCTGTCTTCTGCTTTTACTTAATATATCCCAAACTGCAAGAAGTCTGTATGACTCCGTCCAAAATAGTAGCGCAGTCTTAGGAAACATGGGAGGGAATTTTTGTCAACTCTCCTTTTTTGCCTGAGTATCTTAACAGGCGATGCTGTGGAAACTCAGTTTTTGGAAGAAGTTTGAGCTGATGCTTCTAGCTTGTCCTCTGTAGGTGTACCTACTTGCTGAAGGGGGTTTGAGAAAGGACAGACAGCTTAAGAAAGTTGATCCATTTTGTTCTATATTTCTCTTTGAAAACAAAAGCAAGGAACTTGTCAGATTCTGGTTGTTTTGGTATTCAAGGGACATGGAAGAACTCTTTGCTACAATAAATATGCAGAAGATAGTAGTATGAGTAGTAAGGGAACTGTAAAGTAGAATATCTCTACTGGAAACTTCTAGATTAGAAGCTACAGTGGCTGAGGGTTGTTCCTGTCACCCTGTTTTACTGATGGGCAGGGAGGACAAGAGAGAACAAATTGTTGTTGGTGGTTATCACTCCATTGGACTAGCACCTCATAGTGCTGCAACAAAGTTGTTTGCTGTAGCATCTTGCCTACTTTTTTCTTAAAAAATATTTTAGAAGTCCAGAACTTTAGTAGTTCTCTTCTGGACCAAGTGGAATATTCAACCCTTGAACACTTAGGAAATGAGAAATAGATGTTTCATGTAGGGTAAGCTGTGTTTGTGGCACTAATCCAAGAGGGTTTGTGGTGTAGATAGTGTGGCCTTTAGCCACATGATGGCTGTTTAATTAATACTCATGAGTTACTTCTGATGCAGTGCTGACCCAGCTGAAAACCAGCACATCTTCCACTAGCTTGTATCACTGCCATTAGATCACATAAGATCAAAGAGGTATAGAAGGAACATTGTACCTTGGGTAATTTGTAATCAAACTATGTCTGCAGGTAGCTAAAGGATACCCATCATCATTCCAACATATGCTGTCCTTGTTTTATGTGTGAGGTAAACAGTCTCTCTTAGAACTGTCAGCCTTAGACATCTCATAGGCCCTAAGTTCATGTGGAGAAGGGGGGTGCTTGGGAGAGGTGTGTTTGTGTATGTGTTTGTGTATTTGTGTATGTGTATTTTTTTGTTGGTTTTAGGTCATTTAGTGGTTGGGAATTTCTTGCTTTAACAAAGTATGTGTCTGAAATCTAGTCCAGACCACTTTCAAGTAAATACATGTGATAAATGACAATAGCTTTTATGTGTGGGTTTTGTTATTCTATAGCATAAAAAGTGAAATATATAATAATTCCACTATCTCATCCATGTAACATAACCTTTATTATTGGAAAAGATTTTATTTTTGCTATTAGAGCTGATTAAATGAAGCACTGAAGAAGTGATACATTCAGGCTCAGGCAGTATTAGCTCACTTTCTCTTGGTGTGGGTTCTGTCCCATGCTCTTCCCAATTTGGCTTGCCAGCTTACAAATAAATGTGAATTATTGGGCTTTGAGCTCTTTTTTTTTTTTCTTTTTTGTTTCCCAGGCATGGGCATTCTGGCTCGTCATTGTTACAGCTTTATCAGCTTCTTACCTCAGACAAACTTTCAGAAAATTCAGACTTGTTCTGTTGAGTTTATTTTTCATAGGCTTTTTTTAGATGGTTTCCTTTTCAGCCACCTGCAGTGCTCTTTGCAATTGCACATGTTCATCTCCTATGGAGTTGCTTTTTTTGGCGCACAAAATGCTTTTCGTTTGACATACAGTTTTGTTCTACTCCCATGGTGGTTCTTTAGTGAGTCCAAACTACTGAAGAAGCAGTTTAATTTTTCCTTTCTGTTGTGCATTCCTCCAGTCAAAAATATATTTAGGTTTGTACTTTTTGTTTAATTCTGGACAAGTGCATTTCCAGTAAGGAAAAGAAGAACTCAGTCAGCTACTTTAAAATGTTGGAACTCTTATGTGGAAGCTTGCAGAAACATATTTAGTTTCTTTTTCTTCTTTTTTTCTTTTGAATTGACTTAGTCATGCATATCTTCAGGAATACCCAGAAAAAAAAAATAAAATTGAAGTTACTGATATCTAATTTCACAGACTGAAATACACTTACACATACAGCTGGAATTTTTACTTTGCATAATCAAAAGCATTTATCTGCTTCTTGTGCTTTTTAGGGCTGAATAAGAATGTAACATGACTACACATCCCAAATGTTCTGTCAAAAATCCATCAGCTTGTACTGTTGAAACACTTCTCTTTTGAAGTGTCTTCCACTTTGGAGACTCATTTTAATCAGCAACTGGTGTTAGTTAAGCATTGAAATGTCTGTTCAGCTCACTGTGTAGAGCACTAGAGGAGAGGGGGTGTATCTTGAGAGTTCTCTTTTTGCAATCCTTTCTTGGTGAAGGGGAGGTGGTGGATCAGAGGAAGGGCTCAGTAAAAGAACTGACATTCAGAAAGGTGTTTGTAGCAGTGTGAAACTCAAGTGAATGGTTACCAGTTGTTAATTTTCCATGTGCTGTGGTGCTATGGTTTTGATCTGATGCAGAGCTGGGTCTGTACTTCCTGTTGTGCAGCGCTTGTGAAGCCGTGGGGTGTGGGGTTCAGTCACCACTGAATCTCCTGCAAATACTGGAAACCATATTCTAGAATGGTCAGGGATTTTGTGTCAGAAGCTATGAAAGCTGTTGGAAGCTATTTCTTTCTCTTCCCCCACTCCTGACATTGGATGCTGAAAAGCCATAGACTTTAGGATTTGGGTGCAGATAAATGCCTTGTCTCCTCTTCTCTGTCTTCCCACAGAGATCTACATTAGTGATGCATTTTTTCATCTGTCCATTATACTCAAGCTCTTGAAGAAGGTATTGACATTGAAAGTTGCATTTGAAAGAAAAGAAAGCTATGTAGAACACAGAAATTTTGTTGTACTCAATATAATCATGTATCACATGTCATTGGAGGGCTAGTGCTTTTTTTTTTAATGAATAATGTTCATAATGCACTTCTTACTGCAGTGTATGTACATTTAGTTTGCTCAAATGGTTAAAATTGGCAGTAGGTTTTGCCAAAGCACAGGAAGTATTCTCTGTAACTCACATTTTCATTAGCAATTAAAAACATCAGTGGAAGGTGTTTAACAGAGAAATCTGGGCTATCTGCCACTGTGTGTGTCACTGTGCCCAGAGCAGGCAGCTGAGGCAGTGCTGCCTGTACCTGTGCCCACCTGTACTCTGTCTATTCCTGGTGCTGCTGCAGGTGCACAGCTCCAAGCCGAAGCAGCAAAGCTCCTTGCTTGGCATAGCACAGGAAGTCTGGCAGAGCCAGGAATAGAACTTCAATCTGCTGTTTTCCAGGCTCTTGCTTTTAGCCACAGACCCATCCCACCTCTTCACTCGCTGACGTCCTGGCAGACAGCCGCCTCCTGCGTGCAGGGCCAGCTGCTTCTGCAGCGCTGTCTGACCTCCATACTCCAGATGTTTGAAGTTCCATTTCCCCCATGCTTATGTGAACTTTAGCAAAGTGCTTCTGGCATTTCACCAATGCAATGGAGAGGAGGGAGGGCTGTTGTCTTAACTGTTTTCTTTCCATAATAAGGGCCTCTCTTGAGCTGCTAAAAATCTCTTCCTCTGTAGGACTTAAACTCCATTTGCCTTCAGTTGCCATCTGTTACTAGTCTTACTTCCCACATCCCTCTCCCTGTTCCCAGAGATACTCTGTGGACCTCCCCTCCTTATGCTCTGTGTTGACATCATCGTCCTTTCAGCTGGGGAAAGTGGAGAGCAGGGGGTGAGGGTGTGATGAGACTTCCTCGCATCTCTCCAAAGATGTTTCTCATTTGTAGACCCAAATTCTGTGAGGTGGCATTTCATAGGTGAGACCTACTGGCTTCTGTCAGGTGCCCCATTTTATCTGATCAGCCTCTTGCATAAACATGCCTGAAATAGCCATTAAGAGAATAATGTGAGAAGCTTCTTTCCTTCAGTGCTGTCCAAGGGATGAATTTGTATCCTCTGTAGCAGTCCTCCCATTTGCACTTGGCACCAGGAAAGAAAAAAAACAGGCATGAGCATAAGTCTGGCTCTTGGACGAGTGGGCTGGTTTCTTTGCTCTGATTCTTGTCCTAGAATGTCGTGTACCTGCTCCTAGCCCCTCTGATCTGTCCTTGCCCCATGTCCCCTTTCTGCTCAGCTTCTCCAGCAGAATGCATGACTAGATTAGCCAATAGGGTGCACTGGAAAGCATCTAAAGAAATAATCCTTTAGCTGAACCAGCCTCTCTTTTTCCTTTTCTGTGCTGTTGTATAGGTGTATGTACCACTCCACAGGTCGTGTTGTGGAAATTGGAATCCAGTTGGGGTCCAATTCTCAGTGAATTCCTAGTCTTCAGTTTGGAAGAAAGGCTAAAGATGAGGCTATTTGTCTATGCTAGTAATCTTTAAGCCTGTTTCTCTAGCTTCTGTTTTCAATTTCTTGATTTTAATGAGTCTTTTTTTTCTTCATTAAACACTTGCAAGCACAAGTTACTGACTGTTAGTCAGTTTTTTGTTAAATATGTCTTGAAATGATTGCAGCTTAAACTCACTGTGAAACTATGTGCATTATTATTTTACATTCTGTGCTTCTGAATTCTAAAAACATACAGTCCCCAGTAAATGGGATGTCTGTGGTATGCTTCACTCCCTGACCACTCACCCCCTAGAGCTGTCCTGATATCTCAGAAAAAAAATCTATGTGAAGTTAGAAAATATCTTCAAATGTTGCTGAAATCTGGCTTGCTTTATGCTAATGGCAGTTGCTAGGAGAATCTGAGAAAAGACTGCTAGTGTTTTACATAAAGAAATATTTAAATTCTAAATCAGAGGCTAACTCCATAGGATTAAACTGGCATATAATCTATGTTCAGACATAATTGAAAAAATAGTGATAAACTGTCAAAATAAGGCCTACAATCAACACTTTTTAAACCCTCCACTCCATTGGATAATATTAGTAAAATGGATTATTAGCATTGTGATTTTATTTTTTTATATATATTTATATTTTATGTATATAAATGTGTTTTAAAAGTGTACCTTTAACTATGAGCCTTTTCCCCTCTGCTGGCAACAGACATTTTATATGGACTGTGAAAGTTGCTGTGTATGTCAGTGTTGATGGCCTTAGTTCATTGTGTCAGTCTGTAAAGCTCTTGAATGTGAGCTCTGTGTGCAGGAAAAGGAAGACATATCAGATTACATGAGATATGGCTTATCTGGCTCCTCTAGCCCTTTACCTTAAGAGGCCTGGATTTACCAGGATTTCAGGAGATGAAGCTTTCTGGAGAGCTGTCCTAGTATTGTCACTTGTCTATATGGTGAAGAGAATGTGTGAGGAACTTCTATCTATAAACCTACCAGAAAACATTGCTGGATTTCCAGCTCTGGAAATACAACTCTTAAATCTATTTCAGTTGCCTCCTACATTGCCAGCACCCCATACAGAGCAAACACACAAGGTGAAACTCAGATGTCCAAATGCCTCAGTGTGATAGGAAACCTTACTTTCATGGTGAAGGTTCAAAAGGCATGGCAGGATATTTTGAGGATTCTCAAGTGAATTTAGATAGTGGTGTTCAGGCATCTATTAGCCTTGGTGAAAGTTGGGTTGAAGAATTGTTTATGTGAAATAAAAAGGTCTTGAAGTCCTTATATTCTTAGAGGAATTTGGGGAACTGGAAAAAACTTCTCCCTTTTTCTTTTCCTCGAGTAACTGTTGCTTGTTGCTAGCACTGAGTTTCTTCAGTGGATTGACTGGTAAATTGACAGTGCTTTGGCAGACTTGCTTCTGGTTACTGTCCAAGAGGCTGTTAAAAATATTTTGAAATCATCTCTTGAAGAGGGTAATGGTAAGAAAGGCAATTTCCCTTTTTATGATAAAAGTGAAAGATAACCAATATAAAGCTTCTAGTACGGTGCCTTCAAATTTGTTGAAAGCTAACTGGGGACTTGAATTCCACACAAGTTGATGTTGTTCCACGCTAGTTGATGTTCTTAGTCTTGCCAGTTTATTTTCATTTCAGGGAAGCTTATTGTGTAAACTATTTGGGAAGACAATGAAATCTGTAGAATTTTGCAGAATGACATTAAGGGTTAGTATTAAAGCTGGGTTTAGGAACAGATTGCAAAGAGTGAGTGTTTGGGTTGTTTTTATTAAGGGATGCCAAAAGCACCTTAGTGTTTGTTTCTTAGCTTGTGTTTCTTTCGGTTAATACACTTTATAGTCTGGGTGTGTGAACTTGTAGAAAATATTTGTGTTATAAAGTTTTTAAATTTTGTGTATTTTACTGCTATGTATGACCAATTAAATCTGAAGCTATGACTGATTTTTTGTGGGCAGTGGAACAGATATTACCTTTCATATTTGAAATGTAAAGAAGTAAGCTTGGAATCCAGATGTTTGTACCAGAGGTTGAAGAAGGAAACAAAACTTTCTCTGCACCACTCACTGTTCCATGCATTGTATAGTTCTATTGACAAAGGTTCAGGGTGAAACCTGTGCCTTTGCCTAGTATTTTGTGTCACATCAGGCACAGTTTCTGCTGAAAGAAGACGCTATATTTGATGGATTGCTGTGATGTGATACGTCAAATCTAGTGTTCCAATTGGTTTGTCTTTGGTTGGAGGTCTTAAGGTTTGTTTTTTTTTCCTAAGCAATTCTTTTATACTGCCATCAATGCCCTTTGCTTAAGAGAATCTCAGTGTTCAGGTATAGAATAGATGAAATACTGTTCTCTCCATTAATTTGGAATTCAAGGATGCAGTGTTTAGCATACAATCATTAAAAGTTAGAAGGGACCAATAAGGATCATCAAGTCCAACTCCCTAAAGCTCTACTGTATGACTTAGTATCATCCAGGTGCTCCTTGAACTCTGGCAGGCTTGAGACTTCCCTGGGAAACCTGTTCCAGTGACCAACCACCCTCTCAGTGAAGAACATTTTCCTAATGTGCAGTCTGAAGTTCCCCTGACATGGCTTCATTCCATTTCCTCATATCCTACTGCTGCTCACCAGAGCAGATCAGCACCTTCTGTGTGTGCTGTCTCACTCCAGGGAGCTGTGGGCTGTGATGAGGGCACCCCTCAGCTTTCTCTTCTCCAGGCTGGAGAAACAAAGTGATCTCAGCCACCTGTATGGCTTTCCCTTGAGATCTTTCTACATCTTGGTCACCCTCCTCTGGACATGTTCTGATAGCTTGTCCTTCTTGCATTGAGCTGCCCCAAAGTGCACACAGGACTTGAGGTGTGGAGCAGATTCCTTTGGGGGAAGCACAGCACCAAGTTGGTGCAGAACAGGCTGCTGAGCCTCAGGACATGTGAGTGCAGCAAGTGCAGTAGGGAGATGGGGTGGGAGTTGGTAGCAGGTCATGCTGCTTGCAGGGCTGATGTCTTATGTCTGGGTTTTGTTTGTATAATGTAATTGTAATCTGTTCTGCTGACATTTAGCTATGTATAACACTGATGCCCTGTAATTGGGACTCTACTTGCCTGAAATAAAGACCCAACCCTATGTTTAACCACAAACTGAAAAAGCAAAAAAGAGAAACAATGCCAAAATTACAGAAAACTATTGCCAGTAACAAGCTGCTTGGTCTTCCTTATCTTCTTGCTTTAGAAAAATTGGCATCTTAAGGAAGTCTATGGATTGTGATCCTACATTCCTTCTTCTCTGAGTTTAGGAACAAATTGAAAAGTTACTGGCTTGCAGCTCTGTGTGGCACTGGGCATTTTTTGTATGATGTGAAAGTTCTTAAAAGCATTGCATGAAATGGCCTGAAAAGCTGTCCTTAAAAGTGATGGTATAATCTTAGGATTTTTTTTGGTCTTGTATGTTTGGATGTTAGATATTTTTTTTTTTTTTTTTTTTTTAAGATCAAGGAGATGTTGAAGTGACTTTTTGTTCTTCCTTAAAGTTATGTAGTGGTTTGAGTTTTGGGGGATTTTTCTGGGAGGGGGTGGTTTGATGGAAGGGGGTTTTTTGGTGGTTTTTGTTTGGTTTTGGGTGATTTGTTGATTGATTTGTTTGTTGATTTTTTTTACTTCTTTCACTTTTAACTTTCTACCCTGTGTCTTAGTCTTTCTTTTGGGGAGTTTTACCTGAAGGCTGCCACTTTGACTTTTGGGAACTGGGAAACTGTTTTCTCCCCTAGTCTTTGCTCTTCCCAAAAGCCTGGCATCTTTTTCCAGGTTGCTGGGAAGAGCTGTGGAGCACCACAAAGTGCTTCTCCTATCCCCTCTGTCAGGTGAGGGTGTGTGCTGTTACTGCTTCATTCCTGAGGAACTAGGGAGGAGCAGAGGAGGAAACAGAAGTGGAGTTTTCCTGCACAGCAATTCTGCACTATCAGTTAATTTAACACAAATCTAAAGGGTATTTGCTTGGTGTAAATTAGTGGTATTGGTGTAATGAGTTGTCCTGTCCTTCAGGACAGCCTGAAATCGATGGTGTCTGGTTAGTGGAGTTGATTTGGTAGAGGTTACTCTTTTTCTTTTATTCTGTGCTCTTTCCCAGCTGTATATGCATTTAGTGAGAGAAGTGGTGGCTGTGCAGGTATCTGGCTTGTAAATTTGTGTTGCAGTGGTTAAGGAGTAAAAGGATTGTTGAAGTTTGAATTTTTTTTTTTTTCATTTTTTCTTTTCATACGCCCATATGTGTGATCTTTATTAGAATGTTTAGATACCCTCATATTAGCTTGGCCAGAAATACTTCAGTCTACATTTATTGTAAATTGTTTATTTTGGGCTAGCATACTCTCCAGCACGTTGGTTGAGTTCTATCTGCAGCACAGGATAATAAAAGGAAAACTATTTGCTGTATCATTACTGTGCTTCATTTGGCCTTGAGGCTACTTCTAAGGAAGCAAATAATTAAAATTTAACTCTACATCCTGTTGTTCAACTGTTCATTGTTTTATATTATTTTATATGATTTGAAGAAGACAAATGGTGGAGGCAGCTAATAATTAACAGTTCCTTCAACATCCAAGCTTCTGGATTAGCTAGAATAGTCACTGGCACTCAGTTGTAATGGCAAAGGGGTTTGCTTGACAAGTTCATTTTAATTTGCTTCCCAAAGGAAACACATTGAGCTCCTGGAAGAACTGTTTTTTCCCTCTTCTCCAAATCAATATAAAGCTGGGCTTTGTCTCACTGGATTATGTTGTCTAGGAGTGAAAATCCCTGTCCTATTCCCCAAATGTTAAATTATGCTATATGTTTGTCTCAGCATAGGCCAAAGATATCTGAAGCTGGTCTGACTGCTTGCAAGTTCTTGTTACCCTATGCTAATCCATGCCAGTTAGCCATACTTTGCTCCTCTCCATCTTTGATATCTAAAAGTAGGTTTTGTGCATGAAAACACAAGCTAACTATTGTTTAGCTGTCTTGTTGCAATATCAGAGCAAATATACTATGTCAAGTGTGACTAGAGCTTTGAGAATTACCTGTTACCTGGTATATGTGGTTTATCTTTCTTGGAAATTAACTGCTGACTGCCTGGAAAGCTTTGCTGTCTTACTAAAAATTGCTTGTGTGTTGAATTTTTTCCTCTTTTGAGAGTGAGAAACATTGCCAGTGACTAAATAATAAGCTTCCACATGAACATCAAGCAAATAGATATAAGTGAAAATACAAGAATAACCACTGTTGTGTGCTTTGTTTTGGAGAGTGTTCACATCAGACTTAATAATATACAGATCAAAAAAACCTAGTAATTTCTTGAAGAAGTAAGGTGCTGTCTACTAGCTCTGACTGGCAGCCTATTGCTGTGGGCAAAGCATATGCTGTGAGCTTTTGCTTTGCATAGGGGTAAAATCCTGCCTTGCTTTCCTTACCAGATGTGGTAGGAGTTGAAGTCTCATTTGCTTTGAACAGCAAATTAGTCTCTTGCACAGGCATGTCTGAATGCCTTTCAGGATTTACATATGTGTCCTGTTGATGGCCCTGCACTTTGGTACAGATACTCTTCTTTTTGTTTTGTTTGCCTCACTGAAATTCATGCCAAGACTTTACAAATCACTGCTCAGTACTTAATTTTGGATAAGCTGTTTGATGAAATAAATATGTAGTCTTTTCCTGCTCTAAGAGGTATTTTCATTAGAACAATTTGTTGCAAAATTACTTAAGTCAGTTTCCAAAGCATGTATGGTATCTACATCTGTTCCTGGAATTTCTTATTCTCTGTTCCAGTAACTTAGAGAATTTTCATTGTCCATTTCAGGGAGAAAAGGTAGTTTCACAGACTACCTGCTAGGAAAAGATGCATCTTTTTGTACTCTGAAGAGTTCTGTTCTTTTCTTTTTTTCCTTTTGCAATCAATGTTAAGAGAACTCGTAGTATAAAGATGCATTTTTGTCCATCCACTCAACAAAAAAATAATTTATTAATAATAATAGATTTGGTTTGTGAGGATGAAGTATGGATTTATTTCAAGAGACATATCTATATTTTAAAAACCTCTATTTTGAAACATCATTGTATGTTTTTAAAATTGATGTTCTCAACCTCCTAAATTGCTGTGTTATTCAGGGGACTTTAGAATTGGTTCTTTTTCTCTCCTATGCAGTGCTCATGTGTTACAAGATATGAAGAGCTGCCTATTAAAGAATTTTGTAAGATAGTGTGAGACCTGTTGTTATTGAACAGAAAGGTTCAGGTCGTGCAGAAAAATTGGAAGAGAGATGAACATGTAGCACAGCAGTCATATAATTCTTTCAGTAAGATGAAGAAAATGAAAAGGCAGAACTAATACATATTATGTTTCAGTCTCTAAAAGGAAAAGAACAAATAATAGCTGCATTTGAAAAAATTAGACTAATCTCGTTCTTTAGTCTTTATTCTATTCTGCGGAATCAGCTGCCAGAGAAAATGTGGGTGCAGTGGGTGATATTTGATACTGATGTAGGTAAATACTTGATGTATAGGATTGTCTCATTTGGAAAGGCATTTTTTAAATTCCTGACTTGAGAATTTTTCAGAATGTGCACATGTAAAACAGTAAAGCTTGTTCCAAAGTTTTACTGAGATATTTAATTAATTTATTCCAAATATGCTAATGCAGACATGCATAGTTAATGTCTTGCATTGCTCTGGAAAATTACAACTCTTATTTCTATTAAGACTCTGTGTGCTTCCAAAGTAAAAAGTAAAAGAACCTTTTGCAGTGCTATAAGAAGTCTGTTATTTAGCTTTAAGCTGTGAAAGCAAGCTTGCTTGGTATCACTGCTTTTTGGTGCTTCTCTACATGTGCTCCTGCTTGTAATCTGCAATGCTGTCTATCAAAACTGGTAAGGAAGGGTTTGTCTTTTTGTAGTCAGGAGAATTTAAAATTATTTGAGCGTGTGTACCAGTTAATGAAAAGAGCAGTTCAACTAAAGACATTTCACAGTGACTGCTGGATGCTGGCTTTCCTAGAAATGTTCATTTCCTGATTTTTTGCTTCATCTTTGACTTTGCTTCACTAAACAAAGCCTTGTACATCACAACATTCATTTTAGATTAAACCATTTCTAGAGATTTACCTAAATGAGACAGGATTTAGGATGACAAGGATTTTTTTCTTTCTTTCTCAACTTTGTCTAATTTTTATATGATAGCTTTCTAGGAGGATTTGATGATTGTAGACTAAGATAAATTTTCCTCAGTGGCTAAAGTGATGGCTTGATAGGTTTTGCTCAAAGGGACTTTTTTTTTTTTTTTTGTCAGATGCCATCTCCTTCAATGAGATCCTGAGGTTCTACTTGCACAGTACATTCAATTCCTGAATTTTGAAATAGGCTTCCTAGAAATGGGACTTCCTATGGTATCCAATGCACTTATTCTTCAGCTAGGGTTTAAGCTGTGATTATATTCTGTGTAGAGGAATGTGTCTGTTGTGTGAAGCTTAGTTTGATTTTTGTAGATTGCTGGACTGATCTTTGTCTCTCTTTTTTTTTTTTTTTCCCTCCCCTGAATAAAATGCAGCATATTTTATATTCCTTTACTTGCATCTCTAAAGCTTTGTTTTATTCTTTCAGTAAAGCTGCTATGAACAGTGTGACTGCAACTAGCCCCAGTGCTGAAATTAGTCCCTCCCTGTGCAGACTCTCACTCTGATATGCACTGATGGCTTTGCTGAAAGAAATTACCGTACAGACTTCCCAAGCTTAGTCCCCCTCTGGGGCTCTGAGCAAATTGCTTAGCTTGTCTGTCCTGGTTTCCCAGCTGTGGAGTTGGAGTAATTTATTACCAGTGTCAGTCATAAGAATGCTGAGGGTTAATCTGGGAGGACTGTATCTGCATAGTGTCTTTAGAGTGTCGAAGCAGTAATATATAATTGTAATTTTATTATTAATATTGGTTATTTCATTAAGGTGTAATTTTCTAGCAACATTCATGTAGATTAAGCTCATTTCGTCAATAAACTGGCATCCTTCCAGCAGCATTAACTCAGTTCAGACTCTTTGTCTAACAGTGAAACCTCATGAAACATGTAGTTAGATCTGTAAAGAAAACAGCAAATGCTTAAAGAAACCCATACTTTCTTGTTTTTAATCTAGACTGTGGACATCCATAAAGAAAAGGTCGCTCGCAGAGAGATAGGCATTTTGACGACCAATAAGAACACATCAAGAACTCACAAAATTATAGCACCAGCGAACATGGAACGTCCTGTAAGGTATATTCGAAAACCTATAGACTACACGGTGCTGGATGATGTTGGCCATGGCGTAAAGGTAAGAACTCCTGGACACTTGAGGACTCCAAGTAGCACAGACCAGGAGACAGGGTCGGGGCAGAATGTTACTGATACTAAAATGTTTAGTTCCTTTATGATAGGAAGGATTATGGGTGTGATATGCTTCCACATACAAACATTTCAATAACAAAATGGATTGTTTTATAGTGAGGGTTTTTGAGCAATATTTTCCATAACCTTGTGACTGTCACTGATAGTTACAGTGTCTAGAAATAAGGACTCATGATCTTAGTCTAATGACTTGTCAAAAAAGCCATGACTGGCTTTTAAAATTATCATTACTTCCTTCTCTACATTAAGTTGTCACTGCCACTCAGTTTTTCTCAATAACTAAAGAAATAAAAGAAGTAATCTCCTATGGGGAAGTTTGCTAGAGGGGGTGGAGGTTTTTGGTGAATGAACAAAAGAAAGGGGTTCAGCTAGTTTGCATTTAAATCTCAGTGGCATTTGATGTCCTGCTCCCATTGGATAGCCTAACTTTCCTTTTCTCTAAATAAAAACCTTAGAAAACCTTAATAAAAAACCTAAATAAAAACCTTAATGTCTGCCTCTTGAAATGGTTGTTGTTAGAGCGAATTAATATAACACCATTTGTTCCCTGGTCATTTTTATAAAAGATGTCTTTGTATCCCTCTAGACCAGGTGTTCAAGGTATATTCAGTTTGCAACAATCTTCTCTTGGATGGCATTTATTCAAAACTTGTGTATCCTCTAAAGCTTAATGTGCTCTGCTCAGTCAGTTGTGCAGCTGTATCAGCCCATCATGTGCCCTTTGAATCACTGAACTCGAGACCAGGTCTTTTGGAATGACTTGGCACAATGGAGTACCACGGTACCTCCTGCTTTGTGGTAGCCCTCCAAATGTCCATAGGAGTCTAATTGCAACACAAGTTGGAAAGCAATTCTATACCATGACAGCTGTAGACTGTGAATTAATGTAGTGACTTTGGACTACCTAATTTTTTTTTGTTTTGTTTGTAGGTGAACCTGTATTAAACCTGTAACTCTTAGGATTGTTTTACAGTAATAAATTAAGCCAGTCTTGATGGATAACATTCTTGTGTAAAAGCCTGACAGATGTGTTCTGAATTGCTATAAAATAGAAACACCAGAGTCAGATGATTTTTCATTATAGCCTGCATTTGAGGATAATGCTCTATGCATAGAGAGTACAGAAACTGGGTGTCAGGTTATTGGTTTCTGCATTTAAGTGCTCCAGGGATCAAGTGCTGTAGAAGACTTTAAAAGTCAAATAATTACTGTTAGTATCTGAAATTGATGCTTTGCTGAACTACTTGCATTGTACAGACTCAAAACAGGTTGCTTGATCCATGAAGGCTGAGGTTATTAAGGGTTAGCTGTTGCATTTTCCAATATCAGTATTTGTTTTTGGGAGCAAAAGGCTGGTGTCTTTATTCACGTTGACCCTCTTTTTTTAGTGGCTGCTGTTTACCCATTGCTGGGTTTTGGTACAGGGTTTTTTGAATGTTAGTGATTTATTCTATACTAAAAGCTTGGTCTTTTCAGAGGTAAAAAAGCCTCTAGTAATAACCAAATTGCTACTCAAATGCAAGACAAAGCTTGTATACAAATACAAAGACAAGCTGCAAATTATGTCTTGGTATTGTTTCTTTGAGCGACTTGCCTAAGTGTTGTACAGCTGTGAAAAGCATGAAACACTTGATATTTTCTGTGTAGGCTTGTTACACAAATGAAATAAACTGCCAGCCAGACCTCAGGTATGTAGTTCAAGGTGGCTGCCATGCATTAGAGACACTGTTGAAAAGAGAGTGCTGAGTTAGTGACACAATTAAATGTTTTAGCCTCCTTTTTACCTGGGTTCCAAGAGTGTGATGCAGATCAAGACTCTGGAAGAAGTAGATTGCTTAGTCACTTAGATGTAGGTAGTGGTGTTAAAGGAAAATCAAACCAAAACAACTTAAGCTGGATCAAGTGCTCCTGGAAATCAGCACTAATGAAAGATGGTGCTGAGAATCTGAGTTGCCTCTTGAATCTATGGTAACAGGAAAGCATACAATAAACTGAATTACAAACCTTGTCTTGTCCAGAGTGGCCTTAAAAGATGCTTCAGTGTCTGTTAAATGTTTCAGAAAAGTTGGACAGCAACATGTCCAATAAGGCCTTAGAAAATATGTTTTTCTAGAGAAAAAGAAGTTTGAGGTCTGCTTAGAGCAGTTGTCAGTTTGACTAACTTGCCAATTCTTGAATGTTTTCTGCTGTAACAACTGTCAGTAAAATACAGCACATGTATTGACATGTAGGTATTAAATGAAAATTCTACAGAGTTCAAATTGTTGTATATGACAATTTATTGCTGTTAGTGGGACTCTGTTCTGGTATAGGATTTGATGAAGAAACAAAGGAAAAATACAAGGAGGAGAAATCAAGGATGCAGACTGGAATCCTGTTTCTGCTTTTATGTATTTGAATACTGATCCTAGGAAAAATGTTGTTTAAATAGACAGTATGTTTTGTGGGGTGATCCTGAATTGTTTCATATGGAAAGAGCTGATAAAAATAATGTCTCACAGAATTAAATAATGAAATTAGGGAGGTGTGCAGTCCTCAGGGTAAATGCTGTCTTCACAATACATCATCTCTCTGAGCAAATGCAAAACCAGCTCGGGTGTATACTCACAGTTCATTTTCTTTGTTTGTCTCTGCTTGTCATGGCTGTGTAGAAAGGATGCAAAAGCAGATGCATGTGCTTGGGGCATGGAGAAGGGCTCTGCATGCCTCCCTCTGTCTCACGCATGCAGCAATTTCTGTGGGGGCAGGTGAGGGTGGAGGTGGCAGTGATGGGTAAGCAGCTGCTCTCTATAGCAGGTTTCCTCACTGATGGGAGACACTTCCTTGGAAGGCAGTGCTGTTTCTTCCTCCAGCAAGGTTGAAAAGCTTTTGTAGAGCATTCTAGGGTCACAGAGGTGCTTTCTCCTTCAGCCTGAAACCTCCACTGCAGCCCCAAAGTGCCCCAGCTGCTGCACTTGCTGCCCCTTCCCTTTGCAGGGACAGATGCAGACAATATCTCCAAAAGTTGCTTTTTTAAAATATGTGTCCCTATGAAGCCAAGGCTCACATCAGTCCAAATCGGGAGAGCATTCTAAGTGGGTTTGCTATCAAGGAGGCTTTCCTCGGCAATCCAAATACGTGTTGATGACTCCAAGAAGCACACAGGGAAGCATTTTTGCTTGTCTGTTAAGTGGTTGCTCAGCTGTCACCCTCTGGGCATAGGGGAATGTAGCTAAAGTAATTCTTTGTAAACAAGAGTAAGTGTCATTATCTACCTTCCTGTGTAGAGCTTGGTTTAAAATTATTAGGCAGAGGCTACTTAAACATTTCCTTCCTCCTTTTTTTTTTTTTGTGAAGGGAAAGAAAAAAATACTGTGCCAGCAAATAAATAGGTCAAACACAATTACTTATACAGAAAATTCTTAGTTTAAGAGCAGGGAGAAGGAGGAAGCTTGGAGGCTGCCTTAAAAACCTTAAATTTGCCCTTAAAAGCCACATTCAAATTGTCCTTTGAATTTGTTATAATCTTCTTTTTGAATAGAAGGCAAGTGGAATTGCAGCAATTTATAAAATGGCAGCTAAATAGGAAATTGAAGTGATGATGCCTTATGGTTTAAGGCAGATAAAAGAATACATGCCTAATTGAAATGCCTAATAGCTATAATTGGATCAATTTTATTTTATGGAACTAATAGTTCTTCAAAACCAAACTTGAATTGTATATGAAGATTGATCACTCTTCAGTTTTATTTTAAGGAAAAAAATTGTAATTTTGTCACCATAAAGAAATTTGCATTTCAGCACATGGAAGCTGTAAGAAGCTTTTGAGGCCAGAAAGTTAAACAGCAGTTAAGAATTCAGAAATCTTTCTCAAGCAAATGGAAGTTGGAAGGACTCCCTTGAAGTAGGGATTGCGCCAGAACTCGACAAACACTAAGCTTAGAGAAGAGAGTCTTGCTCTTACCCTTGTACTTCTCAGCATGTCCTACTTGTCCTTAAGCAGTCCTTATGCTTTTATCTGTGTCAGTGCAAAATGAAAATGCAGATGAGATGCTGATGTGAGGGTGAAGGGCTACTTAATCGAGCTTACTTACCCTTTAGGATGAGACTGTTTATGTGTAGGGCTGGAATACTAAATTTTAAATAATTCACCCTAATAAAACCCAAGTGAGATAGGGATCCTGAACTGGAGCTGCTGCTGCCTTTGTCCCCTTACCAGCCTCTGTCAGACATTCATGCTTCAAAGGATGTCATGTTGCCAATTTCATTAATGTCACATCATCCCTCTGGGGTCACGGCCAAACAGTAAATATTGCTGTAGGGTAAAGAATGCTTCTCTGGGGGAAAAAAGGAACTTCCTCTTGCCAACTCTAATGACTCTGTTGTGAGTGTTAATGCTGTGTGCTTTCCATAGGGCACGTGATACTGGAAAGTCAGAAGTGTGCCTAGTGTCATCTGATATAATGTAGGTTCCAAGCCTTTCAGCTTGCAAAGGAAACACAAAATTTGGAGATCTCTTTATTTTCTAATTTTTTTTTATGCTAGCCTTACTTTATTGTAGTTAGTTTCAAAGTCACCAGCTCAACTGAAAAATCTTGAACTATTTAAAAGCAGGAATCTAGGTGTCTTTCTCTGAACAAGACTAATGAGTGCTGAGAGAACAATGTTAAGTTTGCCTATCATCCACAACAGGTTTTTGTATGCTAGTGCCTTTTAATTGGAAAGTTAAAAAAAAAAGAAATAAAGGAGAGAAGCAATACTGACAAACTACACCTGGTTGCTGCTAACAGAAGACTAATGACTAGATTGCAAATATTAGTAGGAGAGGTTAAATTTCCCTGAAGAGAGACTTACCTACATATGTTCAATTTCTAAATAAATACTCATTTGAAACCTACATTTCCTCAAAATAGTTGGCTTTACTATAGACTATAAGGCAATGAAGGACAAATAAAAGCTTCTGACTCATTCTGATAAGAAAATTGAGACACAGGAATCATTTCTTTAAAACTGCACAAAACTAGTGTGGCAGAAGTGTCTGACCCCCACATACAGTCTGCCTGTTGAACAACATCTTTGAACACATATTCTACCAAACTCTTACCTTGATTTCTCTAAGGAAACCATGTTCTAGGTTTGGTGCTCTACTGTATCATTTCCTCAGGCAATCCCTGCCTTCACATACAAGCACCCTTCTAGCTTTTGTTTTTCTTGCTCTGTGTCACCATGTGGTATTTCAGAGCTGCCTCACCGATGATACAGAAGGCAATCTTGTGCAAAATTGCCTAGCTGCACACAAATAAATAATAGGCTTTCAAAAGGTCTTATGGCCAGCTACCTTTCTGTAGGGGCATTCTCCCATGACTAATAGAGGAAGTACCTTTTTAAGTAGAAGGGAGGTTGACTAAAGAGTCAGGAGTGACCATGTGGGGGTTTTTTCAGTTGTGGCTGACAACTGTGATTATTGGTTGAAGATAAGAGATCTCGGGCTGACTATTGCCTTTACAGACCCTATGTATGAAAGTTCCAAGTTTTCCAGATATTTACCATTAATGGAGATCAGACTGGCACACTTTTTGAGCCCTTGTTTCCATTGTTGAGCATTTATATTGGGTGGTCTTTAATGACCTCTTTCAGTCATCCTAGGTATGGCAGCATATAGAGTGAAATTGGCTGTTTAAATTCAGAAGTCAGAGAAATAATGTGTGAATATAGCAAGGGAAATATAACCTGCATAGAGGTTTGAACTTCCTGCACTCCAAAACTGGAGAGTTCATAGCTGAAATGTGCAGGAGAAAGTTGCTGAATATCAACATGATAAGGATTTTGCTTCTGTGTGCAGGTGATCTTTTGTGTACTTACAGATAAATTTGCTCACATAAGTGAGTTATTTGCAACCATCCCTATCCCTAGTTTTCCAAGCACAGTTTTTAGCTCAAAGGATAGCTTTATAGTTCCTTGAATCATGACTAATGTTCCCCCATGACTTGTTACTTGGCATGAAAACTATTAAAAATGGTTAGATGGCTGCCTCCTGAGGCCAGCCAGTGAAGTCCCTCAGTGTCTCAACAAACCCTTGACTGCTGTGGGTACTTCTGATTTCCTCACACCCTTCCCTTTCAGGCCATTCTTGTTCTTGTCTCTTTGACCTCAGTTACAGTGACCTGCAGTACTGCCTTTGGGAGCAGGTGTCTTTGTACTTGTCAGACTACCAGAACTGAGTATGCCGGCATTGCCAAGAGAGTTGCCTTAAGCAAATAAGTCTCTTGGTACTAGCAGTCATTGCTTGTCCTTCCAAACCCACAGCTTAAATTCTAAAGTCCAGGTGCTCTGAATTCCTGGCATGAGTTACAGGAGTAGCCTCAGTTTTGGCTTGGATAAATGCCTTGCATGGCTGTTGCAAACACCTGTTCTGCCCGTTGCTTAAATTGCTTTGCTCTTTTCCAGCCCACTGCTGGCTCTCAGTCCTAGGCTGGCCTGCTCTCCCATGCTGTCCGAACCCTGTGGATGTGTCACTGCCCTAGCTGTGACATTTTGGAAATGCAGCAGCATTGACTCTTATTTCTCGAACCTGACATTTGGGTTCTTTCTCTTAGTTTTGTGACAGCCCTTAAAGCTTTATCCAGGACAGCCACATGCTTGTTGGGTTTGCCCTGGAAAGGCAAGATAATTCTGCTTGCTTCTTTAAAACATGGTCTGCTATATCATTGCAAGAAACCCCAACCAATTTGCCTACCCTATTTCCTTTCTGGAAACGTCCTGGTCTGTCTAGTTGTCACCCTAAGCATCACAAGCATCCCCAGCAAGCCTACAGACTCTTTTTTGTTCTGATGTGTGTCATCCAGGATGCTGGTATCTGGTTGAGAACTGTCTCCTGTGCATGCAGTAATACAAGTAGCAGGAAGAGAAAGGAATCACGCTCTTCACAGCTTCTGCAGGAGTTCTCAGTGATGCTCTTCATTTTACTAAGCTTTTTTCCTTTTGCACTACTTAAGGGTATCTTGTTTATACCCTTTCAGAACAGTCTCTTCCCTCTTCAAGCTGTGAACCGTATGCATGCTACCACTTCTCCTCCTCATGCCCTGCATTTCCCTCCTTCCTGGCTCTGACCTTCCTAGTACTGATCAGGCACTTGGTGATGGTTGTGTTCTGCCAACAGGCTGGCTGGCCTAGAGGCATTTGTAGAGAGATGCTTGCACTTACATTAAGCACATACGTGCCACTGCTTTTGGTTTCCTGCTGCCTTTTTTCATCACCTTCTTCAAATCACACTGAGTCTAGACCCTGCTGCATAAACTGTTTTTGATTCCAAGCAGGTATTTTAATTGCTTAGAAAGCGTCACATTTGGTTTTCAAACCAAGAAATTCAGCAATGTTGACCTCATAAGCTCAGTTGATTAAAAAAAAAAAAATCCTCCCAATTAATTAGCTTGTTAACCATGATTAAATAGCCATATGGTTCATCTTGCTTTGGTTCATTTGCTTTCCCCCCTTACTTAGGTCTTTTGGATCAGGAGTTGCTCTCCCATGTGAATCCCGGTTCCTTATGTATTCTGGCTTTCTGTTTTCCTGCCTGTATGACTTTTATTTCTATTGACAACAACAGAGAGGATATCTACAGACCTTTTTACATATAGAAAGCAGTATGACAACAGTTTCTAACTTTTCTGAACAATCAAGTGTGTATCTGTCTGTATATTGTTTAATTGGTAGCAAAAGAGATGAAACTCACCTGATATAGTCCTAGAGACAGAAATAAAGGTCAAGAGCTGTTGGACTTCAGATAAATGTTTAGTGTACTTAGCACTTACCTTTAGCAGAAAGGTTTGAAATAAGATGAGGATTAACTGAATCATTGCTACATGTTGATATTCATACTGTCACTGCAGTGGAGGCAGAATGTAACAGGGATTAGGAGGGGGGTGGAAATACTCACCCATAAATGCTGAGTGACACTGCATAAGGGAAGGAAAGAAAGGAAGCTTTGTGGTTTTGTATTTTTGAGGCAGGCAAATTTAGTAGTAGCAGCTGGATAAGAAACCATGCCACCCTTCCTTTTAAGCCTTCAAAAAAGTTTCTAGCTTTGTCTGCAGCCGAGGGACAGAAGCAAGAGTTTAGTTTTTTGGCCTCCTTTTAACAGATTCCTTGTATTATGCCACTGCTGTTGGCAACTGCTGCAGTAAGGGGAAGGGTCACATATTCCTGTGAGAAGAGAAAGCAAATTTCATTACTAAAGGCCTGTTTTAAAAATACACTGCTTGGGAGAGTACTCTGGTGTCTTGGGAACTGAATCTGCATGTTTATCCATGAAATAAGTATATGGGGACAGAGGTGGTTTAAATGCCTGTGAACTCTGCTGATGAACTTCTGCCCAGGCTGGGAGTAAATGTAAATAGATTGACCTTCAAATTTACGTACCAGACCTAAACCTTTTAATCTGAATTTTGGAACAGGATTTATGTTCCTGTTTTTGTAATGTGAATAACTTAAGGACAGTGGCTTTCAACCTCATTTGATTGGTAAACCCCAGCTGAATTTCATTGGCTTTGCAGACCTTGTCAGAAGATTCAAATGCACGTTTGCTGTATTGCATGTTTTAATTACTTTTTTTACTGAGTTCATGGATGCCTTTAAACTAGTCTGTGTTTCCTGGGGGAGGAAAAGAAGATGCAAACTCACAGTTTGAAATGCTCTGCCTTAGAAGGCTTGTTCAGGAAGTAACAGTTTAATTCCAAACCTCAAAACAAAGCATTGGGATCATTTTGGTTTGGGTGTTTGTACTTGCCTTTTTTTTTTTTTTTTTTTAATTGGTAAAATTAATTAATCCTTTCAAAAATAAGAGTGCCTGTATCCCTTTCCCACTCTCCCATGACCCCCTTGTTCCCCCCAAAAATGAAATAACTTGGCTTGAGTTTATTTACAATGTTACATTTTCCTCATGAAGCCAAGTTTTGATTTTTTTTCCTCTGCAATCACGAAGGCTGTTAAAATGATACAGTGGAATCATATAATGACTTGATTCTAAGAGATAAAATTTCAGAATAACAATCCTTATATCCCTGCCAACAGTTTTCAGCAGCCAGCGTTATGCTGACTTGAATCAGATTTCAATCAATAAACCAGAGGTGAAAGGCGCTGCTGCTCATCCTGTTTAAAAATTCCTTTTTCTTTATTTACCATTCAATGCAGCAGCTAGGATTTCTTGAAAACATATGAAGGTTAAATGTCAAAGCAACAGGCCTGTCAATTCTCTGTGTATTGCTGAAGCTGTGGTTTTAACGAATTCTTAAGTGCATATTGCCTTTGAAATAGCACTGATTTGGTTTTGGGCTTGAATGGTCAGCAGAGAGCTTTTCAACCCTTTACTGCCCAGGAGGAACCTGGCAAACAAATCTAGCAAAGCTTAGCTAAACTTAATTTTGACACAAGTGCTTTTCCTGTGGTCACTTCGTCAAATATTGAATTTTCAATAACTGACACAACAGAATCTCTCTTAGTGTTACTGGGATGATCTGATTATCAGTAGGCACAAATAACTTCTTTAAAATGTGATTATCTTTAGTTTAACCTGTCATATCAGTTGTGATGGATCTGCCATTAATTTCTACCTTTTTCCCCCTCTTTTTTTGCCAACGTTAAGTGGCTAAAAGCCAAGGTAAGAAGTGTTATTTCTCCTTTGACCCACAGTGCCTCATGTGACTGATAGTAGAGGCTGCAGAGCCATTAAAACTGAAAACTAGCGCTCTCTTACACTCTCTTCTGCTTTCCATAGGATATTTAGATTAAACATGCTATACTATTTTTTTTTCATTTACAGCATTTAGTGTGTCAATATATCTGTGATACATTGACATCTGCATTTATATATAGATACATTAATTTCTCTAACACATATAGTGCTTTGCTCTGAATTCAGTAGATGCCTTGACTCCCTTCACTTACATTTTTTGCAGGAGACTTCCCAGACAACCTGAATGACTCTGCTAGTCAAATAGCAGGGGCAGATTGAGAAATTCTGGGCCATGCTGGCTGTATTGTACCGTCAGTGTTAAAAGTTTGATTTAAATTATTAACATCTGAATGGCAATGAATACAAATGTGGCTTCCCTTTAAGGAAAAAAATGATAGAAGACATTTGTGCATGAACCTGTCAATTGCTTACCTTTCTGATGTCTGTTGTTAATTAATAACGAAAATAACATTAAGCTTGTGTTTAGACTCTTTGTATTTACTGGTGTCTGTCTCGTGTAGCTGAAAACTTGCTGTTTGACAGCTGTCTGGGAATTCTCACTTCATATTCTTACACTTAAAAAAAAAGCTGTCAGTAATAGAGCTGCTCTGTTATAAAAATAAAATCATGTTTTCCCTTATTTCAGCATGGAAATAACCAGCCTGCAAGAACTGGCACCTTGTCAAGAACAAATCCGCCTACACAAAAACCACCAAGTCCTCCCATGTCAGGCCGGGGAACTCTGGGGTAAGAATGGACTGCCTGGTCCCTCCTGTGAAATAGAAATTTTTAATTGTGCCAGTGTTGGTGTTTCTTAAATTCGTGGATAGATGGCAATTCTGATTGCCTTCAGCAAAAAAAAAAAATCCTTTTCTGTATGAGCCCCTTCAGTTGCATTGACTGTTGTTTTCAGGATGACTGAAATAATTTTTTTTTTTCATGGGGAAGGATTAAATATGGATATAGGTAAATGAGGAGGCTATTGTTATTTCTGACTTTTGGGGAGAAATCCTTAGTGACAGAAACGAATCTTAAAGTTTTCACCTCAGTGGGGGAAAGGCTTTACGAGTAAAGTTCTTGTCTACTAATTTCTTAATATTAGAAGAACTACGAAGTGGCTGTTTGTGCCAGTTGTTTGTGTAGTTGTTGCATTATCTAAGCAAAATTCATGGCATTGTGAACAGAGTGACAACATTGATACTTGCTGGCTTGTGCATTTTTATTTTTATACTTAAATGAGAAAGGATTTTGCTATTCCCAAACTCCACTGGGAGCAGAGTTCCCTCCATCTATTTTGCTGCTGTGGACCTGTGGGGAGTGAAATCTGCTTATCTTGGTGTGCCAGCAAGTAATTGTTGCTAGAAACCAAAACATTAATACTTGAGAAGCTCAGTGCATGTGCCATATGGTTTTGTCTGTTCAGCTGTGCAACATCTTCCAAAAGGCATCATAAATGACCTTCTATTTATTTGTCACACTCAACCCTCTCCTTATACCGTGTGGGACTAAGGCATTATAAATCTGGCTGGCATGGTTGTGTTGGTTTCAGGTGTGTTGTCTTGGAGAGTCAAGAAGTTGGAAAAATGGGGAATAAGGAGATGGAAAAGGGTAGAGATCAAGAGCAGTGATCAAGGAAAATTAGAAGCAGCAACTCCTTTTGTTGAAGACTCAGTGATTTTTAGTCCCTATTGGATGCTTTGGTGGTAGTGTTTGCTGCATATTCCACAGAGAAATTAACCTAGAGGTTTCCTCAGCATGTTTTCTGAAAATTCCCATTGCTGAAGGGCATGAAATCAGTATTCCAATTGTGTCTCTTATCCCAGCTGAGAGAGTTGTTTATCAGCCCTGGGAGCCTGGGTAGCACTTTCATGTCCTCTTGGATGCTTGCTAGTGAAACAGCAGCGTTGATGTACTGGTGAGCTGCCTCTCTCAGTACTCCCCCCGAACAAGCCAGAGCTGTTTGGTTGCCTTGGCTAATGCCTGATAAGGATTAATCAGCTGAATGTCGTTTCTTTCCAGATGAGTTTGACAAGCGGCAGCAGTTGGCTGAGGGGGAGGAATAATGTGGGTTTGTGAGAGAGATTTCTATCTGCCCTTCTTGTTCAGGAAGTACAGCTCTTGTCTTGAGCAGCCGTATTGTGCCAAAGCATGAAATATCACAGGCATGACTTACCCTAATTTATGCATAAAAATCGCTAGAAACCGCAAGGATGCTACTCTTCTCCCTTTGATCCACAAAACAGAGATAAGTATGTAAAACCAGAATGAGCTTAATGTGTAACATTGCCCTTTAAGTAGGTGCTGCCTGTTGTGCAGTTTGTCCCTCCAGGGCAGGACTGTCTGTAGGAATGTGGTGGGGAGGAAGTCCTGCATGGAAATCACAAGAGTGAAGTAAGCAGGGATCTCTTCACAGGACCAGGGAAATATTGTGGAAGTCATTGGGTGCTCAGGTTGGAAGTACCATGGAAGAATATGTGAATTGCTGGAGCTGGATGTGGTGGGAGTAGTTGAAGTCATTCCTTGAGGATCCTGGTGCTCTCTGTAGCTCTCCCTGGTGGCAAGGGCTCCCAGGATCACCCTGAAACACTGGGGGACAGTGAGGTGGGAATTTCTGAGCAGTGTCAGGAAACAATGTTCTTCTCTTTTATCTATTACAATTTATTATCAAAACGTCTCAAAGAAGTGGAAATACTGTAGCTGTTTTCAGATACTGTGGTGCTTCTAGATTAGCTTGTCTATATGAAGAACTCTAGATGATTTTAATATGCAGGGTGTCACCACCTGTAGGTCTGCCAGAAGATATCAGATGTGGAAAAAAGAAGAAATTTTGTATTCCCCACTGTAAGCAATAGAGATCTAAAGACTACCAAATAAAAATGATAAGTAGGGCAGGCTGTTAATATGCTTCCAACTGAAATAACCTTGAAAAGTAAGTTCAGTACTGTTGCTTTTCATAATGTAGAAAGAAAGTTTCTTTCCAGGGAGCTGTATAACTTAGCAACTCAGTTATAACCAGTAGTTGAGCAAATTATTAAATGTCAGTAGTTCAGTATTTTTGGTTTTGCTTAGCTCTGGTGCACTGCCAGATTCTGTGTTTTGCAATGGATCTCTCAGTTATTGGTGAGAACTGAAGAGCTCTGCGATTCAGTACAATAAATGCACTGTTCTTATGGCAGTAAAGGGGTCTGGTAAATAGATCTCAAAAGATCCATGCTGCATTTCTGACTTGATGCAGTCTGCTAGGTTGGAATTCTCTGGGCTTCACTTTCTTGGCCCACAAAATGGAGACAATGAAGCTTATCTATGAGGTACTTTCAGATGTGCTTATGTGAGATGAGGTTTCTTGATTACTGCGTGAAGCAGCGCTCCTAGGAAAAGCGCTGGTGATTGCAAATGTCGTTTGTTCTGTGAATCTTGATTCAGTCTTGCTGATGTCTTAATTAGATGAATACCTTTAGCCAAGAATATTTTTGGAAAGGATTCTGATGGGAAGGGAAGGAGGGGGCAGAAAAGAGGAGATTGGTACAATGGAAATTTGTCATGTGCTGACAGATGTTATACAGATGTAGCTATTGTATGTAGCTATTGTATGTAGGTTGCTCAAATAATGTATTTTGGGTATTTAGTTTATTTTAGGCTTTTTTGACCAGATTATGTGCTGTAGGCGAACTTGTATGGATGTGTCTGTGTAAGAGTTCTTTGGGCTGTTGACTGTGAGCTGTCTACCCTGCACATTGGAATTTTAATATACCACAGTGTGGATCACTGCAGTGATCTTCAGTGAAAAATTTAGAAAACAGATGGATTTTTAACTTCACTTATTTATCCTTTTAATCTTCCAATTATTTATTATTTTGTCTTCAATTTTTTCCTTGACCAGACGAAATACTCCTTACAAAACCCTGGAGCCAGTCAAACCGCCAACAGTCCCAAATGATTACATGACCAGCCCTGCCAGGCTGGGCAGTCAGCACAGTCCTGGAAGGACAGCTTCCTTGAACCAGAGACCACGAACACACAGGTAGGGTCTTTTCCCACAGTAACTCTTTCCTGCTTGGCAAGCCAATGCTTACTAAAGTCACAGAAAAGCCTTGAGGCTTTGTGCCGCTCAGCTTTTTGTTGAAAGGCAAAAAGGTGAGTTATTCCACCATTGCATCAACAGAACTTTACTGCATTGCTGATTTCCCTAACATGAAGAAATGCCTTCACATTCAGTATTCTGAGTGTAGCTTTTTAAAACTCTTTGTTCTTGAATTGCAAGGCTAAATGCTTCTCTGAGTCTCTTGAGCAAGTTCTTTTTTTCAGTTTGATTTTTATCACAGGTTTCAAACTGCAGGGAAAAAACAGATGAAAGAATTCAATGTAGTTAGAAGTAAAAGGTTAGCTTGTTTTTTAGAGAGCTTCTTCCTTAATATTATTCTTTTTTTAAAAAACTCCCAGTAGGCAGTTAAATATGGTAGGTCACTAACAGAGATTGAGAGAGTATTTTAGTTTAGACACAGTTGGTGATGAAATACTGTCAGAATTAAGTAAGTTCTAAATGTCACTGCATGAGGATCTTGTTAGTCTGTTTAGCTGGCTACTGTGAATGCTCCTTACTCCTGTCTCACAAGATCTTCTTTTATGTAGGCTGCAGTTGGAAATTCAGCTGCAACCATGGTGACAAGATCAAGGTCTTCAGCAGACAGATCACTAATTTTGAAGGAATTATCTTGGCTTCCATTTCAGATCACTGATTTTCTTTTTTGTAATGTTGTTTTCTAAAGATAGATACTTGAATAATTTGCACTTGACTCTTGACTGGTTTATAGTTATGCAGGAGTGGTAAATAAACTAGAACTTCACTGAATACTCTTAATGAACATGGATGAACTAAAGTGAAGTTGTGGCTTCGAAACATCTTACCTGCTTAGTTTCTTTTACAATATCCATTTAATGCATATAAATTCAAGACTTGAACTAAAGGAGTGCTCTTAAATAAGAATAAGGGCAGATTCTATCTGAATTTTGATTCTTTTTCAGTTCCCTTTAAGAAAACAGATGTTATGGCGTCCAAAGGCGCATGTAGAAATGTCATCCAGTAGTTCACTAGTAGTTTTGCGTTTCTGGCTTCTGATTTGCATATCACATAGCATTAGTTAGACAAATTTTGAGCTGGCTGTACTGTTACCTTTCAGACCATCTTAGAAACAAACTTCTTGTACATAAAAGGTGTGCATGGGTTGTGGGGAGTGTTAGGCAGAAAATTAGGCACACCATTCCATACACCCCACCTCAGGTAGTTTATCATATCCATTCTCAGTTGAAAACTTAGCAATCTAAACTTATGCTCTGAGTAGGGGAAATATTCCTTCAGCTGACAGCATAATTAATCCTAAATAATTATTTAGCATTTAGCTATGAAGTCTTCCAGCCCCAGCATAGTACTTTCAATTATTACAAGGCCCCTGAACTACTCCTGCAGTTGTTACTCCATTGCCTAGAACCTGCATGGTTGATTACTTTTTTATTTTTTGAAGCATTTAATTGCACATTTTGTTCATAGTGATGTTTATCAGCTTAGCTAATTCCATTTATTAGGAATGTAATGCATCAAGACTTGATTATCTGTATGCAGTTTGTAGGCAAAGACAGAGGCATTTAATAGGGAGTTTTTCAACAGTCTGTAATTGAGTTAGGCTAGCCGAGCTCACACAAGAAGTGTGACTGTTGATATGCTTTTGTAGGAGATGCTGTGCTAATACTTGTGTTGTTGTTCTGCAGTGGCAGTAGTGGGGGAAGTGGCAGTCGAGAGAACAGTGGCAGCAGCAGTATTGGCATTCCCATTGCCGTGCCTACACCGTCACCGCCGACCATCGGGCCAGGTAGGTGGGACTCCTCCCACGCTGACTGCAGGCTGCTTGTTACTTCCTTGTGTTTGCACTAAACATGATGGGGTAGAAACTGTCCTGAAGCACAGTCCTACTCAGGAAATCACTTGTGAGTGCCGAGTGATGTCTGAAGTTTTAATTCTTTACCAAGAGTAGTTGCAGGCCAGTCAGTTACTGAATAATGGATGGTTAAAATACCTGTGCTGGTCCATGTTTTTATAAGACAATCAAGGGTGTACAAGGGGAGTAAAAGGCAGATGTATCCTTTTAAAGCATATCTGTAATTTGGAATGTGTCTATAATTTGGCATTTCTGGATGCCCTGAGAGCAGCAGCAACTATCTACATGTTTAATGGGAAACATTGGCTTATTAAATAATCTGCTAACTTTGCCATCTGTGGTGAAAGAACCGTGAGGGATTTCTCAGCGTTGGAGGCACACTCCCCTGTGTTTAAGAATGATGAATGGTGAGATTGAGTAGGGTCCTTCCTCATTATTATTATCTTAGTAATGAACCAGCCCAGTCACTTATTTAACTGTTTGCAAGCCCATAAGACATAAGAAAATTTTGGTGTAATGTAATTTTAGTATTGCAGAGATTTTTCTGTTTCTTGGATGACAAGTCTTCTCTTCCTTATATACAGTTAGGCTTCCTTTTCCAGGGCCTTTTCTGGTCCTGCAGTGGTACAAATAGGCATGAAATCTTATTATCATCTGGCATCCCGTAAAAGTCAATGAGAATAAAGATTGATGTATACAGAACCCTGGATAGGATCAGGGTCTGAATTTGTATTAGTTAACTCAAGTTGAATTTTCATATTTGTTTGGGAAGCCCATCAAGTGCCTGTATTTTTTTTTTAACTTTTAATAATGTGGCCTAATAGGAATATAAACTATTTTATTAGCACACATTTCTGTTCCTCCTGGAGCCCCGCCAGCACCACCACTGCCTCCACCTCTCCCGATGGGCAGTCTGATAGGTGAGACTTGTCAATGCTGAAGTGATTGCAGTCATGCTGCATAATCAGTAATCATCTCTTCCTAATGAACTTAGTGAGGGTGTTTTTTCTTCTGTAGTGGGACCTATGTGATTTGATTAAAAAAATCAGTTCTGGGATTTTTTTGGGGTGTTTTTTCAACAAATCTAATCTCCACTAATTTCCTGTGGTTAAAGCCTCTGAAGCTAAATGCATTAGGTATGGAGAAAAGGCTGCTAGTTCCTTGAAATCTTCTCCCAGTCAAGCTAAGGTCCAATTAATCTGATCTATAAGATCTCAGAATATTCAGCTTGAATATTGGTATTAGGCTGTGTAACTCCTGCAGCAGAAACTAAGTCACAGCAGTTGCATTCTAGCTTAGAAATGGTAGTTATGTGTAGGGTGATGTGTGTGTTCTATTCCATGGCCATAAAGTGACTGGAAAGCACAAGTGTCTGTCACAGTGGCTTGGCTTTGATTCCATAATGCTGCAGGCAGGTGTCCAACTGGAAGACTTGAGGATGTGAACTAACAGTTCTTGAGAAATTGCTTCAGGCATTACATACAGCAGTAGGGTGGGATCTAAAAGTAGTACTTTTCAAAATAGACAGGAAAAAATACCCCACCCTTTCCTGTCACAGGCTGATGACAAAAATAATTGATTGAGTAATGAAACTAGCTTTGGAGGCTTTGACCCACATAACCCTTTGCACTCTCCCTTACTGAAATGTTAAGTGAAAGTAACTTTGGACAGCATTGCAGGACTGAAATCTTCTGACTGCTTGCTGCTTGTGTCTTACATAATTATATGATGTATGTATATAGAAGCACAAAACATGTTATTGCAAACTAGTGTTTGCATTTAAGAATTGCATTAATTCATGCGACTACAGCATGTGAAATTCATTAGTTTGCAAGGTGTGATTTTCTGTCCGTCAGAGGTTAATCTGAAAGAGAAAAACTGTTTTGTTAACATTGAAGTTTGTGCAGCAAGTAGGTGGAAGGTAAATATGGGTGTTTATCATGAAGAATGAATGACATCTTTGTCATTGGTGGCATTGGTGATTCTGATTTGTTAGTACAAATTCCATCAATATAAAAGCACAACCAGCAAATATGAATGATAAATATGCCAAGTGTCTGAAGCTTATGACATTTGTTTCACTGTTTTGTGTTGTTTTTTTAGTAGAATGAAGGCACGTTCAGCTTTGCAATGGAAATACTTTGTTCTGAGCAGAATGTGGATTGTTTTTCTGTGTGCCTTTTAATAAAGGGTATTATTTATTGCATGTAGTATAATTGAGATACACTTAAGAGTTGGATTCAGTTTTCTAGTCCAATCCAGTCTCTCAAACTACTCTCAGCATTTTTCAGTGCCCTTTATATGAGTGTTGGTTTATGTTCTGTGTGTTTTTTCTCATTATTGATTGTAATGGGGATGTTTGTATTTCTGTTAATTGCTTGTTACTGACCTTAAATTATTGGAGAACTGTAATCAAGTATTTTCCACGTTCTGGACTTTTTCTGTTTTCTGCATTCTATCCCAAGTAATGCTCTGCTTAAGTCTTTTCCTTGGTTCCTCTGGCTAATGCTTTTCAGCTGCTCCTGGTTCAGCTCCTGGTTCCCAGTATGGCACAATGACCAGGCAAATCTCGCGACACAACTCTACCACTTCTTCAGCATCTTCTGGTGGATACAGACGGAACCCTTCTGTGACTGCCCCATTTTCTGCTCAACCTCATGTTAATGGCGGGCCTCTTTATTCTCAAAATTCAAGTAAGCTGCTGAGCTCTGAAATCACAAACTGTTTTGAGCAAAATGATCATAAAAGCATGCATGGCATTTTAATTCATTTATGAAGAGCATCAATGAGATAACTACTTTCTTTCCTGAAATAGAAGGAAAAACAAACAAGAAAAACCATATTGAAATTTTACAGTGATTGCACTATAAGCAATTATACTGTTTTCCCCCCTGACTTGTTTTCTGGTACTCATGACAAGAAATTATTAGGATTGCCTGTCTAATTATAGGCACATTATACTTGGCATTTCAGGTGTGCTTGGAAAACATAAACTAAACCCAGGGTTTTTTGCAGGAGACCTAATGTGATTGTAGTACAGTCCCCCACTATTTGGATAGTGGCAAAAGAATAGTATCTGAGCACAATGCTCAGGTTCCTGTCACACAGTTCCTCCCTGTCTCTGTCCCTTTCTTAAATCCTTTACTGATTCCAACTTTCTCCTTTGTTCTTGGCTGTTAAAGAGCTCAGTCTCTCTCTTTTAGAAGACAACTTCTCTGTGCTTTCACACTAGTAGGAGTACAGAAGGAGATGAATGAGGGAAGGGATGGATGCCATGGGCAGATGAGCAGGTTTTAGTCAGGAGCCTCCCGCCTGCCTACCCCAAAGG
This sequence comes from Muscicapa striata striata, assembly GCA_030060385.1. Taxonomy (NCBI): domain Eukaryota; kingdom Metazoa; phylum Chordata; class Aves; order Passeriformes; family Muscicapidae; genus Muscicapa; species Muscicapa striata. The sequence continues at coordinate 490,123 of JAREIS010000340.1, forward strand.
GGCAAACAAGGTTCACTGCAGAAGGATCTGCAAAATAAGGATCTTGGCTGATGGTAGGAAGCTCTATCAGGAAACTTCTTCCTTGTTATTTCCATAAATTTTGATCAAATACACATTGAGGAGTGGTAGTTGTATAATGCTTTTTTCTCAGTAGTGTTCAGAATGCCAAGTCTTTAACTTCAGAGGAATATTTCTTTTGAAAAGAAATGTTGATGTTTGGGTTCAAGATCTCTTCAGACCAGTGTTTGCTGTTGTGTTCTTACTCTTAAGAAAAGAATGCTTTTAAAATACTTGAGACACTGAAGAGTTTTCTGAGTAGTTTAGAAGTATTACATTAGTCAGAAAGCATTTTTATATGAAGACACAGTATCTATCTTTTCTTCTTTTCCAAACCTGATTTTCCTTCTATTCTTGCTCACCCATACTAGCGTTTCATTTCCCTCCACATTCTTATTCCTCCAAATTAATTCACCAAAACAACAGAAACTCCCACCTGCTTGAACAGTTGAGTTCCATTAAATAAACAGGATTTTACTTCTGGGAATAGTTCAGTTGTCTTAAATGCTGTGCACACCACTGTTTCTGAATGTTTACATTTGTCCAAAGCAATTTTTTGCTCAAATGCAGGTGCTGTTTCTTAATCTAGCCTCTCTGGTGTTTTCAAAATACTGATGGTCAGCATTTTTTAAACAGTATTTTGATGGGTGTGTTTTGCTACTTGAAACTGTTTTCCTCTGTTTCTGTAACTGGTGATTATTTTTTTAATGCTACTGTCTTGACATTAAACCCAGGTCCCATGTTTCCTTAAGGTTCTACTTTTCATGCTAACAAATGCTCTGGTTTTTCTTAGATGTTTTCTTCAATTTTGTGAGACACTGTTTGTTCTCCTGCTTTTATTGATCATTTATCCCATACAATTTATTTGATTATTGGTTTTGTAATGAACTAAATGCTTCATTTTAATTCATCAAACATTAATCTTAGTTACAGCTTTATTTAAAACTGTTGCTTACTTGGAAGAACAGAACCTCTTTCAAATTTGGTTCCAACTGGATTATTACCCTGCTGAATTCCTACCTTCACAGGAATTTCTTTGCTCCAGTGTAAGAAAAATTCCACTGAGAAGGGACACAGTATAAACAAATGAGTTGATGTTTTGTTGAGTTTCTGGGTGGGGTTTTATATTATGCTTTTCATTCCCTGCACTTAAGGAGGAGATGTCCTGCCAGAGCTGATAGTTTGAGTGGCTTGCCCTACTGCTCCCATTCCTCTTCCCTACCTGTGCAGGGAAGAGTTGAACATCTGGGCTGTCAGCCCAGTGGCTCTGAGCAGGGGTGTGGTCACATCTCACTACTCACCAGATAGGCACATACTCAGAGAAGATGAGCTTGCAAGGGCTTCCTGAGGAGCTCTGCACACTCCTGTAGCCACTCGAAGCTGTTGAAGCCTTCGCCAGCCTTTTAGGCTGCTGAGTGCCCTCTCACCACAGAAGACTTAGTAAAGCTCCACTTTGCTCTAGACCCATCTTTTTTTTCTACCAGCAAGTAGCAAGGTCCCTTTTTTTGAGAAAACCAAAAATGCAGTAAGCTAGCTGACTGCCCCTGCCCCAGCAGAGCACAGTGACGGAGGTGTTCTCTGTGTGAATGTGAAGTATTGATGCTGGAACACTGTGCCCCATGCAAAAGTTGTTTTTGCTCTGTGTCAGCGCTGCTTTGCTGCACTTGATGTAGCACTCCACTTTGATTTTAGAGGAGTCCAGAATCCTGCGAAACATCACCTCTATTTCTAGTAGTTCACTTTGAAAAGGTAACTGCTAAATTGAGTAATCCTTATTTAGCAGCAAGACAAAAGCTCAATTTTATGTGCTCCCCAGGTGAAGCACAAAAAATGTGTGACAGAGCAGAGCCTTCACAGACACCCTGTGAGCTCCCAGACACAGCTGTTACCTGGCTGAACACGGGCATGCTTTGCTTTTGATCTTCCATTGGCTAACCACGAATTCAGCCTTGTTGGAAACACAAGCTTGAAGAAGGTTCTTGTGTGCGTGTGTTTTTGTTGTTCTTTACATACTTTGTTTTGTGGTCCTCGTTACTGACGGCTGCTTTTGTTTGTTCCCCCCCTTTTTTTTTTTCCTTTGTCCATTTGACTTTCCCCATATGGTGTGTGTGTTGCTACCAGTTTCTATTGCTCCACCCCCTCCCCCTATGCCTCAGTTGACTCCACAGATACCTCTCACAGGCTTCGTGGCCAGGGTGCAGGAAAACAGTAAGTTTGGACAAGCTGAGCTGTTAAAGGGTAGAGCCTACTCTCTTCTAGCATGCATGGCTGGCAAGTCAGACTCTATTTTGTTTCCTTTTCCAGAAGCTAATACCATCTTGCATTCTAGTGTCAATATGCTATTGGAGCTGAAGGGCACACTCTTCAATATTTTATAACACATGCATGATTATTACTGACCCATTTAAGTTCTGAACTGCAAATTTATTACAGAAGTACAGTGTGAAATGTGGCATATGTTTGGTGTGAATATAAAATTGTATTTTAATTGAAATTTCATGTTGAATCACCCAGCCTTTTTCACTAGGAAAAATTGATTAGTTTGTATTAGAAAGACTTATGTAGACTGTCAGAACGTGTGATGTGTAACCATTGATCCCAATACTGTAGCATTTTTCAGGAAGCTGTACAGTCAATTGAAAACACTTAGTCTTAAGATCTAATGTATTACAAAGGAGCTTGTAAGGCATCTCTCCTCTCAGCAGCCCTTCATTCTCTTATTTCTTTGTGTTCTCTTATTTCCCTGCTGAGCTTCTTGCAGCATAGCTCTGCTTGTTAGGTTTGTGACAGGTGGTCTCTAGTTGTGCTGTGTTTATACTGGTGACTCTGCTTTTACCATTACTGCTTGATTCCCTTCAGGTGAGTGTTCCTGTCTCAAGTGCTAGTGCAGGTGTAAAGTCATGTTCCTGATCTGGAGTTTTCCTTTCCTGTAGGAATTTGTTGCAGTTCTGTAAACAACGGACTAAATGTGATGTAAAAGAGCATGAAGTAAATTAAAAATGGTTTTAAAGTGTTTGGGAACAATTTTGAGATTTGCTAGGGTCTCAAGGGCTGCTACTGCACAGTTGGCTATATAGCTGCAGCATCATTTAGGGACCCCAGGTCTGAGTAGCACTGCTGTTCTGCTTCCCATTAGAGATTTTAAATGGTCGTGTTCTGAGTATTCCTCATAAAATTGGAGATGTCTCTCTGGTTCTCTTTCAAAAAGAAGGTATTTTGGTGCTGTGCTAGGTAAACAGTAAGAATCACAGTGATGTAGAATAGTGTGCCACAAAATTTTGTTGAAAACCTTTCCAAAACATTAAATGTAGAGATAAACCTGCCGAAGATGAAGGTTACGGAATGTCTTCACTTGCAGATAAACTTGAGAAAATTGACACCTGCTTCTGCATTGTTCCAAGTATTGTCCTCCTGGAGATAACACAGCCCTTGGGAGAGCGGAGGTGAAAGGCACAGACTGACTTGTGCGTGCAGCAGCAAAATGCAAGCTGACTTGTGAATGAGATGGCAGCAAAACAGCTGAAGCTTGAAATCTGGTCATAGGAATTGTTCTTTATTTTCTTCCTTTCAATAGTCCCTTGGGTTGGAAAGTTATATAATGAGTATGGCTTGGAGCTGCTGCTGCCTCATTCTGGAGGCAGGGGTGTGTGTGGCAGCCTGTGCATACGCTCAGCAAAACTGGCTGTAGAGGCTGTTGTTGAGTTTTGGCATTGTGTGCTAGACTTTCATTGGCTTAATTTTCTGCAAGAAGTCTCTGGTGTTAGGGAGATGTGGGTAGACTTCTCTTTTCCTTTTCATTGAGATCTGCAGGTTTGGAAAGCAACAGGCTCTGCTTGTGGACTTCTTTCGGAGAAGGACAGAGAGGACTTAGAAACTATGTAATGCCTTTTCTTTTTCTCCTGTGTCCAAACTATGGGCATCTCCTCCAGAGAGGTTTTCCAGTGTGTCTGGTGCTCAGGGACAGCTGATTTGATATAAGTGGCTGTACTCTCACACCCAGTCCTTTCAAAAGGAGTCTGCTGGTCCCCATTTAAAGAACAAGGGTGGGAATACATAAAAGAGGTCTCAGTTTGGAGCTATATAAATACTCGTCCCTTTACCCTTTCTCTTTCAAAGTGGCATTTTGCATGAATTTTTCCCCCTCCCCTAGGAGAATTGATGCTATCCTAGAGTCTGGCTAAGTTTAGAACCAGGAAAAGTCTAGGTTAAAGTCCAAGAGGTGAGGGAATACTTCAGTGGAGTGGCACTTGTCTAATTTTCTGTTCCATTCTCTCCCTTTGTTTAAATGTGAAGTTGAATTGTTTTAAATGTTTCCCATAAAGCTCACAGTTCCTACACTGCATCTCAGTTAGAGTATGTCTTGATGCTTTCACACTTGCATTTCCTGCTCTCTCTTTCTTTTCAAATATGCAGCTTTGTTGTTTAATAAATATAACTTCTGTTTTGTATTTTAAATTTTTTTTAAAATTTCCTAAGGTAAGGATTTCTCAAGATCTCAAATGATTGTTGTTTCAACTCTGTATTTTTTTTTTCCTGGCTGCAGACAGAAATTAAGGGGAGAAATACATTTGTGGAAGATGTGCTAAACTGCAGCACAAAACCAGTCCATTCATACACGGTGTTGTCATGTGTCTGTGGTGGATTAATGAAGCCTGTCTGTGAGTGCTATTCAGTAACAAGCAGGACGTAGCATTCACTCTGCCAAAGACTTTGTTAGTCTGTCTCCAAGTGACATAAATGGGCTTCTGTATGGGAGAGGAATCACTAATGCAGTGGCAGCCAGTCTTATGATGGAGGGAGCTGTGGGGTGTCCAGTTCAGCTGGTCAAGCTGAAGAGGAGCTGGGCTTGCAGGTAAAGAATTGGGCCTTCAAGGGAAGGGAGCATGCTGATGCCTGGGCTGAGGCAGCCCCTGCCCCAGCAGCTCCTGCCCTTTTTGCCCCTGGCAGCAGGTGCCAAACCTGTCCCAGTGCAGTCAGTCTGACCCAGACAGGACATGGGAACTGTGCCCAAGTCCCTCGTCAGGGGCATGGGGCTGAAGAGCAAAGGTTAAGTCACCGCTTCGTTCATTGCAGTGTTGTTCTTTCTCTGTTGCTTGGCTTTCTTTTCAAAATTTGTGTGCTGGAGCTGCACATTCTGGAGCCTGATGCCTTATTCCATCAAACCCTGCCTAGAGCAGTGGTTTTCAGCCTGTGTTTTCAGTGTGCACAATCCCAGATCTCTTGAAAATGAATCTGTGTTGCTATGTAACCAAGTTGATGTTAGCAACAGTAGCTTCCTTTCAGTAACTTGTGGCTTCATAGTGCTTCCACCAGGTCCATGTGTAGTGGAGCACATCTCCCTAGGAATAGGATAAAGTGACTTGATGTCCTGCATCTGAGTATGCCATCTCTCTATTTCACTGCCAGCTGCTGTCAGCGTTTCTAGAAGCTAATTTAATGAACTTCCCCAAAGCAACTTGTAATTGTGCTGATAGGAGAATCTCAGGCCAGGGATTTAACATTTTGGATTATACATTTAATTCCTTGAGCACTTTTTCTCTAAGAGCAGCAGCTGCCTGTTGTAGTTTTCCATTTATTAATTGATTCCTGGATGTGTGCACAACACAAGCTTAGTCTGCAAGATAAGGATCTGTACAAAGCTTTCCTTCTGGAGGATTACTTGGCTTTCTCTTACCTGGTTGCATCTTAAAAAGGAAAGAAACTAGTATTTATGATCCACACCAGATCTTTTGGTTCCCTAATGAAGAGAGAGAGGAGTCCAAGGAAGCAGTTCAGAAGTAAACTGAAGTGACTGTTACAGATAAAGGATTTGTTAAAAACCAGCCAGGCTGCTGGCCCAGTCAGAGGCCTGTTGCTGCCTGGCTCAGAGGGTGCCACTCGGAGTCCTCCATAGCTAACGCTGCAGCGCATGGACATTGGAGCAGGAAGCTTTCCTCTCTGCTGATGTTCAGCTTATGCCCCGCAGCATGTGCTTTGACTCTAGTAGCATTTACACATAGATTTGACCACTAATAACAAATACAGTTGTGTGTTGTAGTTAATACAAAGCCTCTCTTTCTAATCAGTGCATGGTATTATAGTGCATGCTGTGTGTGTTGTCCCCCCCAGCCCTTTTATTTACAGTGTACAGCCTCAGGTTTGTTTGCATCTCCACACTGTCGTGATTTGAGAAAAAACAATAATCTCCAAATGTTTCCAGTTGCTGATAGCCCGACTCCTCCCCCACCGCCGCCTCCCGATGAGATGCCGATGTTTGATGACTCTCCTCCTCCTCCACCCCCACCCCCCGTGGATTATGAGGATGAGGAGGCTGCTGTTGTGCAGTACAGTGATCCCTATGCAGATGGAGATCCTGCTTGGGCACCTAAAAACTACATAGAGAAAGGTAAGAAAGTGTTGCAGCAGTGTTAATGCATAATCAGAGGATTAATGGTGTGTGAAGGGAATGAAGGACTTAGCATGGGTCAGATGAAAACAGTCATTGTCCCTCCTAAATCAGAACTCAAACTATGCTTTCCTTAGTTTGTGTCTACACCTAATATGGTAAAACATAATCCTTCTTTGGACAAATTATAAAATACCTTCAAGCATTCTAGAATGGATGAAAAAGCAAACTTCTTCATGAGAAGCAGATCTAAATTGCTTGGCTTTCATCTTTGATGAGCTGGACTTTCTGTACATACCTCAGGATTGCTGGGCAGTCATCTACAAACTGTTGCAAAATGGACAGGAATTCCAAGCCGTATTTATCTCATCAAACTAGGTTACAGGAATGGATTATTAGACTTTGAACTATAAAATGTGTTGAGGCCTCTCTGGAGATTTATCAGTGATTCCAGATCAGCAGACTGTGAACTGTGCTTAGTGTGAGGTCATGTAGTAAACATCTCTTCCCATAAATAATGGACAAGCAGCTTTCCCACCTGTGGAGTTGTCTGTGTTGTAGCACTGACCATTTTGTCAGCAGCAGTGCTGCCAGTTCTCTCATGAGCTGGCTGGTGCTGCAGTGAGTACAAAATGGGGCAAAGTACCTGTGATGTTTGTGGCAGAGCTTTTGTGTTCCATCTTCACTCGAGCTGGACTCTGTGCAGGACATACCCATGGGATGAAAATAACTGATGCAGCACATCATTGCTAGGCATTAAGGCATCAGGTATCTGAGAATATATGTAGGTGTAAAACAGTGGATTCTTGGAATTCATAAAGCTGATCAATTGCATAAATCAATATTAACTTTTGAAGGGTAAGGCTGTGATGTCTGAAGTCCGTATATTCACACTGGTAGTTTTTAACTCCAGTATTGGTGGTGGCAACATTCTTTCCTTGGGGAAGTCTCTGCTTTGTTAATGGCACACAGCAATTTGGAGGTTGGTAAGAGTATTCACCAAGGAGATATTGAAAATAACAGGTGTTGCATCTTCAGCAACTTTCCTGCTTGAACTCAGTGCAGCTCCTTGAAAAGTAATGCCAGAACTCCTTATGACATAAAAGCTCTGTAGGAAAGACCATTCATCTGTGTGCAATGGCTTTAGCAGTGATGTGTACCAACACTGAGGTACCAACAGGGGCCTCAGCAGAATGATTTTTGTAAAAATTTTTTAAGAGATTCGTATAAAGGGATCCAGATACTTTTGAGGTAGTCTGGTCAGAAATGGGTACCACACAAGTCAGTTATTCCCTAACTCAGCTTTTAAGTGTCCATAAGCTGCACTTTACTGTGTCACAGTTGGAGGTACTTCTCTGTCAGCAGCTTACCTGAGTGTTCAGTGTAGTCACCATCCACTTCTTAGTGCTAGCTAAGGTTGCAAGGAAAGTGAAAACTCCATTTTCTGAACCTAATGTTCAACAGGAAAAGCATGTGAATTCATTATTGAAAATCCCACGATAGCGAACTAATCCTTTAATATTTTCTGAAGTACAATTGTTTTTTAATACTGTTGCTATTAATAAAATGCTAAATGTGTCCCTGTTTATTCCACAGTTGTTGCTATATATGACTATACAAAGGACAAAGATGATGAGCTGTCGTTTATGGAGGGTGCAATCATTTATGTGATAAAGAAGAATGATGATGGCTGGTATGAAGGAGTTTGCAATCGAGTAACTGGCTTGTTTCCTGGGAATTACGTTGAATCAATCATGCACTATGCCGATTAAAATCCTTTGCTTTTCAAAGTTTGGTCTTGTATTCAAGTCATACCATGATTATTTACAAGGGGTGACTAAAAGCTAACAGAATTGTCTTAATATACTTTCAAAAAATTGTGCCCATTTCTTCAGGCCATACTGTTTTAATGGTATGATTGAATGTCCATCTCTTGAGTCTCTGGGGACAGTATGTCTTACCTGATGACAATTTGTAAAACAAGCAACTGTCTATAACTGGTTATACTTATTTACTTATGCATTGTTAATTTTATGACCAGCCTAAATATTATGGGGAAGTAGGGTATAATATTTAATGAACCATGATCAGATTGTGCCATTACATTTTTCAGTACAGCATGGTAACTAACACTACGTTAGACTAACATATTAAAACCTGGATGAGAAGTTTAATGTTAGTGCTGGTCATATTACTTTCTGTTTAGACTCTTTGCTCATTCTTGAACTATATTTGTTTAAAGCATGCATACAAACTTATGTATTGAAATATACTTTTTTAAAAATCCAAGATGCTTCCAACTGTTGTAATCTTTACCTGGAGTATTCTCACTAAAGTCTATTCCAATGAGTTGTTTGGGTCTAAGGTGTCCATGTGATTCAAAAAATGGGTGGTCTTATGTATGTGTAATTTGTACCCAAGTTTTTTTAATGAGTAAATTTACATTATGACTTTTTCCATTCATAAATATATAAGTGAACCAAAGGTCTTGTCCATTACTTTGTTGGTTGGCTTGGCAAAGAAGTTTGGAATGCTAACGTAGCAAAATCATGGCTGTGTTATCCCAGGCAATGTACTAAAAAGCAAATGTTTGTAACATGACTTTATCACTAACAGAGGGCAAATAAATTAGATCTGAAACCTGAATTACACACTTATACATACTCTTAAAAGTTCTTTTCTGCCAACACTTAATTTTAGCGAGGGTTCTTGACTGAATCTAGTTACCTGGGTGAAGTAAGTTGGACACCAGCTGTAGCTGACAGTTCTGTGTGGGAACTCTGGCTCTGGGAAGCAGAGGGAGCAGGAGCAGGCTGTCCTCCAGACAGCACCCAGGGGAACACACGTGACAGGAACTTGGCCATTGTTAGGGATCACAGGCAGAGATAGCCAGAGAGGGTGTGCTTCCCTGCTCTACAGATTCTGTGGCTGAAATAGCCTGAGAAGGAATGTGGTAGTACTGGGTAATTACTGTGAGAGGAATGTGTCTGGAACTTCAAAGGCAGCTTCTAGGGTGCTACAGAATATATTCTATAAATGAGTGATGGAGTTGCAGGTTTGACTGGCTGGTGAATCATTCATTTTTAGTGTGAGTTAGAAATACTGAGCCTTTCGTTTTCTGAACAAACATTCTTCTGGCAGCAGTCTCAAATTCTGCATCATGTTAACTGCTAGTAGGTAGCCACCAATAGCATGAATTGGTGTTGTTTTATACTCACTGATATATATAACCAATTAAAATCCACATGTAGTCTTTCAGAGTAAACCAGTATCTCTACATACAATTCCAGGTGCTTCTGTTAAACAGCCAGGGAAGCATCCAAACCATCTCTCTTCACAGGAGTTTACCAGCTCCTGCACATGCATGCTCTGTTTATTAGTGTAAATAAGTGAAATTTGGAACAGCTTCAGTTTTTATACACTGATTTATATTTATTCTCATTGTGGCCTTTGTGCATCGACATGTAAACATCTTCCCCATCCCCCACAATCAATAGCCCCCGCTAAAACAATTGTACAGCACAGTTTGATTTGCTCTGAATTGCATGACTTCCTGCAGTAAAACACTTGAAACTTTTGTTTAAAAAAAAAAGGTAGAACTTAAAAAAAAAAAAAAAAAAAAAGGTTTTTTCTAAAAAAATATTTTTGGTAGCTTGTGTTGGAAGCAAATAACTTTTGAAATGAATTTAGGCACAGTCTGGTAAGTAGCTGCCAGAAGGAGTGGAAGGAGCTCCCTCACTTGTCTCGCATGAGAACCATTTCAGTCAGGTGCACGAGGGCCTCTCTCTCGGGGGACGGCCGCAGCTTGCGGATCTCGCGCGTGGCGGCGTGGCAGTAGCGCTGGGCGAGGTAGGTCGTTTGCTGCACACCATCACTCTGATGGAGGAGACAGACAGAGGAAACACAACTCATCAGCCTCTTCCTGCCTCTTCCAGTCACAGGGGGAGGTTTTAAGGTCAGTGAGTACCCTAACACACCACATTCTGACCAGGAAAGGAAGAGGATTCATTCTGTAATCAGGGAAGCCCAAGTACTAAAACCCATCCATGCTAAATGTAAGTGTACTTACAGAACAGCACTGGAATTAATAACAAACTAGAAACTAATGGTTTATCCCTTCCTCTCCTGCCCTAAACAAAGATGTACAAAACCCTCATGCTATTCTGAAAAAGAGGTATTAATTTTGCACAGGCCATTACTCAGTCTTTTTAGACCAGTCAATTAAAACTGGTATGGGGTGTGCACTGCAGTTACAAGACTGACTGGTAATTATGTGCCACTTATACCAGCTGTTGAATACAGCTATGCCTCAGCTGAAGAACCTGAGTTCACACATGAGCTTTTTACTTATGTGGATTCTATACTATTAGAGGGAAAAAAAGAAAGAGTTCTTCTGTACTTAGCATTTCTGCTAAAACACTGCCAGTAGGATAGCTGAGGAGTTCTGACTTGGCATTGTACATTGCACACTACTCAGCAGGTATTTGACAATGCAGCCTTGCTAGTTCACTTGAGAAACAATGAATTTCAGACTGAGCAGCAGGGAGTGCAGAAATATTTGCTATCAGTCTTACCTGCAACACATATTTCCGTGCACGTTCAACATCTCCTGGCTTACTGAATCTCCTCATTATCATAGCATTCATTTCTGGAAACTAAGCACAAAGGGAGAAGGGTTTGTATTTGCTTTTGAGTTGTTTTCCATGTAGCAGCTGCTGTGCTAAGGTCAGATTGACATCAAAGTCCAGCCCTCCTCCCCTGTCACTGTTGTTGCTACAGGTGTAGTTTTAGGTTCAGACTTACAGTCTGCACAGAACTACAGTATAGCAGAGCTCAAGCATTTAAAACTTAAACCATCTGGCTCTGCTGGCTCTAGCCAGTTGGTAGCAGAAGTCAGCACCTGCCATTTTACCATGTTAAGGAGATGCTCCAGCGTGGTAATTTCTGATGTGGTTACTACCTGGCATATAATCTGCATCTGATATTCTACCACAGATGATGGTTAGTACTGGCACTCCTAGAAGAAGCACCTCTGGCCCCCACATGTACAAAAGAAGCTAGGATATTTGTTGTTGCAATATGGCACAGTTCAATTTGTAAACCCCCACCATGGTAACACTGGCTTTTACATTCTCTTATGTTTTCCATTGTGCTGGTATTTTATATATGTGGATTTTTTTTTTTTTAATAAGAGAAAAATGACAACTATAAGATATCTTCTTTTCAGACAGATTTGTAGTTAGCACTGCATGCTTAATTCCCTACAAATCAAGCAGGTAACTATAGTCAGTTGTTTTGAGAAAAATCACATCTCTTAGCTAAATATGCAGCCTCTTTCTTCAGACAGCCTAGAAACAGAAAAACCTAGTGCTTAATAAAATACAGCCACAACTCAAGGCAGCTACTCCACAGAAGAATTCTTTTTAAGGGGAAGAGCTGTTTGTTCATCGTGCCTGAAAGGATTAGTCAAAGATGGTATTACTGCCATGCATTTGTAAACAATGAACTGCTTTCCTTTCACACCTTTCGTCCTGCAGCTGCAGCTTTATAACCTTGTTCAGGTAAACATGTAGCACCCCTCTGTGCTGTGACATTTTCCTATTACTCATACATAGTCTTGGAGATGCATTCAGAAGTTCAGTGTGACTCACACTTTATCTAAAGAAGAAAGTAATGGCTTTTTCTAGATCCTAGCTTCCTTCCCAGGTAATGATAATTTAATTGCAGTGTTCATGCAATCAGTTTTCACATTATTCATATTTACAGTTATATAGGATGCATATGGGATCACTTTTTATATTTAAGCACTAAAGGACATGAAAATCCCCAAACTTGTAAGGCAGAGCTGTTATTAGTAACTCTGCATATTTAGTGGGCAGCACATCAGCATTTAACAGGAATGCTTATAATAAAAATAAACCTTCATTCTTCAGCTGTACTCATTTAAGAGCAGCTTTAGAATTAGCATACACCAGCATTAAAAAATTAATGGGGTGGTTTTTATTTTTTACCCAAGTTTAAATACTTAATAAACAGGTTTTATATCAAGGTAAACATTTTTTTCTTCTTAATTTTCTAATGCACAAGTGTGTATTTCAGAGAGAGGGGGAAAGGCTGTCACTGAAGATCCAGAGCAGATTAAAAACTAATAAATGTTTGTCAGGAAGACAACTCAAGGAGTATCAGCTACATGAAAGGATAGCAGCAATACTAATCTGAAAAGACAGCCTATAATTAATAATTACACTTTGGACTGTCTCCAAGTCCTGTCTCATGAGGTTTTTTTCTCAGATACAAATATATGAAGTATCTTCTAGTAGCATCACAAGTAAGTGTCTGTTGAAGCTCCACATTTTTTAGCACTCATGCTTTGTTTATGTATCAGTTAAGTCTGTAGTGCTGTTCTTCCAGTTTCTTGAAAACAGCAGGACATTTTCAGCAAAGAAGCCTTCTGGTTAATGCAGAAAACTTTATAAGATGGTCAAGTTATCTTTCAATGCAAAAATGTACATTTCCCATCTATCAAAGATATAAATTTGGAAAAGCATTTTAAAGTGACCTACAAAGAACAAAACTTTAAAATAGGAGTGACAGATTTTGTTTTCTTGTATTTCTATATTATGAACTAATATATCTTGTAAAGCTAATTAAAAGAGTCAGAGAGAGACAACCTAAACAAATTAATAAAGAATAGTTTTAATTTAAAAATTGGAATATTCAACACCCACAAGACAGTCAATATCACACATTCTCTGCCAAAATGGGGTATCTGCAATATGCCTTGTTTCCTTCTGCACATGGCTTTGGCACACTCGAACAGTTTTACAACTCCATCCTCCCTCTCTCTACCTGAGTGCCTCACTGTTCTTTGGACAGTTCCAATTGCTGATGACACAATTCTGAAACTGATTCAAGAACATGCTTGTGAATCCCCCAGATGAGTATGGGGAGACACTGAGGACAGGGAGAAGGTTGTTCTCAGTATGCATTCACCTGCTTTGGTGCTCCCTTGTCTTTTCTGAGCTACAGATCCTTGTAAATGCCCAAAGGATAGGGAAGGAAACAAATGTGCATGCTGCGCCTCCCCCCAATCCGGCTCTTTTGGAGGGGGAAGTAAATGTCAAAGTTGTTGGGTTTTTTAAAATGATTTAGAACTTCTCCCATGTCAAGCTCTAAGCAACTCCACTGAGAGATCATAGATGAGCTCTGCTGGAACTAATTGTGTCAGTTTTTGTATCACACTGTGAAGCCTGGTAGGAAGGACTGCTTTTTAAGTCCCAAATCTGCTTGCCTCTGGTAAACAAGACACTGGAGCAAGAAATTAAATCGGTTTCTTTCCAGTTTATGGATTAGCACCAATTTTAATGTTTTTTTCCATGCTGCTCACACTTCTGTTTTCATTCTGCTCCTCCAAATAATTTTTAAGGCACTGAAAATATTGACCAATTTTAAGGTTGTTTTATTTATGACACTCCCTTTTCACTCATCTAGCCTTCAGACAGGAAAGCTACCTATGCTTGTAACTGGATAATACTTGAGGACAAAGAGATGAAGAGATCAAATCCAATAAATAAAGGCACCCACCTAAAGGCAGGGCAGGGATTTCAATTCTTGGCCCCAGATGGATACAAAACCCAGAACAAGGCAAAAAAACCCTACACAATCAAGCCTAGGAAGATGTCTCAGGAGAAAACACAAGCAAGAAGCTACTTAGGAACAACCTTCATAAAATGTGCTAAAACTCTCTGAATACCTACAAGAGCCTAAGAGTAAGTAGAGTTGTGCAGGAAGGTGTTTCTCAAAATCTGTTTGTACACAGAATCCATCTGATACTGAACACACTGATTTGTCACATGTACCCCAGCCTCCCTCATCACTGAAACTGGAGATTTGATGTGTTTCAGCTGGTCCTGTGAGGAGCACTTTACACTTTTTACTTCAGGAAACAGCTTCCTGCTGACTTACCTGTCGACAAGCAAACAAAACAGGGCCTGTGGCTAATCCAAGCTTGAGATCTGCTGCTGTTGGTTTCCCCAGATGGTCAGCACATGATGTAAAATCCAGCACATCATCTATCAGCTGGAAAAAATAAACACTCAGATTATTTAAAATTTCTTTTTGAAAAATTAGAGCTTAATACAGAATAATCCTTGTTAAAGACAGGATTTGTAGGAAGGATTAAGACAACCCACTTTGATTTTTAAAGCACTTTGGAGAAGTTCAGATTTTAGATTCCATTTAGTTCAACAAAAACACTACCTGAAAAGCTATGCCAACGTTTTTTCCATACTGGTATGCAATCTCATGAACTTTAGGATCAGGGCAGCCTAGAATTGAAACCTGAAAAGACAAAAACCCCAAGCAAACAGAAAGCTTTAGTTAGCATCCACTTTTAGCCCTGAACATAGGTGTGACACAGGCAGGAGGGATCTGGGAAAAGCAAAAAAAAGCAGACTTGGGCACATTCTGGCTTATCTCTGTTCTTGGAGACACACAACTAGCCAAGATTACTAGAAAACAAGGCTGAACAGCAGTACAGTATTAAAACTACATTCAAGTCTGCATAGAGATTAGCCTCATTAAATATTTATCAGGCTTAGAAACTACAATGCAAGGATAAAGAGAGAAGAAATGTGGATGCACTTCACGTGCAGGGTGGTAGTCGTATACAGTCCAGTGATGGGGAAATTAAGCTAATTACATCTATAAATCAGCCAGGATAATTGGAGGTCAGACAACAGATAAATGGACATTACATGTCTCATAAAAGATCACAAAGCTGGAGTGTTGAACCCAGTACAGGAGGGACAGTTGACATAAGGATGATTATTTTTAAGGTGATGTTAACTGTATCTGACTTGCTCAGGAAGATGAGTTGATCAGCTTGCAGGCAAAGGTACTGAGGGATAATTAGTGGCAAAGAAAAAACAGCAAATGAAAGCACATCAAGCTCACAAAGGTATCACTAAACTGAAATAAAACATTTTATTTGAATGTACAATCAACTACTTGAGAGACAGAAATTTTGCTGAATAAACTCCACAAAACTAAAATACAGGACACTAACTAAGGTTTGAGAATTAATATCTTCCCTCAAGGTAAGGGCATTTATGCACTGATTATACATTTTGCAAAATGAGGTTGGATAAATACTCAGATATATTTTCAATTCAATAAACCAATTAGGAACAGGGGACAAAAATCCACCCTGGTTTATTGCAGGCATTCCAAATCTGCTGTGACTTAACACAATGAGTAAAGATATATTTTACTTAAGACTAAAAATATATGCTAGGAAAACCACACAATATAAAAATACGTGTGTGTGTGTGTGTGTGTGTGTGTGTGTGTGTGTGTGTGTGTGTGTATAGAAGAGATATATATATAAAAATTCCTCTTTAAGACTGTGTAAGGTAGGATCATAAGAAAACTCCCTCCAACCCCAAAACCAACCCCAAACTAAAAGCAAGTCCAGCAGTAGCTTTGAATATGAATGTGAAGATGGAAATAAGAAATAACATTATATCCTAATAAATGTGATGTAACTTGAACAAAATGAAAGATTATTTCATGCATCAGTGCACTTCATATCTGAGCATCAGAACACTTCCCAGTCAGAACCTGCATCTGTGGATAATAACCAAATCCCAGAGGAATCTGGATGACTGAGAAATTACCAGCATCATACATTCCCCATTTTTATTTAATAGAAGAGGACAGTATAGCAGGAAAATAATACTACTTATCTCTAATAAACATACAAAATCCTGAAGGCTATTAAACAGAGTGAACTGCAAACATGAGACATTTAAATAGATGTTGCTAGAGACTATCAAAGTAGAACATTTTGCCCTTTTATCCTCTTTTTGATGTTTGTCTCTTAAATAGCAGTATTTGTCTGAAGACCTAACATCTACTGCTGTACCATGCAAACTTTTGATTGCTTCTGTAATGTAAATCACGTAATACCAGCATGGCAGGGGGAGACTGCATCTACCCTGCTCCAATGAAATCCTTACCTACCTCCACATTTCATTCCATGCAGAGGATTAAAATACAGAATTCAGTGAAAAAATCCTGGTTAATGGCAAAGGGTTGGAGTGTGCAGTAGGCTGGCAGAGGGTGAGAGGAAGTGCTGTGTAAAGAGCTTCCTCATTTAACCTGAAAGGTCATTTCTTGTTCACAGGCCAAAAAAAAAAAAACCAACACATTTAAAAATTCAGGAGATTTGTTCTGCCAGTCATCCTCAAGCGAGCAACCCTCTGACCATGACCACATCATAAACCTGCAATGACTGGGCTGTGTCTATCAGGGAGTCCTTCAGGATGCAATTTCTCAAGCTGCTCTTGTGGATTGTTGCCCCCAGCAGGACACTGGCCAGGCTGCAGCCAGGCAGCCTGTCACTCTCACATGGAGTTTAACTGGAGCTGTAGTGGAATAATGTTCTGGAATAATACAAACCTTTTCAAAATCAGGATAACCAAGTCAATACAGTGATGTGTATTTAAATGATAGAACTCCCCCTTGGAAAACAGCCTAGAACTCCCCAGATAGGTATGACTGGTTTGCAAATTTAATTTTGCAAGAATTCAGGCTTGTCTTCCACTAAATCATGACGAAAAATCCTTCCTAATACCAAGTGGAACAAATTATTTAGAAAAGTTATTTGAATTCATCAAAGCAGGACAATCTCCTTGGTCTTATTTCAAAAACACTTTTGCAAAAAAAAAAATTGTTTCTGTTCTGTTATACGGGAGACTATAAAATAATTTCTGATGGAGCCCTGTGCACACACCAAACCAGGAACTGGTTAGAGCAGGAGTTCACAGGCAGATCCAGAGCTGCAGACTCCTGGTTTCTTCAGTCCCCTCCACAGCCCTGCCTTACACAAGGAGGCACAAGCTTCCTCCTAATACAGAAATCAAGAATCTCTAGTGCAGTTTTACACTTACCTCAAAGCAAGCACAATTTAATCCCTCATCTGAAAGTATACCATGCAAAATATAAAAACCTTTATGAGGGTCAGGTATTCACATTATGGCAGGGTTTAAAAAAGACAGGAAACCTGCTCAAGTTATTTTGCTATCTCCAGCTGGCCTGATGACTAAACAGAAATTCCACTTCAGCTTTATTGTCTCTGAATTCTTGAACTAAAGTCACCTCATGTTTCTCTGAAAAATGCCTTGCAGTAACTAAGGCTTCAACGACTCTGGGCCATCTGCCACTGTTTCCTTTTACAATACACTTTGATTGAAACTTTGGTAACATTCCCCCATGCAGAACTACTGTAGAAATAAACTGGAAACTGGGATGGCTCTTAACATCTTAAACAGACTGTTCTGTCCCTAAGTCCTAACTTAAAGAATTTTGTTTTTAATGCAGTAATGCTTTGGTGGTACAGAATGTATCAATTGCAATGTATGTCTTATTTAGACCTTTTTCCAGGAATACTCTACTCTTCCTACTCTTCCATTTCTAAAGCATGGCACTGTGGAATTCTAAGGTGCCACCTGAACTTATCTTTTTTCCAGTTAATACTTGTATTTTACTCAACCACAGCAACAAATCAAGTTTTCCCTACCATTAACAGTAACAGAACTGCTTTTAAAACCCACAATCTGTCCTCTTAGTTTTGTCCCAGAAAACAAGATATTAATACTCTTGATTCCCTAACTGAATTTCCTTTCAAGATAGAACTGATGATCCTGCTTATCATTTTTGCTACAGAAAACAGAACTCCCTTCTGATTCCATTTCCTCAGTAGCCAAAGCCATCTAAACAAAAATATCTCAACACTCACATGCAGTAGAAAAAACCCCAAATCCCAATTGAAAAAAAAAAAAACAACAAATCCTTTTAACTGCTATCAATAGAGCTCTCCTAATCCATGCAGAAAGAAACTGAAGGAAACATACATATTCAACTCATTGTACTATGTGCAGCAAGTAAGGATTTGCCATGGAGAGAGACCTTCTCTCTCAGTTTTCCTTTCTAACACAAATTTTACAGCATTTAAAATTCCAGCAATTTAGCAATGGAACAACTCAGACCAGCCACTACAAGGCAAGCAGCAAAACAACCCTTTTACCAACATCACAGCCTCAGTCTTCAGGGAAGTGCTTAAACCCTTAACTCTTACAAGTCATGAAAAAGAAAAAGCTTAAATTAGCACATTTGTAGGGAGAATCCACCCAGTGGGAATGTGACTACTTCTATCTGCAAAGGCTTTTTTAGGCAGACTTTCAAAATTAATATTAAAACTTGTGTGGTTTTTTTTTCCTGGGGTAGCAGAAAAATGTGATGCTCTTTACTAGTTCAGGTGCCTACTGATATAAAACAAAATTTGCAAAAGAAAATTGTCAGGGCCACATTGCCATTAATATGAGTAATCCAGGAGATTTAATTTCTTTGCTCCAACTAGAATAAAAGGGTATTTTCCCTCCCCCGAAATCCAAGTGTCTCATTCTATGTGATCATTTTGATATAACCGATTTCCAACTGCTGTCTGTTGCACAAATGTAGCAGTTCTCTGAGAACAAAGGAAGATAGTTAACTAGCACAGATTTTTAGTCTAATTCTCTTGGAACTCCTGCTTGGTATAGAATTCATCAGCTATACTGCCTTTCACTGAAAAGAATAAACAAAACTCTCTTCTGGGGCAAGATTATTAACCACCTCTATTTTCTGCACTAAAACTGAACATTTATTTTTGTATAAGAACATAATCTTGAATTGGATCTTCTTGTAATCAAGTAAGAGAATGGAGTGACAGGGTTGGATAAAGTAACTGATAATTAAAACCCCCAGACAAATAAAGAAGTATGTGCTTCTGGTTTTTTAGAATGTGATGTAGAGATATCAGGAAAATGTTTTCACCCAGAGGGTGGCTGGAAGTGGTCACAGCACTAAACCTGACAGAGTTCAAGAAATGTTTGGACAATACGCTCAGGCCCATGGTGTGAGTCTTGGGGTGTCTCATGCAGGGATAGGAGTTGGACTTGATGATCCTGATGGGACCCTTCCAATGCAGCTGACTATATGATTCTATTAATCAATTGTAGCATTTACGATCTCACACAGCTCCAATGAGTAGGGCAAGATGTCAAAGAAGATTTAAAATCAAATTATAGGCTGAAAAATTATCAACTGAGTTTAAAACCACTGTCTCAAAGTTGCAGAATTTCATAAATTGAAGATTGCCACTGTTATAATTATTTGAAGCTTATTTTGATTCAAATGAGAATAACAATAAACCTGTGTATAAATAAAAAAAACACAAAGAAAAAGTGAAAACCAATAGTGGAGGCTGCACAGCTGAACTGTGATAAAATTCACAATCTCAAACCCATTCACATTCTGGCAGAATACCACTTCAAGGGTTTGCTTTGGAGGGTCTCCAGAGCAAACAGCAATACCAGAAGTTTAGCTGTGAAGCTTACAGTATGGTATGTTAACTTCAGAAGAGACAGACGTACATACTGCTTTACAACTGTTTGCTATCAGACTTGCTGTCTTCTTAAAAGTCTTCTCGAGGTAGTGAGCAAATCTCTCATTCTCGTTTTCCTTGGAACCCAGCTGGAGGAATTCACCTAAAAAGTTGCACAGATGGGAGGTTTTATTTGTGGGTTTACTGCTTAGGCAGGCAAATGGGAAGTTAAAAATAGGAAAAAACCTTACCACGCACCAGATCTTCAATCACCTGAGTTAGAACAGATATGATAGTAGTATTTCCAATTCGTGCTAAAGCTACAGAAGCAGCTGAGAGGATGAAGTCACCAGCTAGAACAGCCTAAGAAACAACAACAACAAGGAGATCCCTTAAGTGTTTTCCTGTGTTACTACAGACAGTACAATTTCCTTTATTGTCAGATCTACTCACATAACTTTCCTACATAAAGCACAAATATCTCATTTTAAGAGTGAAGAAACACATAAACAAATACTGAAATCTGAGTTATTTTTGAATCCCTATCTTACAGTACTGTTTATATTTTTCTGTATAAGCACTGTCCTCCTTGTATGCAGGAAGTGTTTGCTTGTAAAGTTTTTTTGAACATTAGTTCTCTATTAGACCATTCTCTTGTGGCTGTTACACCATGTGAACTCTGAACTGCCCCAAGTTCCTTCCTTCCATTTTCTGGTGAAGACCTTTCTCGTAATGCTCTGTGAAGAAAACACCAATTTTCAAAAAAAAATTCCCACTAACTGAAAACATTTTTGTGTTCACCACTGAATCAACATTCAGGATGAGGTACAAGTCTAAATTATTTCAACAGCACTGCAGAGAATGGCACAGGGAATATAAAATCAGTAATAATCACAGAATGGCTCAGGTTGGAAGGGCCACAGTCATCTGGTCCAACCTCCCTGCTCAAGCAGGGTTATCCCAGAGCACATGGCACATGGATTGCTTAGGATGAGGACCCCTCTCAGTTATCTCTTCTGGAGGCTGAACAGGCCCAGCACTTACACACTTCAATCATTATCTAATGCTTCCAACAGTTCAGGAAAAGAAAACACATTTGTCTCATCCACAAACTGTGGACACCTCTTCATATGTTTTCTGACATATTCCAAGACCTAGGGATAGTAATGTTACAAACCTCTAAGTATTTGTGCTCTGCTGAAATTCAAAGGCAAGTCTTGCACTTATTAGCAAACTCACTTTTCTCTCTCCCCAGATTTGATTAAGTGTCCTTTTTCCTCTGCGAGAATTTGCATCATCAATAACATCATCATGAACTAGACTGGCTGTATGGATCATCTCAGCAATTATGGCCACAGAGCGCTGGCTTGCTTGCACCTCCCTAAAATAAAAAACAAGAACTGTCAAATAATTAATCAATTATATATGCTGCAATACACTAAAAAATCTCTATTAAAAACCAAACAAAAATGTTTCTCTGAAAACAGCTGTCACAGCTTTTTCCTGGTCTGACCCACTTCTTTCAAACCTGGAATTAGGAAGAGAAGAGAAAGTAAGATCACATTAGTACAGTAAGTGCAGAAGGATGAGTCCATCCTCATTAGGCCTATTTATACATTACTACATTAACAGTACTGCAAAACTCCTGTGCTACTGACTTTAATCCCTCTAAATCCAGACTGCAATAAATAGCACAGCATCAAAGATGCTTGGCTCCAATACTGAAGGCTGGAAAACAGCAGAGAAAGAATACCAGGTAGCTTTGTAGATGAGTTTTAAGTTTTCCTTAATCCTTGTAGATGAGTTTTAGGTTTTCCTATCTCTGCTGCTCTACCTATAAACTTGGCATCACAAACTCTCTAAAGCTGGATAACCCTGCTAACCACTGAGCTGGAGATCAGAAGGAACAGAAACCTGCATTCTACATTTGAAAGGCATAACTCACAGATCTTATTCTTTATGTTATCTGATTATCTTAAAATCGCAGAGGTTCTTCAGAAGCCTGAGGAATTAGCTAGAATTCTACTACAACCACTTTGGGACTGTAAACACTACCTAACACTTACTGGAACTCAGCCTTTAGGAAGATCTAACACAGATGATTCAACTCTCAGTAGTTCACATTATTTTTTTTTTTTAACTAGGTGAAAAGAAGGTAATGGAAGAGCACAGAAGCAATTACCTAAAGAAATGACTGGCAAAAAGCATATAAAAGCACCAACCTAGCTCAACAATGGACCATCTCCCTTAGTATCCAGCTACTACTGTCTTCTTGTGGTTATTTTTCTATCTGTTTTCATCATGGGTTACATGCAGGATCCCAGTAACGGTCAGCCTTGACTCACAGTGTAGCATGTCCACACAGACATTTAAAATAGCCCACACACAAACAGTAACACAAAAAAAGCCAAAACCCACAATGAAAGAAAAGAAACTGCTTCTGATATATAATTACTATACTATATACTATATATATAGTACTTCTGGTATACAGACAACAGAGAAAATCACTGTTTTCCAGGAGAACAGAAAAAGAACTGAAACAAAAGATAATTTCAGCTCAGCTAAGGGGATTTAAAACTTTCCTGCACTTCCTATGTCCATTAAAATGTAGTGATTAATCATAAAATGAAAGAACATATTGCAGTCTGCTGACATAACACTGCGTTCTGACACCTACCTCTATACAGAATTCTGCACTGCTGTCAGTGGGAGTTCTACATCCTGAACAATAGCAGGATGAATGGGTAGCTCGTAAGCTGTGAAAATATGGCTTTTACACAACAGAAAATAAGAGCTGGAAACCTTCATGGTTGTTTGGAGGCAAGTCTTAATGTGAACTAGTGATTTAATCAAATGCTAGTTCAGTATAAATAGTGTTCCAAAATAAACTACTTCTAGTAAGTAGGAAAAAACTTACCTTCAAAAAACTGTAAAGGTCTCCAGCCTCTTTCATGCACTGCTCTCCTTTTTGGGGATCCCCTTTTTCATTAATTATGTCAGCAGACTGGATTTCCTGCTGGGAAGCTGCAGTAAATGGCAACACTCACTGACACACTGAAATATTTCAGCAGTATGAAGACAGCACAAAACCAGTTATTTCAAAAGCAGGTTCTGAAAAGTTCTGCATTATACTCTATCTTATCTCTGACAATGACTAAAAATGGTGTAAGAATGTTCATGGTTTCCAGAATGTTGTATCAAATATGACAATTTAATCTAAAGGGTTTTTAAAGCTACTATTTCCACAGTGTCTCAAGCAAGGTCCTTCCCACTGCTGGCAACAAAAGTTCTCTAATAGTTTCCTACATGAATCTTGTGAGACTAATTCCAGATGAGGGCATGCCTATTTTAGGGAAAAACACACAAACCCCAGGATCTCCTCATCCCCTGCCACTTTTCATTCAGCTTCTCCTGCAAAACAAAAGCAAAAAGTGGCAGTAACTCAACTTGATAAATATCAGGGTCCCCGCAAATCCACTAAGTGGGAAGATGCCATTTTTAGGTCATTCTCAAAGTAAAGACACCCTGAGATGATGTATATTTACACAGATATTTTATACAACTGATCATGTTCTGCTTTTCAGTAGGACGCCTTGCTTGATGCAGTGATAAGGTTTTATAAACGTGCGCTGAGATGTTTTCTATTACAGAACTTGTTTCATCAACGCTGAACAAGCCAAGGCTGACCATACAGGTTAAGAAACCCCAAATATCCCTGTCCAAAACCAAAATAAACAAAAAACAAACCAAAACCCCCAACACTGGTGAGGGGTGAACTCAAAACCACAAAAATCAGTATTTACACTCTCCAACAAATAGCTTGGAGGCAATGTGCTTGCCAGTAAGTAAATGTTGCCAGTTTAAGGAGAGGAAGTGAACACAAGAACTCGCAAAATTTTTGTCCTATGGCCACAGTCCTCCAAGCATCTTTCTCTTGCTAAGGCCCTGTGGCTGAAAAAAGCAACCATCTCAGAAGGAGTCTGTGACACAGAAGGGCACTGCAAACTAGGGGAAGCACAGAGAATGTATGTGTTAACACTGGAGAAAACTGCAGAGCAGCTGACACCACGGGCTTCTGACAATGACAGTTTGGGGCAGTGAAACAAAAGGGAACTAAGACTGCTGGCAGGTCCTATCTTTATGAAATGTTCCATTGAGTTTAGCCACATCATTTTATTTGTTTCTCAGACTATTCTGATAAAATTATTACCCTCTCTCCCCTCCCCCCCCCCCCAAACTTTGGTGCTTAGTGTTTTTCCTATTGTCATTGTACTTCTTTGGCCCGCTCTTATTTGACTCTCTCTTTTTAGTTGTAGAAAAAGAAATAAAAACTCTCATTTGTGAATGCCTTTGGAGAATACAGAAACACTAGGTCCTGTCAGGCTAAGCAATAATTCTGTGAAATTCTTCACACAGGTATGTGAAGAAATTCCAGTGGATGTGTGAAATTAAGGGTTGCATGACCCCAGCTTAAACTATTTGCAACAATTCTTACTCTCACACAAAGCAAAGTTGCTATTAATAAGCAAAAAGCCACTGCCCAACGGACTTAAAGACTCAGGATAGGACTTTTGACACTTAAAACTTCAAGAGAAAAGAAACAACACACTTCAGTCACTTACCTTTTTGGTAATAGTTCATATAATTCTTTATACAATTGTAATTTTCCTCATTATGACCACAATAAAGTGACCTCACTCTAGGAAACAGTTAACCTGCTGAGGGTAAATACCTGACCTCATTCAAAACTAAACATAAATTATCAATGTCACCTAACCTGAAAGCAGAGCCACCTGGGAATTCAATTCTCCTGAGAAATCTCAGCTATTCTGGAGGGACTCTGTGAAGAGGAAGAGACTTGGGACTGCCTTGTAAGATCAAGACCTGTAGCCTTCCTAAATTGAGTCCTGTTACTTTAACAGCCAAACAAGGAAAAGTATTACCTTTTATAAAAAATCGCACAAAAGAAGAAAAGAAAATTAAAAAGCAGGCAAAAGCATGCTGGGTCCAGCAAGTTATATTACAGTTGAGAATGGCAGCAAGATGAAGCAGAAACTGAACATAAGCAATACAAACCCCAGAGGCAAAAAAAAAAAAAAAAAATGCTAGGGATGAACAGAACAGGATATTGGCTCACCCTACAAACCCACAGATACTGTGGTCAGTCTCTTCAATTATATGTGTGGGAACCAAAGCCTCAACAAAGAAAAACAAGCCTGGGAGAAGAATCAGTATTAACTGAGGAAAAGAATAATACAATGCTTCAAGGGAAATGACAAATTTTAAGTGGAAAAACATCTTAAAAAAAAACACTGGGAGAAGCAGAATGCAAGTCAAGTATCTTTCCCCTCAGGTTTGTAGAGGAGTAGCAGAGCTAAAAATATGCAGTGTTACTTCTCTACATACAGTTTTCCTCACAAACATAAAAAAGTTAGAACAATTTGTCACCTGGAGACAATGTTGCTTTAAGAAAGAACAATAATGAATCAACCACAGTATCAATGTGAACTGAAGCACATGTATACACACAGCAGGTGTAAGACAGCCTGATTCCAGCAGCTTAAAAGCAAAAGAGAAGAAAATGCCCACAAAACTTTATCAGATCACAGAACTGGGTATCCACAGAACAAATGTAAATTCCTTTTGCACGGCCTTGCCAACCCTCAAAAGCACTGGTCACCATGCAAGAACAAACTAGCGGGTACAGTGATGACTTGTATCAACATACGGGATACTTAATTACAGTCACAGGCTCCGACAAATTAGCACAGGGCATAGAAGAGGAAGGTAAATACCCTGAGATTTCATTCCATTCCTTTGCTGAAACATTTCTGTTCTTGTCACTCAGAATTCATTCTAAAAGCAACATAACAAAGATGGTGACTCAGCCTGGCTTGTACTAGGAACATTCAGATTATTGAGGAGGCTTTTAAACACTGAACATATTTTGGAGGTGCTGATTAGAATCACAACAGATGTACAAATACTGCCAAATGACACAGGCATCCAGAAATGAGAGGATTTATGCCAAGGGTTGGCTACTGCAAAGCAAGCACTTGCCCCAGGCATATGTGGCACTTTTTACTGGCATAGGGCAGGTCTCAAAACTGGTCCTGACAGTTTAGAGACAGCATAACATGTGGACAAGAATATGTCCATGAGCATATACATATGTCAAAAGACAGCAGATATGCTTTGAGCATACAGGCAAATTCAGTCTTTCTACTGCTACCTCTCTTTGATTCACTGTTCAACTCCCACACTGCATGACATCATTTCCAGCCTTCTCAGTACTGCAAACATGATTCTGTTCATAAGCCTTTCATGCTACAGACTAGAATGAGATAAAACTATTTTTACCATTATTTTGAATCCAAAGATGCTCTAAAACTCACTGTCCCTGTTGTTAAAAGTCTCCTCCTAAATTTCCAATCTCTTAGAAACATAATGCTTTGTCTTAAGTAGCTCCTTCATCCTGTACCTGATAAATTTGTAGACAAGTTTTCAATCTTCGTGATTGTCTTTGCAATCCACCCCTGAAGTCAGCTGGACTTAACTTATTTTGAACACAGGCATCAGACATGCAGATGATTTCAGGAAGTGTATCACTTTCAGGAAGTGATATACAGTCCTGTAGCTGAACTGGATGGCTGATGCATGCTAGGATATCTCGGAGATTTTTCACAACAAAGGTGGTTGCAAACCACATTGGGGTTATGTCCTAATGGGACATCCAAGACTCTGCAAGCTCAAGCAGAAATTTTTGGTTTACTGTGCTTCCTTACATTCACCATAGATGGATGATCATCAAGAATGATTCTGTCATCAAAATGTGCCATCCTCATGCTCCTGTTTTTCATGTCAAGATCACTTATGAAAATATTACGCCAGTCAGTGGCAAAAGGCATCCCTGAGGATTTCCACAACCAGTATTGCTCCTTTTGCTATCTTGAAGTCAATGACAAGAAGCAGTCCTGAACTGACAACAGACCGGGCTGAAGCAAAGTTCATTAATCCTGGATGATTTTTCCTCAAACAAGGGTAACTGGCACACACAGGACACAATGCTGCCAGATCAGTTTTGCTTTCTCCTTCAAAATTATATTCACATAGAAGGGGGTACAGGGAGAGGTGCTATCCATGCAACAAAATATATGCCATGGTCTGAAGTAGTAATCAAGTCCAACAAGGCATTAAATTAGTCCTACAGAAAGAAAATGGGGCAAGAGCTCAGAGAAATCCATTAAGACTGACAAATTAGTCTAAAAACGCTTCTGGAAAGGGACCAAGGATTATCTATTTGAAATTCTATACAAGACAAGACTGGAAGTGTAGCTGGAAGGCAGAGAACACTCCAGTCAACACCTTTCCTCAAAATACAAGCATAGCAGTTGACAGGAATGCGTGGAGTGAAGCATTTGCAGCGAGCCAGACTCAGGAGTGATAGAGTACAGGCCAAGCATGATCTTCTGCTCAGTTAAAACTGCTTTCAAAAAACAAGTAACTTGGAGATCATAAGGATTACACCAGACTAATTAGCTTAGAGTGTTACATAAAGTGTAGAAACTTGCTACTAGAGGTGGTAAAAAATAACTCTGACCATTTTCAAAATCTCACAGCTTTGAATATAATCATACCACCCATTTAATAGCTTTTCTGCATAATTACTAAAAAAACCTATGAAGGTCTCTTCTCACAGCAAAGTTCTTACCTGTGACCAGAGTTTAATAGGAACAGGAGTGGTTACAAATGAAAAATACTTAATTAAGTTTATAGAGTTTCAAAGAGTATTAAAGGTTCTAAAAAAGCATTAATGCAATTAATGCAAGAAGGTAGAACTGACTAAAAGCCTTACAAGTATCATAATTCGGCAACATCATTTATCTACTCCGATTATAAGCACAGTATAGTCCACGATTTAACACATGGAAATATTTAATAGACCCAGCAGTTCTTTTTGCAGTGACAACTACAAATACAGCTTCAAGATTGACCTTACACTCAGGTTCTACTGAAGAGCATTTTATTTTCATAAAGTACTTCTCACAAATGCAAGAATGATAACTCTCAAGTGTGATGTGTGTATCTGAAAGTGACCAACTCACTTGGAATTATTATGGTGAATGTTGCAAGCCCGAGCCATTAGCACCACAATCATTGGTCGAAAGGCCTTTCCCTTCCCATCAAAGTAATAATCACACATTTCCTTAAGTTCTGCTGCAGAGACCAACAATTCCTATAAAAAGGACAAGAGCATTTCAGCATAGAAGTCACAAAGTCAGTCGGTTTCATGTAAGTAAAACACTATGCATGTATAAGGTTATTGCCTGCATTCATTTAACCCAGTTTAAGCTCAAATTGTTTTCAGTATTACTTTGAGTAATCTGAGATGTAAATGATGCATTCCAGCTCTGCAAATCAGGAGAAAAAATGCATTCTGGTTCTATAAAACATGAGAAATGCTCTGTCTAAGTTTCAGACAGCTGTTCATAAACATAAATAACATTCTTTCAAAAAATATCCTCCAAACTGATGGCCAAACTGATTAAAAACAATCATCATGACATCCCAGCATAGTCACCAAAATCCTTTACCTTTTTAATATCTTCATAGAGATTCTTCAAGTCTTTTCTACCAAGTTGAAAAGGGTCTTGGTATTTTTCATCACTAATTGTCTTACTGCAGCTGCAGCAGTGGGATGTACTTGTATGATGAAACCTGGTGACAGCGTTTTTCAAGAGAGCAGTCTTGTTAGAAGTCAAATTCCCCTCATTCCCCAAACAGAAACATCTGAAAGGATTTCTTTCCTTCCCTCTCCCTTCACACCACATTTAACCAAATGGCTAAAATATATGAAGGGATCAAATCATTCTTTTCAGACAGAAAGGTGCAAGGACAGCAGAGCTATGTATTGATGATCATAAACCTTTGGGACCTGGCAAAGCCCTTCTGGCAAACACACACACTCTGCCCTTAACAGATCCCAGAAGTCTTCTGAGACACAGAACAGTACTTTGCTCTTGATGCACTCCTTTTGAATACATATGGATAGTGCAGCCTACATTTAGAGAAAGAGCCTTCACTTCTGGCAACCCAACTATTCTGTTACTTTCTTCCCTCTCTTGTAAACTCCTGAAAAAATGTTCAGATAATATCCTGAAAAAGTATGACTTAGATTTGGTATTTTTTCCTTTTTATACCCAGCTACACAATAAATTAAATCAATACTTCCAGGTAGCATGATGATGCTAGGGAAATTCATCAGAAAAGGGTGAAAGCTCCACCTGGATGCATTAAGATGCATTTAGCTTAGGAGATTTGTTTGCTTCCTGGAGTTAAAGTTTCTTCTTCTAATGTCTCCTTTTCCAAAGTGAACCATATGTATTTTCTTGCAGCATTCTTGCTTTGTCCATTACTCTCCAGGATAGATGACTGAGATTCAGACACAGCACTACAGCAGCAATCTACACTAAATAACCTTATTTTCAAAGTATACAGCTTAGAGGTGTAACTACTCAGTTCACCTAATAACTTTGTCTTTACCCACTACACAAAATGGGAATCTCCTACTTACCGCCAAAATATACTACATATTTTTGGAAAGGAGAAAGTTGAACTTCTTTGGGTAATGTGACACATCTGCACAAAATAAAATCAGGGATAGTTTATTAGAACTTTAAACTGACAGAAAACATCTGACCTAAAAAAAAAAAAAAAAAAAAGTATCGATCACCATCGCTCTATTTCTCAATTTTAACAACCCAGCAGCAAAGGAAGTCTCGTAACCCCTTCCATACTAGGTGAGACAGGAGTGCCAAGAGGCACACTGAACTGACTCTTCTGCTCCAGAGTGCTGGACTTTCTCCCCTTGCAGGCCCAGCCCAGGAAGCTTATCAGCTAAATTACCAAAGCTGCTCCAACGAAACTTTGCTTTTGCACTTGTGCAAGGTGCAATCTTCAAAAATTTCCTGCCTGCCAGACAAATCTGCCAGGACTCCACCAGTCAAGACACAGAGAAAATGACAAACTGTTTCAGTACACTAACAGAAATTAATGCCCTTGTTTTCCCCTCAAGCAATTTCAATTCAGCCTGCTGTTTATAATTTACACCTGCCCATCTTCTTTGCTAGATGTCTGGAACCTAGCTTCCAAATCTAGCAGTCTCTCCAATGGCGTTTCCCTGCAGAGAGAGCCCAGCAGCGTGGGGTAGGTGCAGCCCCAGGTACGTGATCGCAGCAGATCCAGGCTGAGGAAGGAAGTACAGCTTTTACTCTGCTCCTGGGAGCGCTGCCAGGAAGTACCGAGCCCTGCCCAATGCTGGGCTGAGCCAACCTAAAATCACTGCAATCCACGTGTTCACCAAACTGTCTCTGGAGAAACTCACACGGAAACGCTCAAGGAGACCTGCTCCTCGTGGGTTAAAGTCTCTCTCCTTGGACAGCGGGAGAGAAACGAAAGCGCTGTAATGGCTCAAGGGCACTCTTCCATCCCTCGTGCTTACACAAGGCCACGCCAGGAGACAAAGGAAGGCGAGCCCTAAGTTGTCACAGAACTGCAACCCACTGCTGTCTGACTTGAACGTCCGGCCCTACGGCCGAGACATTCCTAAGTCGCTCCCTCGAACCTCTCACCGCGTTTTGCTGCTAAAAATAGCTGATCTCTTCCTTCAGTGCGGGCACACACAGACTCCTCCTCTTCCCTCTGCCTGACCCTGTAACAGCGGCTGGTGCGGGATGCCGAACACATTGCCCAGAGCACTTTCCCACATTGCCCAGAGCACTTTCCCGCGGCTCAGGACAGCCAGAGCACCTCAGCGAGGCTCAGAACCGCAGCCTGGCCTTGTGAAAAAGCTCCAAACCAAGGCAGTGAATGAACTGCCCCCATTACCACCCACAACGCTAACACACACCAACGCCTTCAGCATCTCACGCTAACGAGAAGCACTTCTCCTGCTCCTACCTCGGGCCGGCTCCGAGAGGCTCACACACTGAGCAGTCCTGAACACCCTCAATCCGAAATTTAACCTTGCACCAAGCGCTCCCTGCCCCTAGCACAGACCCCCGGCAGGGATCCGCGGCGCTTGCCGGGCGGAGGCTGCGGAGCGCCGAAGGAGCGGCGGCCCCGGCTGCCCGCGCGGCCCGGCCCGGCCCGGCCCGGCCCGGCGCCCCCGCCCCATTCATTCCGCGCCCGCCCGGGGCCGGTGCCGCACTCACCGCCGCGCTGGGGCTGGCGGGGCGCGGGGCCGGGGCTCGGCACGGAGCCCAGCGGCGGCGCCCGGCGGCACCAGGCCCCGCTCCGCCACCACCACCGCAAGGCCATGGTGTCCCCAGCCCCGCCGCGCCGGCACCGCCTCCCGGCACCGCCGCGACCCGGACGCGGAAGCTCCGCGCCGCCGCCGCCCTCCGGCGAGGTGTCGGGCCAGCTCCCCAACGCCCTCTGTGAGGGTGGGAGAGCTCAGGCCGGGCTCGTAGGGCACTCTGGAAGGCGGGGTTTGAGGACATGTGGTGGCGCCCCTGGCTGCCCGCCTGCCTGGCCTGGGGCTGTGTGGCCGCGCTGTGCGGCTCCCGCGGGCTCTGCCCGGCCCCGAACGCCTCCCGCCCCGAGCCGGGTCAGTGCCCGCGGCGCCGGGCGGCGGAGCCGTGCGCCTGGGCCCTGTCCTCCGACAGCCTCCTAGGTACGGCCTGCCCTGCCCTGCCCCGGGCTCTGTGCTGCTGCCCTGCCCGGGCTCTGCGCTCCTGTGCTGCCCTGCC
Source organism: Muscicapa striata striata (assembly GCA_030060385.1). NCBI lineage: Eukaryota > Metazoa > Chordata > Aves > Passeriformes > Muscicapidae > Muscicapa > Muscicapa striata. The sequence goes on from JAREIS010000340.1 coordinate 521,744, forward strand.
CCGGGCTCTGTGCTCGTGTCCTGCCCTGCCCCGGGCTCTGTGCTGCTGCCCTGCCCGGGCTCTGCGCTCCTGTGCTGCCCTGCGCCGGGCTCTGTGCTCCTGTCCTGTCCTGTCCTGTCCTGTCCTGCCCTGCCCTGCCCCGGGCTCTGCGCTCCTGTGCTGCCCTGCCCCGGGCTCTGTGCTCCTGTCTTGTCCTGTGCTGCCTTGCCCCGGGCTCTACGCTCCTGTCCTGCCCTGTCCCTGGGCTCTGTGTTCCTGCCCTGCCCTTTTCCGGGACTCAATGTTCCTGCCCTGCCCTTTCCCGGGGTTCTGTACTCCTGTCCTGCCCTCTGCTTTTGCTTGTTGGATTGTAGCACCTCCTAAAGCAGTAACTAAGTGAAAACCTGATACACATAGTCAAATACCAGTTTTAAAATTAAAACTAGATTGGTCATAAGTCATAAGGAGCTTCCCCCACACACACACCTTTCCCCACCCCCCTTTTTTTTTTTTTTTTTTTTTTTTTTTTTTTTTTTTCTTTTTTTTTTTCCTTTTTTTTTTTTTTTTTTTTTTTTTTTTTTTTTTCTCTTCTCTGAGTGCCAATTACATGTTAATGCAGAGTTGATAACCTGACACCTCTCTGGAAATACACACAGCATTCAAGCCCTCGGGCATACAAAATTGTTTACAATCATAATGCTAATTGATATAATAACATTACAGAACTAATTTCATCAGGTAACACAATTACTTGTGAGCATTAAGAAATAATAATCAGTAATAAATCTTGTGGCAGCTGGCTATAACAGGACCTATCATTAGAGGTAGTCAGAAACATGGCTAAAAGTAAGGCTCCAGAGATGCTAACTAACTGATATTTTTACAAAACAGTAACTATGAGGTACTGGGATTTTATAATTAATGTGGAATTGTAAGATTGCTGCAAGCGAAAGTCCGTAAAGATGGTAAACCAGAGCATTTTAAAACAATGTTTGTGCTCTGTTACCATGGGAAAGGGCACAGAGTAGGTCTGAAGGAAGAATGAAGCACCCATGTATGCTACAGCAAGAGCTACATCTTCTAAACCAGTAATTCACTGTTTCCATTACTCAGAAAATACTTTATCCGTTTTCTTGGGTTGCCTGGTGATCATTGCTGCATATGGACTGTACACAGCAGTTCCTGGTGCACAATGACTTAAATCTGTTGCACTACATTGTTCAGCTATGGGGAAAGTTGAACTTCTCTTGTCTCCTGCAGATATCTTTTAGGCTGTACGTAATTGAGTGCAACATCAAACTGCCCTGAGACTGCCACAGTCTATTCGATCTATTCTCAGATATGGTTTAGATCTTAAAATTAGAATGCCCTGGTAGATTCTTTAACTGCAGAAGTCAGTCCTTTTCAGAAATTCCAGACAATAAAATCCTAAATTTATTTGGGCTTACTTTTCATGAAGGCTTAATACACATGGTAAAGTTGTAATTTTTTTTACAAGTTTTAATTTTTAGAGCATTTTGGCTGCATTTAAGAGAAAATATGTTTAGAATAATATAATTAATTATTTTTTATACCGTATTTGTTGTCTGTTTCATGTTTACAGATATTTTTCCAGTTGATACGATCCAAGAAAATTATGTCCGTAATGTGAGAAACTGCATTTTTTCAGTTGTCTATCCTACACCTTTTAAATCTAGAGTTCGTCTTGTAGCTGTTTCAAAGGTTGGCTATTGTTTCTTATTCCTCTCTAACTAGTAGAAATTATTAATACATGTACTAAAGTATATTTTAATATTCATATTCTATTTATTGTGAAACATCTTCTCAATATGGACTTTAAACAAACAGAGCACTTAAAACATATTGTGAGATGTCTTTTAATGATGAAATCTGTAGAGAAACCATGTTCATTACCACTGAAAATTTGATCATGTGTAAGTGTTATTTATTTCTCCAGGAAGTTCTTGAAAATATTTTGGATCTTGATATGTCTGTCAAAGGATCATCTGATTTTCTGGAGTTTGTCAGTGGTGGGAAAGTGACATTTGGGTCTGTTCCACTGGCCCATAGGTATGGGGGTCACCAGGTAAGTATAGCACTTGTTCTTCCTGGAGGAACTGTGTAGGTCTTTTCTTGTGAATTACACCTTGATAATACCAGTAAGTACATGAGTATATACCTGTGAGTACATGAACACTTACTAACATATTGATTTCAGACTTGTTCTTCATAATGGGCTGCAGGTGGAAAAGAACTATAATATCCTACCCTGATTACTTGCTCTGCTTTTGTTTATGCCTGAAGTGAATTATCTTTTTAAATTTCATTAGCTGCTGAGTCTGCTTAGCCCCCCAGCAGCCTGGCCAGCTGGGGCCAGACTAATACTAATACTAATACTAATACTAATACTAATACTAATACTAATACTAATACTAATACTAATACTAATACTAATACTAATAGCTCAGAGGAGCAGAGAAGGACAGAACCTCACTGCAACACCATGATTACTAAGATTCAAGTTTCATCGAAATGACTATGATAATTCATAGAGAAGAATGGTAGAATGTGGTTTGTAATTTCTAATTTAAAAAACCAAAACAAGCCATGTGGGTTCAAAGGCTCATTATTCAAAGAAAGAACAGGTCTGTAGTTGTATGTTATAGCTGGAAGGTAAAGAAAAGAGAGGATTACTGGTGTTACTCTTTTCCTGTGGTTTTCTGATTCACTTTTGGAGTAAGTGGGGAAATACAGCTTTAGGGATGACCATTTTAATGTGAGCAAATGTGTCTTTTGTGAGGACCTAGATTTAATCTGTATTGTTTCAAGTACAACTTCTATAAATGATATAGGACAATAACTTGATTTTAATTTTTGTCAGTTTGGTAGCTGGGCAGGTCAGCTGGGGGATGGAAGAGCCCACTTGATCGGAGTATATACAAACAGGTGTGATTTTTTTTTAAGTGTCTGATTGAACTCTGTGTTCAGTTAAGCTGATTTATGGTTAACCTGGGGCCTATTGTTAGAAATGCCAATGGTATTTTTGCAGGCATGGTGAGAGGTGGGAACTACAGTTAAAAGGATCAGGAAAGACCCCATACTCCAGGTAAGTTGCAGTTATTCTGTGTACTCTAAAACTGAATGTTTTCTTTTTGAAACTTGCCTTGATTTTATGACATATTCCTTATTTCTCTGTTCTCCATAGGGATGGTGATGGAAGAGCTGTGCTTCGCTCTTCTGTTCGAGAGTTTTTATGTAGTGAGGCCATGCACTATCTTGGAATTCCTACAAGCAGAGCTGCTAGGTATTTTTCTTTCCTTTGTTCACAGTACACTAATTTTCAGGTAATTTTATGACTGAGTTTCACTGAAAATAAATCAGGACAATTAATTTCCAATAGGAAAGATCTTTTCATATGTATGCAATCAGAGCAAAATTCTCCACAGATTTTGGGATAAAAGTTTCCATTAATAATAAGCTCCAACAATTAATTGCATCATATGTTTTGCTGGATTCTAGAAATAAAACTTTAGTGTAGTAAAGACTCATTTCTGTAAAGTTAATCCAAATTCTAGAATCTAGCCAACTAGGAAAACGTTGAAAGTGGCTGTTTTTGTACTGTCACTTTTAAGATATCTGGGAAAAATTGTGAAAATATGAACAAACATTAATATTGGAGGTAAAACTGAATGTACTCTCAATTCTTTATCTATGCAAACACCCCTTGAGCAGAGAGAGTTTGTGAAAAAAATTTAAAACTAATTCTGTCTGAACCAAAGAAGACTGACACATTCATTAATTTGGATGATTTTCTCAGAATCAAGTAACTGAATATTTTCAGATGATCATGTTTAAAATGTCAAGTTCATTTTGTGTTCCAAGTAGTCTCAAATCTATACTGCAGTGTTTCAGGCTTCAAAGAAAGCAAATGTTCTGCAGAAAGGGCCTGTACTCAGCTGCCACATGGCTAGGTGTCTGTATTTGCAAAGTGTCTGCAAATCTCTTTAGCATTAGTTCTAACTCATTTGCTCTGTTGAAGTGCAGTGTTTGTAAATTACATTTTTGGTGGTTTATTCACTGACTTCATCTTGAGACTCTTTGCTGTTGGCTGTTAATGCAGAACTCTAAATCTGTTTGAATGTCAGCAGGAAATCATTTGGCAGGTTAGAGCCTCTCTTTGCTGTCGTCTCAACAAATTGTTCAGTCCAAAATCAGTATGACATTACCCCTTTACTGTGCACGAATTCTACTGAGCACACAGTGTGCTTTAGTTCTCTGCTGGCAGATTGGTTAAATGCCTGGCTCTCTTAACTGTTGTACAAGCTCTGCAGACTGTTTGCAAGACTTAATTTGGAAAAACCCCAGCTGACAGCCATATTCTTCCCAATGGGGAGCTGTTGTACTGAGGCTGGTGGGATGCACTTAACAGAGGTCTTGTCAAGTCTTGGCAGAAGTGGGAGGAAAAACCTTATGGCTTATCCCAGAACACCCAGCAGGTTGGTTTGCTCTATTAACTTTAAGTGCTGTGTTCCCAATGGGGTGCTAGTTTATGACTGTACTGCCAGATACAGAACACTTCATACAGTACCATTTTAGTCACATGCTGGGACTACCAGTGAGCAGTGTTACACATTAAGTCAAAAAAGTGAGCCAATATGCATAGTCTTCTGGGTGGCTTTACTTGCATGGGGCTTGATGTTCATGCAGAACTGCAGGCAGAGCACTGGGAGTGTAAAGTCAAGCCCTTAAGTGAGAGCCAGTTAGAAAGGGATATCATCCATCCATCCATCCATCCATCCATCCATCCATCCATCCATCCATCCATCCATCCATCCATCCATCCACCCTTCTGTGAGTGCTGTTCCAGCTTCTTTGGTGTAAGAGCAATTTCAGTGCTCTGTTTCCTATTGGTGAGTCTGCAGCTGGTCTGCTGCTGCCTTCTCTCCAGTAATGGTACTTACCAACTACAGGCACCGTTGGAGAACTGCTTTTCTAGTGGGAGTATATATTTATGTGGCTGCTCAGCTGCTTGGCCACCTCTCAAGTGTTGCACATCTGTACTACCTAAATGTTGATGCCCCCATGGATTTTTTATCCACAGTAGAAGTAGTGATCGTATTCTGTAGGAATTTCACAGAGGGCCTGATAAGAGTTACACAGTAAAAAGGAAACAACCTTTCTGGCAGAGGTCTGTTCAAAACAGTAAAGTTTAGTAGCACAACTTTTGTGCTTCTGTCCCCTAGTTCTCTGCTGCACACAGTATTTTGTAGGCGTCTGAGGTTCCTTCCTGTTTCTAATTTTTATTTTTGTTCTCTCTTGAAGGATTAAAGTTTTCTTCTTCCATCACATTTATATCAGAGCTTTTTGTACTTAATCCTCCAGATATACCAATTTGTTTCAAATGAATATTTTAAAAAACTCCAACAAACCCTAATTCTTCTTGTATCAGTACAGCTCCAATAAAAGGAGCAGATTGATTTCTGTATATTTTCCCCTCCTGAAATAACTGCCTCACCTCACTGCCTGTTCTTTGCAGTTAACAGAACATTCAGTTTGAATAGCTACTAGGTATCTTCAAAAATACTGAATATAATAACAATAATTTAGTTTCAAACCCATAGTTACTGTTGCAAGCAGCTGCACTAGGTAAGACTTCCTGCTATTTCTTTTCAAGACGTTTTTGTACATAGTTACATTTATATGGATTTCCCACATTTTTGGTTCAATGGAAGTCTTTCTAAAATGTCAATGCTCAAGTAAAACTAGAATCTAGTGTACTTCCAAAATTTAACTCTTGGGAATTAACACTGTGACTGTGTTCAGTCATATTTATGAATGGAATATTAGGTTTGTCTCTTGTTCTTTGCTGTGTACTTCAAAGAAAAGTTTGGTTCTATCTTCTCTGCTCTTCAACTACCTAATAGGTAGCAGATATAAATAACTGCATTAAATATCAAACAGCATGCACCCAACTAAATTTTGAATCATGGAATCATAATTTAATTTGGGTTGAAAGAGACTTTTACTGGTCTAGTCCAATTCTCCCCTCAATGAGCAGGGACGTTCAAAGCCCCCTCCAACCTGACCTAGAATATTTCCATGCATGGGGCACCTTCCTGGGCAGCCTGTTCAGTGTCTCACCCCCCTCTGAGTAAAAAACTTCTTCCTAGTATCTAATGTAAATCTGCCCTCTTTCAGTTTACAGCCATTCCCCCTTGCCCTATCCTAGAGGCCCTGTTAAAGAGTGCCTGTCCAGCTCTCTTGTAGCCTCCTTTGGGACTGGAAGATGCTGTAAGGTCTCCCCTTACTCCCCAAAACAGCCCCATCTCTCTCAGTTGGTCCTCATAGGAGAGATGCTCCAGCTCTGGTCATTTTTGTGGCCCTCCTCTGGACCCACTCCGATAGGTCCATGTCTCTCCTGAATAGAAGAATATTTTCCAGTTACCAACAAACAAAGATAAAGAAGAATTATACAAAATTAGCTAGATTATCCTCCTGTTAGACTCTTGAACAAGGAGTCTTAGTGCCTATTGAGTGGATCTCTTTCAAAGATGACACCAAGCTGGATTGTCAATGTAATCCCAGTTGCTTTGGAGAGAAAACTTCCTACCTGTTAACTTTAGAGGAGTATGGTACCCTTGTTTGTGAGGATTGATTTTTCCTGATAGAACAGAAAATACAATGAAATTACATATTTTATTTAAACTAATTAATGTAAGTTGTGAAATATTTTAAAGCAAGTTGTACTGGACTCTCACAAACCTCAATATTTGAATAACCATGAAAATTCACAGGATGTGCAGAATTTTAAGGCAAATGAAAGGAAGAGATTGGTTTTAAAAATCCAAGTACCAGTAGCAGTGATTGCTAAGGGTCACAGACCTGTACCCAAAGTTTCTGAGATAATTTTGGCTCATGTAAAGGGCAACCTCCATCTGATGCAAAATTTGGTTTCTAGTTTCTCTCTCCTCAGAATTTCCATGTTGTCCCCAGGGAAACTGAGATGTAGTTAATGTTACAATCACACTAATCTGTCACTGAGGTTCCAAGTGAATGCACTGCTCTTTTTGAGAGCAGCCATCTCTCAAGAGCAGTGAGAGTAATGAAATTGGACAACACTGTATAAAATACAAAATAAATGCATCTTGGTCGTGAACCTTGGTAAGCCTCAGCATCTTCTTTGGCTGTGTCATTTAAAAATACAAAGCAATGCCACCAAAGTGAAAACTGAAGAAAATTAATTTATATCAAATACCACTTTGATCTTCATTATGAATTATTTTTGCTGAGATAACGTTTAACATTCATTTCTTATTTGTTACAGCTTAGTTGTAAGTGATGATGATGTGTGGAGAGACCAGTTTTACAATGGAAATCTCAAGAAAGAGAGAGGTAATGAACATATTTTAAAATCTTACAGCACTGTAACCTAATTCTCCATGAAAAAAAAGGTGTAATAAAAAGTAATTATTGGCTTAATTTCTGAAACATATATTGGTTGAAGAAATGAAGCACTCTGAACAGGTCTTCTATGATTATACATATTATATATACATGTTAGAAGAATATAGTTTTTATTTTCATTTCCCATTAAAAAATTATATTGGAAACCAGGGAAATTTTCCATTGTTTTGATAGCAATACCAGAATGGTGGAATGCAATTGTGGCCATGTCATTGCTACATCATCTACACCTGCTCTGGAAAAGAGTGAGATGGCACAGCATGGGGAAAAATCTGTTTGTGTTCTTTCTTTGAGGATGGCATTTCTGGGGTGATTCTAGCAATAATGCACTAAGAGAATTTTACCTGTGGTAGCTGGTATAGCAAATCAAGCTTCATCATTAAAATGCATGTGTAGTAAAATAATGTTATACATACTAATCTGTTATGTGTTAGGCATACTTACAAAAATATCAATTTAACTGTGTGTATATAAACTCTGTGTCTATAGAAACAACACATGGTGGCTTTTGCTATGGAACTGTTTTATTTTGCTGATGCTCTGTTTACGTTTAAACACACTTGTCTCTATATTTAAGGTGCAATAGTGCTACGACTTGCCAAATCGTGGTTTCGTATAGGATCCTTGGAAATCTTAGCTCACTCTGGGGAACTGGACTTACTAAGGTTTGAATTGAATCTTCATGGTATCTGGAATAGTTTCCTCAACAATCAAATTACATTAGAATTCATGTATACATTTGGAATTCAGACATAAATTACTTAGCAAGTAAGATTACATAATTTAGAAAGTAACCTGCTATTTTTATACAAGCATACCAAAGATCTTACCTCACAAGGGTAAAACCCTTCTAAAGGCCTGGATCTTACAAAATGAATAAAGTTTTAAACCTACGTAGTTCTGGTAACTAAGCACTAGGGAGGAGTTGTTTGTTTTGGAAAGATTTGTGAGTTGAAAGTATAAGTTCTACATTTTTCAGTTTTCTGTGACAGGTCCTGCAAATTTTAATGCATATATCCAGTTTCCCTAAGCTGACTTGTAGGAATGTGGAGTACTGTTTAAGAATGGCCAGTAAGTGTGGAAGTAACCCTACTTCGTAAGAATTTAGCCATAGCATTTCTTTGGGAGAATTCACAAATTCTTCTAATTCACAAATTATTCATCGTAACATCATACTGTTTTTTTGGAAATGCAAACTCTTTTCTTTCCCTAAAACTGGATATTGCTGCATGCAAAACCAAGTCCTGGTGTGCTCCAGATATTTAATGTGGGGATAATTTTAGCTCTGTGTGGCAGTCTCCAGTTGTGTTTATGACTACTACCTTAGGTTTTATCTCTAAGCATTTGGAAGAGCTTAATCTGATATTCATTGGAATAAATAGACTGAGTTTTTTTAATAACTATTTGTGGCAATCTGTAGATCAGCATTTTGCTTTTTGAAAACAAGAATTTTTAATGAACAGTTCCAAAGTACCAGTTTTATTTAAAGAATTCTGTTTCTGCTGTTACAGAAGATTATTAGACTTTGTCATCCAGGAACATTTTCCATCAATAGCTATGAATGATTCAAATAGATACCTGGTAAGTCTTTTTTAAGAGTCATTTTTATTTTCCACAAACATGTAAACAAAAATTACAGGAAGGTCTTCACAATTTCAAGTTTTACGAGATTTTAAAATTTGAAGTAAACTTCCAGGTTTTATTAGTGAAAGTTTGTTAATTCTCTGTAGCAAAAATCTGCTTCTTGATTTTTTTTTTGTTTTCTCGAAGTCAAATATGAACATTTTTCACCAGTTTCCATTATGAAAATGTTTATTGTGAAGCTTCCATTTTCTGTTGTTTTTTGTTCTCTTACTGCCCAGGTTGTCAGGGAACAGTGGTCATGAAGTGATGAAGTATGCTTTTGCTAATGTAAATGTAGTATATATAGTGTATTCTAGTATACTGCCTAGTATGTATAGTGTCTTTGGTTTTGTTTTTTTTATTTTTATTTTATTTCTTAATTTCTTTAAAGACTATTTAACTATAGACTTTGCTGGATAAGGTTATTATGCATTCACATAATGTAGAGTGGGAATGACAAGTCCTGACGGTTACATAAATTTGAAAAATAGAATGTGTTACGTATTTCTAATGTGAATAAAATGCTTATGTATTCCAATATTTTTGATACAGAGAACTTGAAGTAAAAGATGTGTTCGATTTTAGGAATTTTTCTCTATGGTCGTGTCAGAGACTGCACATCTCATTTCCTTGTGGATGTCTGTGGGGTTTGCACATGGTAAGGTGCCAGATAGCATTGGCTTTAGGGGAGGGACACTTAACAGTAATGTACTTAAAAATTGCTTTTGTTTGTCACTTTGGTCTTTAGTTCTGGTGATGTCTTTCACCTACAGCTTTATCTGTTATACAAGGGGATTTTGCAACAGGGTAAGGCTGTCTGTGCCAGGACGAGAATACAGGAGCAAGAATTCTCAGAGCTGTTGCAACAGTGCAGGGTACAAAGACAGGGTACTGATGCCATGTGTAAGTTTAAGTGCTCTGAGTTTGATCCATCCACATAAAGCCCAGACCTTTTACAGTGCACAGGACACAGAGCTGTCTGGCTTTGCTACAGATTTATGGGATTAACCCCATAAATCCTGCTCCTGTGGGAGCAGGAGCCTCAGTGTCCTGCAAGGCATGGGCTGGGGGCAGAGGGACAGGTACATTTTCCAGAGTCTGATTCCTGAGAGCTCTCTAAATTCAGTGGACCTGTTTCACAGCAAGTTGCCTAAATTTTGGGGTCCAGGGGGAATTTTAACTTTTGTTTCTCCTTTCTGTTTAACTGTAGGTGTGTGCAATACTGATAACTTCAGTTTATTGTCCATAACAATAGATTATGGTCCATTTGGATTTATGGACTCCTATGACCCAAGTGAGTGTAGCACCTGTTTTGGGGTTTTGTTTGTTTGTTTGTTTGTTTTTTTACTTAAAACAATCTTTTAATATTAAATTATATAGTTTCCATTGTGTGAAAACTCCTTTCATTATTAGCAGAAAAACCGTAAGCAAGTGTACTGTTTGAAGAACTTCAGGGGAAAAAAATTGCATCAGGGACCAGTTTTATGATACCCTGTATAGGTTGCATTCAAGAACTAAAAGTCTTGTTAATGAAATATTACTATTTAACTGGTTTCCATAAGACTGTTTAAACTTGAACACCATTAATTCAATAGATGCTACAACAGAAGCCTAGAAAACTAAAAATTGTGTATTGCTGTCAGCAGCCAAAAGCAGGAGTGGAATACAGTAACTTTGCATGCATTAAGTTCTAGCTTTATAGTCACAGCAGCTGATTAACTGTTGGAAGAAAAGAAATCAAGCCTACACACTCATGGTAACCCCACAGGAACCTTTCTTTCAAAGTCTTAACTCAGTCGGTCTGAGATTGATAGATACAGGTTCAGTATGTACACAAATGTGTATTCTTAGAATATTGTTTATAGTTTGCAACTGAATAAACTTCAGAATCAGCAGTGGTTATCTTGCTATGTGTTTTCATGCCTGCAGCCTCAAATTAAGGAAAAGTCATGAGATTAAATGTCATATTGTTTCTACTGTATTGAACAAAATGAGGCTTTTTTGCTTTTAGATCTTTCTCTGTAGGGTGGGTTGACCCCAGCTGAGAATTGAGGACTCACAAGCCACTTGTTCATTCCTCCCTGCTGTGTGCTGAGGGAGAGAATTGGAAAAGCAAGCTAAGGAAAAGCTTATAGGTCAAGATATTGAATAAGATATTTGAATAAGTCAAGGGGAAAAAAGGGCAGGCGTGACTAGCAAGTGATGCAAAGACGATCACTCACCATATCTCACCACCAGAACTGATGCTGAGTCAGTCCCCAAGCAACAGCTGCTGTGGAAAAACTACCCCCAGTTTTTATTGCTGATCATGGTGTTATAGGTGTGGAATATCCCTTTGGTCAGCTGGGCTCAGCTGTCCCAGCTGCCTCCCCTCCTGGCCTCTTGCCCACCCCAGCCTCATTTTCTGGGATTACAGGGTGAGAATAGAGGCCTTGATGCTGGGCTAAATAGTAGCACTAGATGTAGTAAAAATATTGGGTTTCTTGAGTTAATTTAATTTAAATAAATATCCTCGTGTTCTGATTTTAAATATTTAGTAGTTTTAGGTCTTCTGTAAGTTTGCTGTATAAGTATAAAAATTAATGTATTTCAGTATTTTAACATAGAGTGTTTATTGCAATTACTTTATTATGGAACAGTAATGTTTTGTTTGAAACAGATTTTGTTCCAAACACATCTGATGATGAAAGGAGGTATAAAATAGGAAATCAGGCGAGTGTTGGGCTGTTTAATCTGAGCAAGCTGTTGCAAGCTCTGATACCCTTATTGGATCCCAGGCAAAAGCAGCTGTAAGTAATCCTTAAAATATTGTAATGCTTAAAGGAACTAGTGAGATGGAAGACACTATAATCACCATATGCTTAGGAAAGAAAGAGATTCCTTTTTTTTTTTTTTTTTTTTTTACTGGAAATTGATTTGGATTCATTATTGGCCAGAGTAAGATTGGAGGGTGGGGAGAAAAGTTTTTGTTGGTCATGAATAGTAGTAAAATAGGACCACAGGGAGGTATTAGATGTTGTATAATCCTTTCTCCTTTCACTAAGGTAGGACCTTTGCCCATAATTTTTTTTTCAAAGTTTGTCTAGCTTGTTTTGTAAGACACTTATGCAGGGAGACCATGCATCTTCCTAAAGTAATGAAGTAGTATTTTATTAGCCTCTTGTAAACATTCTCATATGAAAAACAAATATCCCTGATGACTGAGAATATCAGTGTTTCTGAGATAGCAGGCATAAATTTTCATTGTTCAGTGTACAGCAGGATTATACCCACAGCAGCATTTTAGTTCCTTAGAATTTGACATTTCTTTTGTTTTGCAGAGCTTCCCAAATTTTGGAGGGGTATGGTGAGCACTATTACAGTCGGTATGCACTTTCAGAACTGAAACCTTCTAGTCACAATACTATAAAATAAATAATGTTCACAATTTCCATACTTTGTTACTATTTTCAGTTTCACAGAACTATTCAAAACAAAATTGGGTCTTCTTGGGGAGAATGAGAATGATAACTATTTGATTGCTTTCCTCTTAAAAGTGAGTTTACTTTGCTAATTTTGTTGGCCAACATCTGAACTGACACCCCACACTTCAAAAGCACTCACAGAAGTATCTTTATTCACCAGATTATGGAAGATACAAAGGCTGATTTTACAATGACATTCCGAGAGCTGAGTGAAATTACTGCAGACCAGTTAAAGGAGCTCCATATTCCTGAGGTACAAATACAAGCACCCAATCTTAGGAATACTTAATATAAAAAGAGTAAATTAAGTCAAGGATAGCCTCAATATAGTAGAGGCTATCTCAAGCCATGATTCATTTTGGAAATATGTTATTGGATCACTATTAAGGGACAGAGGGATCAATACACCTGTGTGAGGCTACCAGCCCTTGTGTCTGGTAATGATGGATATGTTAATGAGAAGTGCTAATGAAAGGTGCATTAATGAAGAATGCTGAAGTCAGATTTTCAGCCTTTGGTACAGGTCCAATATAAGTAATCATAAATACTCATACATAACTGGGGATGTGATTTTCTTCACATTAATGTGGGTCTGCTACAAAGAACTTTCTCCCCCCTCATCTCCCTTTTTTTTGTTGTTGTTTTGTTTAAGAATACCTTTTGTCCAACAAGTGAAGTTGCATTGGGCTCATGAGGAAAATTTTGGCCTCAGGTCAACCAAACTGTTGGTGTTCGGTGGCCTAAACCTCTGCTCAGGCATATTTGCTTATCTCAGTATTTAATGATAAGTGAGATCTCATCTCAACATAAACTAGAATTCTTTGCCCAGAGTGGTCTCTGCCCTTCCTTGAACATGAGATTGCTTTTAAATGTAACTTAAAGCATAAGAATGCATTTTGCTATTGTGTCCTGCTATCACATCCCATGTTTCTGCTAACTTAACCTAAACTTATACTTCAGGACCAATGAAAAATCCTCCATATATAAAAGACACAAAAGTATTTAAAATTTTAAAGTTTTTTACCTGGATGTAGTGCTTTGAAAGTGGAAATATAGCTGAAATATTTGAACTGGAGTAAGATGCTAGGCAAGTCATAATTGGATAAAAAAGCAAAAGGGAAATTCTGAAAAGAAAGCTTGTAATCTGGTTCTGAAAAACAACCTAATCTGGAAAGAAAATAGCCTTTTTGCAAGAGCCAAATTGATTTTTTTTTTCTTTTATTCTGTAATACAGTGCCTTTTCCATGTGATGAATATTGTTCATTTTGCCTGGAAAATTTCACTGCCTTCCCCAAATATCTGATTTATGTCTATTTGTTTTTAAAGTCAATTTCAAACAAGAGCAAGTGGACTTAGGAGGTTGTTTTTAGGTAGCAGGATGACTATGTAAAACACAGAATGAAAATGAGGTGTTGATAGATCTTTTTCCAAGTATAATTAAGAGGTTTTGAGCAAATTTTCTGGTTTTCTTTGTTTTCTTCTGTTAAGTAAGAGGTCTATCCTGACCTTTTCTATGAACTTGAAGCCATTAAGAGTTTAAAAGTTTAGATACTCTAGAGGTGAGCAACAAAAAAAACCAGGAGTTGTGGCTTTGGAATTAATCATTTGCACAGGGAGGGTAATAAGAGGATGGGTGTGTTTGTAAGAGAAGGTGTTTTTGTCATAGAACTCAAGGGATTTTTCCATTTATGGCAACTCCATTTCCCCATTTTTGAAGGTGGTGGCTGAGGAACCAATGACTGTGGTGTAGCTGTGACCCTGCTAGTGCATTTCCAGCCTTCACTTGGTAGCAACCTGATCTTTTTTTTTTTTTTTCCACATAATGAAATGATTTAGGCCACAAATTCTGAGTTCCAAAACCGATGTTGAAAAACAAGTACAATTTTATGCTGGTAAAAAGTTTTCATTGTTTTAAATAATTTCAATTTTAAAGTAATTTCACCTCTATTTATTTACACACCAATACTTTTATGAGTAAGTTTTCATATTGATTTGTACATCACTTAAGATTTTTTCAACTGCATACCAAAATTGACCTAAAAATGCCAGAATCCTTTAGGAACACTGCAGGAGTCCTTATATTTAGTATTAACTGAAAACATTCTGAAATTCCTGCTAAAGCAGCTTAATGCTGCACATTTTTGAACAAATCCTTGATTCTCACACTCACCTGTTACCCACCTGCCTGATTCCCAGCTTTTAGTTGTTTCTGTGCTCATTTTTATGATCAAATATAGTTTTCATATAATTTTTACTCTTATTCCTTAAAAAAAACCACCAAAGCCAAAAAACCCAGATGGGGCAAAAACCTTTTCTTCTTGTTTTTAATTTCCTTTACTTTTTTCCCCTTGAATATGTGCTGTTTATCTCCTTTTATCTATGTCCCTTTCTTCCTAATCTGTTCTTTCTCTGAAGTTCATTTTTTGTCTGTGAGCTTTGGCTGCTTTCAGCTGAGGAATATGAAGCAGCTGTTAGCTCAGTGTGATCAGCCAGGGAGGCCTGGTTTGTGTTTGCTGTCCATCACTGGAGGCAGTAACCCCAAGCTCTGATTTCTTGCTTTTGGCCTTTTCCAAATTCTGTTTCCTCTCCTGTTTTCTTCTGTTTCTTCTCTGTTTTCTCCTATTCCTGTAGACTTTAGTTTCCCTTTCTCTCCACCTTTTTTTCTTTATATATTTTTCTTATTGCCCAATTTTTGATGGAAAAAACCTCTATGAATATATCTGACCCATGTACAAGTCTCAGAAGAGAGTGAAACCTGTAATTATGTAGCTTAAAAATGAATTAGGTCAGAAAATAAGGAAAAACAGGGGTGAAGTGCTAGAGGTGTTTAGGTAAAATTTGTCATAACAAGATAGATTAAATGGATGTATCATGCTAGCAAAAGTAATAATTTGAATACAGAGGAAAGGATACTAGTAGAATGTTCAGGGAGAAAATTCTTTGAAGGGTCATCATACATTTGCCTTTAAATCCTTTTATTATTCATTGTCCTAGTTTCAGCTGGGATGGAGTGAATTTTCTTCCTAGTAGCTGGTACAGTGCTGTGTTTTGGATTTAGATTGTGAGTAATGCTGATAACATACTGATGGTTTAGTTGTTGCTGAGCAGGGCTTACACTAAGTCAAGGACTTTTCAGCTCCTCATGGTGCCCTGCCAGCAAAGAGGCTGGGGGTACACAAGAAGCTGGGAGGGGACAGAGCCAGGACAGCTGACCCAGACTGGCCAAAGGGATATCCCACAGCACCTGGTGCCATGCTCACCAGTTATCCCTAGTTTATTAACTAGGGGAGAGCTGGGGAGGGGCCCTGCTTGGGAGCTGGCTGGGCATAGGTTGGTGAGCAATTGTTTTTTCATTTGCATCACTTGTTTCTGTTGGGTTTTATTTCTCTCTTCTTTTTATACTTTTCTTTTCATTGCTATTATTATTGCTGTTATTATTGTTATTATTAAATTATTTCAGTTGTTAAACTATTCTTATCTCAACTCATGAGTTTTCTTACTTTTAACCTTACTTTAAACCCCCACTGAGGGCAAGCATGAGCAAGTGGTTATGTGAGGCTTAGTTGCCAGCTGGGGTTAAAACACAGTATTTGTTGCTTGCTTTGGTTTTTGCTTAACTGGAAAATAATTCTGATTACCTGCCATTAAGTGTTGCTTTCTCTTTAGGAGTTCTGGGCTCTCCAAGATCTGAGTAAACACAAATTATTTTCAGAATGGGTTACTATGTATCTCCTGAGATTAAACAGGTGAGTGTGATTGCAGTTTAAAGTGTGTATTTGCCAGAAGCAGGCAACTTTAATCTGCAGTGATTTTTGCATAGTCTTTAGTGGGTCTAATAAACTGGCCCAAACATTGTTTCATACATTTTTTCTTTGTCTTCATGGTTCTAGATTGTGCTGGATTTAACACTAATTACTGTTGTAGTTATGTTTTGACACACAGGTACATAAAAATGACATAGGAGGAGTAATTTCGATTCTTTTTCCTTCATTGAGCACCTAATCAGTTTTCTTTGGTTAACAGTTTTTCTTAAAATACCAATCCTACAGGTTCAGTCCAAGAATCACAAACAGGCTTTGCAAGTACATAGGAATAAATAGTGTTCAATTACTGTTTATATATATATTGACTATGTAATAACATTTCTTTATGGTGGCAAGGGATGGAAGTTGAACAGTTGCAAAAACTCAGATTGTGTTTGGAAACCATGGTGTTGCATAGATAGGAATGCACAGGATTCTTTTGTGTTAAATCAATAAAGAACCTAACATTTTTTCTTAGTTATATATGGTATGCATGGCTAATAGTAGTGAAAATAAATACATATCAGGTTCTTGGAAATTTTATTCAGTAAATAAAATTCTTAGGGGAAAAAATCAATACAAGGCACAAAACCTACAAGAAGGTGTGCAGTTTTTTCCAAGTCTAATCATCCTTAGAGATTCACACTGGCTTCTATCAAACACAAAAGCAGAGCACTTAATGATTTTAATAGAAGTCAAATAAAATATTTCTAAAAATAAATCAGCACAATCCTCACTAGCTAAAGTGCTTTCTGTTTTTCTTCTTTTTGTTTGATTTTCATGTGTAGTAACAATGGTGACTCAGATGCCAAAAGAAGAACAAGAATGGCAAGTGAGTAAAACATTCCAAAGGAATCACAGACTTGCAGATGGCAAATATCTATATGGTTCTTTAGTGTTAGATATTTTTCTTTTTGGGTAGAACTGAAGAGGAGAAGCTCTCACTTTGCTGCTGCAAATCTTGTAACACTATACATTCATTCTGCCTGTCTCTGTCCTTTCTGCTTGCTACACAGAATTCAGATTTCTGATAGGGACATACTTTTTCTTTCTGTCACCCAGAGAAAAAACTCCTTGAGAAAGGTCTATCTAATCATAGAAAGCAAAGGAAGGTGCTTTGATTCTCCAAGTTCTAAACACAAAATAGCAAAGGTACTGCAGTTAGGTATCACAGCAGAAACAGTGGATATGAAACTCCAGGAATTGTTCAGTGGGAGATCTTTTTGATCTGCCATAAGCTATGGTAAATTTGTGAAATTTGCTGATAAAAGAAAATGAGCAACTGAAAATCCATGTCCAAAAGGGCGTGAAGGAACTGCAGGATCTGATGAAACTCTGCCCAGGAGGCTTCACTGTTACACTGCTTTGCAGAGTGCTTCCTGCAAAGCAGGATGGAAATGGCTGCACTCTTTTGTTAGATATTGATTGGCCACTTTCTTCTAAAGCTCCAATTGATTTGCTAGCAAAATGGTAGGAGCTGGCACTGACTTTCAGTAATGAGGTAGTAAACTACAGAGGGCACAATTTATGGTTTCAGGTTTGCATCCCCATTTTCTAACAAAGGCTCTATCCTTTTTAAAGAATACTTCTTAAAATTCTATCTGCATTTTAGAAAGTTAATATAAAAAGAGCTACCAAGAAGAAATATTTATTTTATTGTTTTTTGATAGGGTTAAGAAGCTTCATCTGTGACTTTCTGAGGGTCATAGGTCAATTATAATTTTGAATTTTCAAGCTCCTGTTTTCCTCAGCTAAAATTGAATGCTGAAAACTGTCTGAATGCACTTCTTATTTTTTCTGTATCCTTTGAATCTGCTTTTAGAGAAAATCATGACATTCTGAGGTTTTATTCTAAATCAGAAAGGATCCTAGTTTGTCAATGATCTAACAAACCATCATTATGTTTTTCCACATGCACCTCAGAGGATCTCAGAGGAAACAGATGAAACACGAAAAAGATTTTGCCTTCAAAATCACACTTGTGCTAATGGCCTTAGTTTTGGTAGCAGTCAAAACTTGATCTGCAAAGATTCATGGTTCAGTTTGTTTTCTGCTATATAATCACCAGTCACTCTCTATTCATACTGCAGAGCTGCAAGTATTTATAATGGGCTACTGATGTTAGTTTGTTGTTGTTTTATTTTAAATCAACAACTCTTTTTGGATTTTTGCTAGCTGCTCCATATTACAGTGTGACTGAAATTTCTGACAGAGGTTTTTGGGATTTTTTTTTTGTTCTTTTTTACATTTTTACATCCATGCATTTAAATAGATTGCTTAGATGCCCCTGTGGTATCTTTAAAATTATTTCAGTTTTTGTTTTGTTTTTTTGTCTGTTGGAGCATTTGCTTGTAATAGCTGTCCTTGTTAGCATGACTTCCAGCAGAAATCTGGCTCAATTCAGTTAACTCTGAATTTTTTTACCAGCATTTCGTGTTGAAGGCAAAACTGTCCTGGCTCCTCAGATTCTCAGCTGGGTTAGGAAGTTCCACTAAATTGTGTACTGCTGTCTTTGACTGACCTTGAATATATTGCATTAACACCTTTTTTCATCACCCTTCCCTAATTGTTAGTAAGTGTCATAAAAAATCTCACTTTTCAAAGTACATTAACTTGAATCATTTGAAGTCATCACTTACTCATTATTTTTTTCTCCCTTTTTTTAGTTTTCAGTTCTTAGTAGCGTTTTATCTTGCACTGCCTAAACTTAGTTCTTCTGGAGTTGATCAAAAAGTTTTGACAATCCAAGTCTAAAATTGTATTTCTTTACAAAAGAAGCATGTTTAAAAAGTAGACCAGATCATGCTTATAAGGGCACAAAAGTTCTTTTGCTTTGTCCTTTTCTTACCTGGCTTGTATTACTCTTTCATAATTATCTTGTCACTTATGTTAAATACTGATATTTTTAAAACCACTGTGAAACCTGTCAATTTGCAATTGTTAAGATTTTATTTCTGGGACAAATATTCTCCTGCTAAAATGACTCACAGCTCTAATGTGAATTACCATTTTTTTAGTGAGTCATGTTAACTTTTTAACCTTTTAAAAATTTTTTTTAATAGTTATCACACTTTACTATTGATAACCCATGTACAGGATTAAATCAAATACTTGGCCAGAGCAAATTGTTTTGCCAAGTGGTAAACCACTTTTTTTTAGCAGTTAGGGCAGAGTGTTGTTATGTCTGTGCAGAGGTCATCAGGCAGACAGTTGTATTTACTGGCTTTTTTAGTACGTGTAAGTACATACTAGATAGTGGCGATGTGAAAAAGAAGAATATCTGTGGCCCCTTCTAATATATTATTTGTAAATAAAATAATTAAGAATTGTCCCTGGCATACAGGTTGACAAAACTCCTTTAATAAGTTGTTAGTGGCTCTGCTGTAGGATATATCCTGGATTTCTAATTCAGCAGTTTCATTTTCCAGTGTTGCTACATTCTCCCAACTGCTCATTAGACAAAAGCAGCCTGAAACAAGGCAGTAAGCAGTGCAGTTGTCATGTGGGTTTCCTAAAGGATACAACTAACAGCTGTGGAAAAAACTGAGGAACTTCTGCCCATCCCCAGCCAGGAGATTAAAAGGAAAGTTGAAAAAGTAGTTTCTAAAAAATACAGCTGAATTGTAACATTAAAGGCTTTTATGGCTAAACTTTTGTCACATGACATAGAAGAAATATCTACGACATACACTTTAAAGGATATCTTAGTAATTACTTTTTAAATTAAATAATACAACATTAGTTTTTGTTATCTCCAGAAGATATTGATAACATTGAAATGCTTTCCATCAACACAGGAGGAACACAGGCCATGATAAACTCATCACACTGCTGGTGCTTCTGACAGCAAATCCTTCCTGTATCAACGTCATTTTCTGTGCTCCTCTAATTTCTGTTTGGCACTTTGGCACTACTGATAGTGCAAGTTTAAAACATCCTTTTAGCAACTCACAGAATTAAGTAGATTGGTTAATTCCTTTTCCTTTTTATGCATTTGTTCTTGATGTGCAAATTTAAATCTTCTTGAAGATTTCAGTGACATGTTTCACTGAGTGTTTTCCTTCTGTTGAATATGTCTAACTAAATTTAACATAATTTACTCTTGGTTTCAGATGTTAATCCTAGGTACATACTTAGGAATTGGATGGCAGAATCAGCAGTGCAAAAAGCTAATTTGAATGATTTCTCAGAGGTAAAATTATCTTTTTTTTTCTTGACATTTAATAATAACTTGCATAACAGCTAATGAAACAATTTTTACATTTACACTTTGAACTGTACTACATTTTCACCAAAATTGTACCATATAGCACCAATTGCTATTTAAAATATCAACAAAATTATTAATAGTATTAATTATAACATAAATAGTAGTGACTATATTAATAGTAGTACTAATAATACTAAGCAATTCATGTGATAGTTTCTGGAGCCAGGAAGGTACAAAAGGCAAATGGAGAAAACTTTCCTTGTTTACCAGGAAACATTTTGTATAAAAATGTACCCATTTCTAATTGCTTCCAGGTTCAGCTCCTAGAGCAGGTTTTACAACAGCCCTTTCAGAGGCAGGAGGCTGCAGAGAGAGCAGGGTACTCCCTGCGCCCCCCAGCTTGGGCCAAGCATCTGAAAGTCAGCTGCTCATCCTGAGGGGAATTCAAACAAGCAACAAGAATGATCAAGGTCAAAGCTCAAGCCTTCAAATAGGGCTAATGGATCAAGCCACAGGAACTTCTCTCCCTTAGATTTTGTGGACTGGAATCTGCTACTGTTCTTGACCAGCTTATGAAGTCTTAAGATTAAAGAAGTGCATCACTGTGTGTGGTTGCATCAGGAGATTGTACTGGCATTGACAACTCTGCCTCTCACATTGAGCTGTGCATTGAGTCACAATATTTAAGTTCTGCCAAACTGTCACACTTAAGCTCCCAAAATTCATGGCTGATCAGGTGGGTCTTAATAGCTTTTAGTGACTGATCAATTTAAAATCCATCTAAGGTAGTTTTAAATAATGCAGTATTTTGATGAATTTTTCTCCTACTGTTATACACTTGTCAAATATAGCCATGTTCTGCAGACATAAATGTTCTTAAATCTTGCAGACCTGGCACAGAGGATCATCTTAGACCTTGACACTTTTTCTCATTCTGATTTGTTTTGTCCCATTAAACTGACAAAAGGTTTAAAGGAAATTCAGTTAGCAAAGATGTCTGTATTGGGAGTGGCTTACTCCAGAGTAAGCTCTGGTGTCTTTGCTGGTGTCAGGTGCCTATCCAGAGGACCACTGCTCTTTGAAAGATTATTGGTGCACAGATGTGAAGTCTCAGGAAAAATTCACTTTTTGGCCCTGGGAAAGGACTGTGTTGGAAGCATCTCAGCTGAGACTGCTTCCATTGCAGGTATGGAGGAAGGTTAAAAAGGACATGCTGCAATTTCAGATATTTGCAGGCTAAAATACTGTAAGGTCTAGTGATATACAGACCATTTAGAAGGCAATAGGTTCAGTAGAGGTGGAAGAATTAGTTTCTTTTTACAAATGCTTTGAATTACAGCATTGGAACATCTTTTTGTATTTTCAGCTTATTTTGGTACCAGATAAAGCCAGATAATTGTGGATCAATAGGAGGTAGCTTTTTTCTTTGAATGGAGTTTAAATCTTCCATTAAAAAAATTCCACGTAACCATGTACATACACAAAATAGTTGATAGAGGTCTAATCATCACAGCATTTAACTTGATTTTTGGAGTTTCTGTAGGCTTTGACTTTTTTTTGTTTTGAAGAAAGTTCAGCTTCTTTTCTGTAAGAGTAAGTGCATAAATTACGATCGAGTGCAGATGTAAAAGGCATTAAATTGATTTTTTTGTGTTGTAACAAAAGAGAAGAGAGGAAATAAGGTGGGAGGCTGAGTGTCCTGGTGAGAAGAGTGAATGCTAGAAAAGCCATTGTAAAAGTCAATGCTTTGTGACCTTATTGTGCAACATTTTCCCAAGGACATGTTCTGCTTTATTTTTATGATGGATGTATATTTCATAAAATTAATTTCATTTAGAAATAGTTGAGTTGCAGACAGCTGTTGTCACCAAGTGTATCAAATATGTGTACTCCTGATACCTAGTCAGAAAATGACACCTAGCTCTTCAATGATTCTGCATAATGCTTCCTTCATCTACATACGGAAGGGGATTGGGAAACAGTAATCCTTTCCTCATTTTTAATTTTTTTTTTAACTCCTAGTTTTAATCCTCTTACTTTTAGGTCCTGGTATTTTTCCCCACCACTTTGAACTGAGGCTTGTACGAGCCTTGCACTCGTCTCAAGGGCATTTCTCAGTTTGGCAGTTTGAAAGTGCTGAGATACCTTTTGAATGTACAGCATGTTAATTCAAGACTTCCAGGTGACACTTTTGTTAGTGGTGGGCATAGTTCTCTTGGTGAGAGCTTTTGCTCAGTTCAGCTGAAAGCAAGGGAGCTCAAAAACCAGTAACAGCTGGATGGACACTGTGTCAACTTAACATGGTGTTTAAAGCAAAATCATTTCAGGAAGAAATGCACAGGATTCCAAACACTGTTTTCAGCTTTAAATAAAATTTATAAAAATAAAAGAAAATAATTTTTTTAAAGTAGTAATTTCAAAGGAAAGGTTCTTTATGAAGACGTGGTTACAGCTTTCTTATTTCTGCTAAGCTTGTTATGCAGGTATGTAAATATTGACAAACCAACCTTAAGCCACAAGTAAGATTAGAAATGACCCAAAACAGACCATAGCACTGCCACCAGCTTGTCATTTTCCTGCCTCCACCACCACTTCTGGATCTAGGAATCCATTCTGACAAACAGCAGGGTCACCCCTTGCTCTGTCAGCTGCTTTCATGCATTTATTTATTTAGACCACACACTTTGTTTTTTATTATTTTTCTATAATTCAAAATACAGAGATATACTACTGATGATAGAAGGTCAAGTGTGCATGAGAAGAGGCAAAGACCAGAATAAATAAAACGAAGTCTAGAAAGTATAGGCAAAAATTCTTTCAAATACTTGAAGTTCCAGTTGCCAGTAAAATGGCTGTTCATTAACTGTGACATTTTGTACAGATATAAAAGAGAAGCTATTTTTATTTAAGAGCTAACAATGAATGCTTCCTAAACGAACAGTGGAGAATTAAATGGGAAGAACAAATGAAAAAAATGTAGGAGGAGACACTTCTATTGGGTACAAGTCTTACAAAGTCTTTCACCAGACAGATCATTGCTAGGTACAGTTTGAAGACAAATATTAACCAACAGAAAAAAAATCCCTGCTTACCATGGAAGCATACATGATTTCAAAATACAGTTTTTGTCTTTGTCTAAGGTAACAAAATAAATGAGGTTTCAAAGCAGTAACTATGAATGCTGACAGGTATGACTGAATTGCATATAGAAACAGGAGTGCACAACATTTGGGGTGACACTGTCTGGAAATGGTCCTGGCCCTAACTTGCATCTCATAATAATCTAGCTGAGGTTTTTATTTTAAGACAGACTATTTAAAAAAAAAAATTAAAAGCATCTTTGTATTGGAAGAAAACCCTCCCATAGCTGGGAGTTTTCTGATTAAGAATTTTTAAGGGCAATTCTTTGAAAAGGGATCTTCCTTCCTACTTCTCAAAATTTGCATGAGGACATTGTATTTTTCCTTTAACTCCAATTCTACTAAAAAGGCAGCCAGAGTAGGTGCATTTCAGTTTCTGAAATGGCTGGCTCCAGATTGCTGCTCCACCATCCCTGGCTGTCCTTGTGGAGGGAAGCAAGGCTCTTCAGACAATTCTTACCTTGGCCTGGTCCTGGAATGGGAGTTAAGAGCAGGGGATAGCGAGGTGCATGGGAAAAGGAGCAGGTTACAGGGACAAAGTGGAGGACAAAGGGTGCCCCACCTTCTTGAGACCCCCCAAGAGGAACTCTGAAGGAGAATTCCTCCTGGAGAAGCCTGATCCAGCATGACCTTCTGTGATGCCTCACAAAACCTTTATGTCTTAAAGTCTACCCACTCCCAGAGTTCAGGAGCTGTTACCCCTTTTCTTCTCAAGAGCTTTCATTAGGTCAGACATGAAATCTGCTTGCTTGCCTCCCCCTGCAACCAGAGGTGGCCCTGCTGACTGTGGCTCTCCATCTTGTCCTGTGTTTTCCAGCCTTTTTGGAGGAAGTGGTACAGGTTTCTTTGCTGGAGGTGGTGGTGGCAGCTTATTGGAGACAGGTGGGGGTGGAGGGGGTAGTGGCACATCTCCATTACTGCTGCTGGACACTGGTGGTGGTGGAGGCACAAAATCAGGAGGTGGTTCACAGAAATCAGATGGTGGTGGAGGAAAATCAATCTTCAATGTAGGTGGTGGGGCTGGAAAGCTCTCTGGATCTGTTAGGAAAATGCCACTGTCTCGTTTCACTTTGGAGGGGAGAACTGGTGAAGCAGAAATAGCAGATGAACGCCTTTCAGGTGGAGGAGGAGGCAGCAGTGAGGTCCTCTTACTCTGGACTTTGTGTGGCCTCAGCAATGGCTGTGCCAGGCCAGGTGCACTGCCATTATTTGTTTCAGCCTTTAAGAAGCAGAAAAATAAAAGGACAGACACAGTCAGTAAATGTGTAAAATAATGCCACTAACTAAGAACATTAAAAAAGTGAAAATATATGAGTGTAGTAGACAGGGAAATGAAGTAGAGTACATTTTGTCTGAAACATGAAAATAGTATTTTATTTTCTTTCTGGAGCTGCCTGCAGAGGTTTGACAGCGGAAACCTCCCTGTTGACAGTATTCATAGTGCTTCTTTGAATGCTGTCCACAAAAGATGAGTGCTTTTAAAATGATCCTTGAATACTGTCCACCTCTCTTGGAACCCTCTTCCCTTCAGGGTCTTCTCCCATGGAATTCTTCCAAGATCCCTAAAGGTACTAAAGTTGGCTCTCCTGGAGTCCTTGTTTGAAATCTTGCTCTCGGTCCTGCTACCTCTTCCTTCAATACTGAGCTCTACAATCTCATGGTCACTGCAGCCAAGGCTGCCCCAACCATCACAGGTCCTACAAGGCCTTCCCTGTTTGTTAATGTAAGGTCAGGCAGCCCAGCATTCCCTGTGGGATCCTCCACCACCTCAGACAGGAAATTGTCATCAATGCTGTCCAGGAACCTCCTGCACTGTTTGTGCTTTGCTGTTTTGCTTCTCCAGAAGATGTCAGGGTAGTTAGAGCCCCCAAGAACCAGGGCCTGTGACTGTGGGGCTGCTTCCAGCTGCCTGTAGGAGGCCTCATCCACTCCCTCCCTCTGATCAGCAAACACCCACAATGGTGTCACCCTTACTAGTCTGCCCTTTTATCCTCACCAAGGCAGAGCTGGGTACACTCCAAGTGTTGCCTCACATCGAGGGCAACTCCACCACTGCGCCTTCCTGGTCTGTCTCTCCCAAACAGCCTGTGGCCCTTCACAACAACATTCCAGTCACAGGAGCTATCCCACCATGTCCATAATTGCAATGAGATTGAAGCCCAGTGGCTGCATAGAGGTCTCTAGTTCCTCCTGTTTGCTTGCTGCTTCTAGAGAAAAGTGCTCTGCATCCCTGCAGTCAGCAGCATTAATTCTGGCATGAGCTAATTATAACATGTATACCCCCTCTTCCTCACTCCTTGCCTACAAACATGGAAGTAAATCAGACACAGGAGGAGGCAGCCACTGCCTGAGTTCTCAGAATGTGATCTGGTCCAGAGGAAGTGAGGTTCAGAACAGAGAAACAGGAGGAACACAAAGATAGAAACAAGAAGTGTAGAATATGTAATGCTGATGACAGGAAAATCCTAGGAATTTAATTTCATTTGTCCTGTGCAATTCCTGCATGAAGGAGAGATTGAATAATGAACTGCAAACAAATGCACACTTTTTTCTGTATGATGTTCTTGAGGTTCTCTTACCGTATCCTTTGATATTTTTACAGCCAGATTTGGTGCAATTACACAAAATTTGGAACTTAACCAAGAAAGGCATTTAGAACCTAAGGAAAACATATAATGTTTTCCCCTAGTTCTTCACAGTTTCTCTTTTCTTACACACTGATCTTCAGCTGTACAGAGTTCCCTACTGAAACACTACTGTATGCCTTGTGTTTCTAAGGCAAGACCCTTTTTTTTTGGCAGGGACAGAACATGGCACTAAGGTTCTGACAGCACACTTTGAGACTATCCCAGCAGGCACATTCCTATTCCTGCCACATAAACTCATGGCTGCTTGTTCTGAAGAACAGAAGCAGTGGGTGGCTGTGCCTTCTCCTCCCATCAGAGGCTCCTGGTTCCGCACAGCACACACTGTTTGCAGCGTGCAAAGCATGAGGAGAGGGCAGCCACCTTTCCCAGGAGCCAAATCCTTCTCATTGGCACTTTGAGGGGGAAGACAGTAGGTGAAGGAAAACAAACTTGGAGAACTCGTTCACAGATGACATTTAACTGTAGTAACTGCTCACCTGTGCCTCAGATCTTTCTACTTTCTTCTGAGCGTCTGGAAATTCTGTACTAGAACAACGAACACTTTGGGGAATCTGTCCATTTGACTGAACAGCACCTGTGACAAGGAGAGGAGCCAGAGGGAAGAGAGTTATGTTTTTGTGATATTAACCAGATCAGGGAATACCCAACTAAGAAAAAGGCTATAAAAATTTCCTTAAAAATTTCACAAGGAAACACTTGTAACAGGGTTTTATACATAACTCAGTAAAATCTGTTTTCTACTTGAAGCTCATTTTGTGACTTTTCATATTCAGTTCATTACTTAAGGAAAATAAACAAAGTATCTTACATTAAAATCCATAAGTACCTTACATGAAAATACCTGTGTTTCATAACAGCATTTTGAAGTTTGCAGTGTGCTGTAGTGTTACTATATTCATAGTTTTTATTGCTTTTTTTGGGGTTTAATTTAGGCTAAAGACTAAAAGCACCATAGTTTCATATCAATCAGTCATGGGAGTGGAAGGTCTGAAATGCTACAGAGAGGCTGATCCACTTTAGTAAATGAGCTAAAACATCTCCCCAGCTCTGAAATATCTGCCCCATTTGGAATCACAAAGATTTGGGAACTTCACTGTGTTCTCAGATTAGTGCAGATCTGGAAACTAAGTTAAAACTGCAAAACATCTGCCCACCATTTCTGCTTGTGCAAGGGATATGGATAAATAACCCAGTACTGTCAAATGGAGTAAGTGAATGTGAGACCAAACAACAAATTTACAAGTTTAATTATGCTTGCTCCTGTGTAGTCTGATAAGCATTAAATACTCTCCAGTTTAGTGTAGCTATTTTGAAAAAGCTGTATGTGTCAAAGTAGTAGACAGTGTTTGGTGCTTAGAGACCTACAATTGCAAACCTTAATGACTGCCTTATAATTTACAGTTCTGAGATCCAGTGAAAGTTCCACTCAGGTACTTCTTGGATGTTAGTGAACCCTTAGCTGTCTGCAGTGTACACTAAGCACAAAATAGGCTTTAATCTTAATGTGTACTTTACTGATCAGCAAAGAGGTTCCAGGAATATGATAAGAAATAGAATAAAGTGTTTTTACAGCCATACTTGCCAATCCTATGACTGGCAGAGAAGTAAGATGAATTCTGCAGTGTGCCTATGATTTTTTCTTTGTGGGAAGTTACAAGCTAGTGCTAGCTTAGCTAGAGTAGCAGGGCCTAAACCATATTTTATAAGGCCTTTCTTTTATATTTCTCTACCTGTCTGCAACACTAATTCACTATAAAATTTTAAAGAAATTAACTTGTAAAGAATACTATAACATTTAAATTAAAAATAAATCTTGAGAGTAGAATGCATGGGCTCACATACTATATTGTCTGGGAGTCCATTAGCTGGCTGGCAGGAGATAATGTATCAAGTTTTGCTTTCAAGTCTTGCATAGTTTATGAAATCCATTAACAGAAGAAGAAACAGATTACCATGTCCCAGCCTTCTGTTACATCTTTTTTGCCAAGCAGAACACCATACTTTGCACTAGATAGAGTGGATCTCTCTCTGCTCTCCTTCATTTAGTTAAATCTCAGTACGACTGAGGGCAGCAACATCTTTGAGCAGTCTGAAAACCAAACTCCTGCTCTGCTATGAACAGCAAAGGGAGATCAGACAGTAACTTGCTCCACTTTAGGGAGCATAACCCCTCTGGGCAGCAGAACCCAGGGATTTACATCTCCTTCCACTGAGAAAGGAGAGTCACAATATTGGTTTTGTGGTTTTGTTGTCTTCCATGTTAGTCCTTCAACAAACACAAGACTGTAGTTTGAATGATCCAAATGGTACTTTGGATTAAATATGCTGAACAACATGCAGGCACAGGCATAAAACCTAAGGACGTTAGATCACCTTCTGTCATCCCTTGAAGCTTAAATAGCCTTAGTATTTGACTGGGATGCTTCAGAGCCCCAGACTACCCAGGCTGTGGTATATGTGAACATACCAATGCTGGTTACAGCAGTGTGTCCAGGGAATACTGACTACATGGTGAGAACCAAAGTTTCACCTGCCTTCCTTGGCTGCCACTGAAGTTAACAGCCCCTGCCCAGTTCACATAGGACTGTAGTTTCCTAGAGCAGATTTTAGCCTATACTGAAGTCAGCCCATACAAATGGCTATGGAGCCATCTGAAAACAGAAGTGAAAATGCTTTGTTACATTTCCAAAAGACAAACCAACAATTGCTCACAGTTAGGCAGTTTTAGTAGCACAGTCAGGCCCTAAGTTTTATATAGGGCAGCACAACTGTAAGATACCCAGAATAACAGCGACTTGCCTCAATTACAACACTAATGATCCTTCAGAGATATTTCCATAGAGACAGTATACATGACTAAAACCTTTCCAGGCTACTTAAACCATTTCATGCAATCCATTAGTTAAAATTAGCAGTGTTCCTGGATTCTAGTCAGGACCTGAAGTCACACAGATACATACTCATACAGCCTTCGTAAGGCCTCAGTCCTACTCACTCACTCCTCTTTGCAGTTGGACAGAGGAGACAAAATTTAACAAACAATTCAAAACCAGGAGAGAGAACTCACCAAATACCATCAAGGGCAAAACAGGCACAACTTAGAGATATAGAGTGAATTTATTGCTAACAAAATCAGAGCAGGATAATGAGAAGTAAAACAAGCCCTTAAGAAGACCTTCCCCATCAGAGACCTCCCTGATCTCAAAACAGTCTGTTACTGGGTCTACCCATGCCAGACAGGTATTTATTAACATGATTTGACTCCAAGGAATAGCAGGAAGACCACCGTCTATCTCCCATGTACTCAAAAATGGTGATCTGAAGCCCTAGAAAGGTATCTCAGTTGTCTACACAAGAAGTCAGAATATTAACTGCCAACAGTGATTTCGACTTTGCCTACATTATGACAGTAAGTACTTGGCCAGCATGCCTTTCCTAATAAAGCATAGCTTAAGCATGTAAACTAAAAATAGTCATGCAAGTTACAGCTAGTATCATGCACTGTTTTACTGGTATAATGATTTGATCAGTAACAGCAGCATGATGCAGGTACTGGAAAAGTAAGGTTAGAAATGAACACAATCTTTTCTTACTCTTGTGTCCTAACAACCACATTGTTACCACACAATTGAGTGAAAGGCTAGGACAGAGATTGGCTCACCCTGTAATAATCTTTCTATAATGATCAATCTCAAAATATCCCACTCACTCCTTTTACTAATTGGAAGAAAAACTCCAATACAGCCAGTGTAGTGATGGGCAAACAGAAAGTTTCAAGACATGGACCATCAGTCTGCAAAATACAGACGGAGGATAAAGGATTCAGATATCAACAGAAAAATGCCTTATTAAGTTATGCAGATTTAAACTGATCTTCAGTCTTTGTATTCTCCAAATTCTAACTGTGAAGTGAGAGCTTTGCTGCTACACTGGCTGTCTATAAAAAGACATCTTGCTGAATCCATGGGACAGTTTTCTAAAAAAGACTATGCAACACAGATGATAATATAAGGGAGCAATAAATGTGACTTCAGCTGCTGTGACAGTGTCAGTACCTGCTGATGAGGATCCTGCAGGGGCAGGGCCAGGGGCAGCTGGTTCCACCACTTTTTGATTCGCCCACCGAGACGACAAACCAGCTTTCTTCACTGCACATTTGTAATTGTCATAGAGTGTCTTGCCATACTGCAAAAGAATCAAAACAATAACATGGGCTTGACATAGGCCAAGCATTCATTTTGCTCTTGGACAACTTTTCTGACCCTGTTTCCTTCTACCTAGTTTTGTTAAAAAGCATCTTTCTAGAAGCAGTGTGCCCTCTTCTGTATAGGGCCAGGTGGAAAGCACAATAAAACATAAATTCCCATGACCAAACACAGTCCTACTGATATAATTCTTACATTTCATGTTCGTTTCAGTATCTGTAAACTTCTTGAAATCTGGCTTTAAAATCAACTGTTCTCAGTATCTTTTTCCAATTGTTACATTTTCAAACTGGAGACTTGAGACACTAAATCCCAGGCTCTAGAGAAAACAGCTCTGTCAGCATAAGACACAACATAATTTTATGTTCACCCCCACCTTTGTTATATGCTGCCCTGCAGCAGAACTGCCAAGAAAAAGCCCAAACTAACAAATAAGAGGAGTAGGTCTGTATGGAGAATACAGCCAATACCAAGGCTATGTGTAAATCCATCTACCTTAATGTTTTGTACAAAGAAAAATGGGCTGTCAATTAGGATCTTTTGGAACAGAGTGAGGCAGACAATTTGGGTAGGACTGTCTGAAAAATGTCACAACTGGACTGACCAGAGCTTGCAGACTTTAGCCATATTATTATTGAGCCAGATAACTGTGCAGTAATTTTTATAAGTACATGAGTTTTATAGTTACTGAACTCGCTCCTGTGTTAACAGAAAGAAAAACATACTGAGAGCTAAGGTACAGGGACATTCAACAAATCCATCCTCATCATGCACTTCTGATCTTGTTTCTATGGTAAAATTAGCATGAATGTCCACTCTTGTCACAGCATTTCCAGTTGAGGTGATGACAGTAACCTCAGGAAGACCTGATTTTACAGTAAATATATTAAAGTAAATTTACTTTTAATCTCACCTTGGCAATTCTTATTCCTGTTACCCACTGATGCAGGGTTGCTTTATCATCACAGCACAAGTACTTGATATATTGTGACTCCTTTTGAATCTGAGGGTGCTGAAAGATATTAATTTATAAAATAAGACAAACACAAAAATTAAATCTCTATACAAATGTCTGAAGGCACTACACAATGACTCTATGAAAACATGTCGTGAAGATGACTTGAAAAAAAAAGGCAGCAAAAACAGTATAAGAAAATAAAAAAAAATATGGTGATTATGAACAATACATGAGTTGCCACTAGCAGCTTTTGCTTGAAATCATTTAAATGCATTGTAATGTGAATTCAAGGTTTTTCAGAAATGTAACAAGTGATCTAGAGTTCAGTGAAATCTACAATTGCTCTGGTTCAAGGTCTAACACTCAATGTACAAACACTAGAAGGACATTTTTTTAAAATTTTGGACAAAATTTAGGATCTCTTTTCTTTACTGATCAAGGTAGTCTGGGTATGTGTTGACATACCATTGTAACTCAAAGATCATCAAAATGCCAGACTTCCTACTTGCCTAGAACTGAACATTCTAAGACTCTGAAGAAATTTGGTTTCCCTGCTAAAACAGAGAAGGACAGTAAGTCTTTAGTAACTTAGATGGAATAACATACTGCCATCTCTTGATATGCAAAGGAAAGAATGGATCCAAAGGAAAAATGCTTCCTTATCCCTTATTTATGTGTTCATTACTATCTATATTCTTAAAAAGTATAAGTGCACAATTAGTGAAATGTTGTGAATGCATGAAGAGTAGCAAAATATGCTCCAAGGAAAATACAATTTTTTTCAGACTGAGCAGTTAAAAATTCACAGCAGTTAAAAAGCACTCCTCCACCTAGCAAGGACACTGGGTTTATAGGTGTCATCAAGCCCCCAAAGCAGAGCAATGCTGGACATGGGGAACTCAGCAAGGTCCCTCCCAGCACGGAGTGCTGCCAGCTTCTGGCTATGTAGGTGCCACCTCCTCACAGATATCTGCTGGTGGCTGGGATGTCCTGCTGCAAAGGCCAAACCTGCCCACAGCTGGGTGCAAACAATGCAAAAGCAGAGCCACATACAGCACATTTGCTCCTCAGCCACGTGTCCCTTGCTTCCTGCTCAGCACTGCAGACACCAGGCTT
Organism: Muscicapa striata striata; assembly: GCA_030060385.1. Taxonomy (NCBI): domain Eukaryota; kingdom Metazoa; phylum Chordata; class Aves; order Passeriformes; family Muscicapidae; genus Muscicapa; species Muscicapa striata. The sequence goes on from JAREIS010000340.1 coordinate 554,354, forward strand.
CCCTTGCTCATGCTGACCCAGCTGCTCAGGAGGCCACATTCTGATTGAAAAAAAAAAAAAAAAAGGGAACTGGTCTGGGTTAAATATAACCCATTTCATCATGCTGTAGTTTTGTTTTATATGTTTTTAAACCCAGGAGTCCACAGCATGATCTCACACAGAGTGAGGGAATAAGGGACATAGTGTCTTGGGGAGAGAATGAGTAGCAAGGGATGGATGAGAAGATGGGACTGCACAAGCCACTATTGCTGCCAAAGCTCTGTATCATCAAATTATGGAGTGAGAGAGAACATACCATGGAGATAACTGTAAAGAAGAAAAAAAAGCAAAGGGAATATTATCCTTAAGAGATCTCACAGTGCCAGATGCATCCCAAGGCAGTGCTGCAGGTAACCATGATACAGGTCCCTCCATGCTCACACTCACCTGCTCACACAGGTCACAGCCTTGGCCATTTTTCTGTAAACACACAGCTGGCAGATGAATGTCCCCAGGACAATGAATATACTGTCTACTTCTGCCTCTGAAGTGCCCATGGCTACCTTATTGCATTACTTTGCTCTGGGGCACTGGTTGAGAGTGAGGGACAGCTACACTGCAAGCCTAGAGGTGCCAGCTCGCTGTCCCACGTGCCATAACTGCAGAGCAGGCACCCTCACCCATCTCACTCACACATCACCCCTTCACACAGCCCAATGTACAGGGCTGTATCTTGGTTTTATACTCCTCTGCCACCAAGGCCTCAGAGAGCCTGAATGCTGCTCAGAGTGGGCTCTGCTAGCACAAGACATGGCTAGGATACAATGCCCAAAAATCCTTATTTTCTTGCAGTATTTCTCCATTAGGTGACCAAACAGTAAAAATCAGTAGCAAATTCAGCCTGAATGGTACCTTTAAAAGGGAACTGTAAGCAAGCACTTTTTTTGTGTGACAGAGTACATCCCATATATCTGGGTTATGTTACCAATGGAGACAAAAGAACCAGGAGGTGCAACCAAAGACACTGCAACCCTCAGTATATTCAATTCTTCAGGCACTTTTCAACCAGCAACTAGCAATTTTGCTACAGTGTGAAAGGTCCTACTGAACCCAGCAGATGGCACCCAAACCTTTCAAAAAGGAAAAAAGGGAGCTTTTCCTTCCCTTTCTTCTTCACAGTAAGAAGTCCATTGCATCTACATATTCCCCCCCATTTTTAAACACCACACCTACCAGTGTGTGTTTCTATTACAAGAAAAAATAGAACACTTCCAAATTTAACAAATGGCTCATGCAAACATCTAGAAGAATGTCCACAGTGCATAACAAGGCAGAGGAGGTCATGACACAGAGCAAGCTAGGTAATGGTGCTGCACAGACACACAGCCCTGCTGCTGGGATCTCCTTCTGGGGTGCTCAAGAGAGGCTGCTGCAAACCTCTGCTCTGGGGCACCCTATGGAAATACCAGTTTCACAAGAACACCTGTACTGTGTCAGATCCAAGGTCCCTGAATTCAGGACCTGAGAGGATCTGGACTCTGAGAGTGGACAGGAATGGGGGAAGAGAAAGTACAAGATAAGCATATATGGTACCTCCTTTTCTGTATGCTCTCTGTCTACAATGATTTTCAGTGATTTTCTGAGACTCGCTGGGTTGCTCTGTAAATAGATTCTCTTCCAGGTTTTTTATTGAGCACAAAGAGAGTTCTGGTATCCACAACACCTTTTACCAACAACTTTTGCAAGTCTGTCACACACTCTAGGAAGAACCACCTCCTTCTCTGAACATGACTGCCACTAGCTTTGTGTAACATTCTTGTTTTGGAAGATACACTGAATGCCTGACCTCTAGCCACACTTTTCCATGCCGCTCCTAACCTAGAGATCCACATCATACTCATGGCAAACTATCTCTCCTTTTCAGCCTATGGGCTCTTAGTGTCTTCAGTCATTCCTCAAGTCAAAGTAATTCCTTATCTTTGCTTACCCTTGCTGGTCCTGCTTGATACTTTTCCAAGTTTATTATACATTCTCTTTGACAAGAGAGGACCAGAACTGCACAGGTGAACAGAAACCATGAACTTGTGCCATGGTAAGGCAACATTTGATGTTTTATCATCTATGTCTTTCCTAATCATTCCTAATGCTTGATTTATATATCTGACAACTACTGAGCACTGAACCTCAGCCTCACAATGGCCTTCCAGAATTCCTCAGTCTGCCCCCTTTCCTCAATGATCTGAATAACATATTATTATCAGCAAGTCTCCTCACCTCACTCCTTACCCTGACTATGAATATTTTCAGAATGTGGGGGTCTCACAATCCTGAGAAGTTGAGGGGGAACTGTCAGTGAACAAGGTGACAGGGTCCCTTGCTGGATAACATGTGAGTTACTGGCTACCCTTTACCCTATCTTTTGCTGGCTATTGTCTCCACCAGGCAATCCATCTTAACTAGTGATATTCACCAGTGGGACCTATTCCAAATTGCCCCAATCAGTTCCTTGATTAAATTACTTCAATCAGCAACTGTGATTAAGCGCAGAGTCACAAATATGTGCTATCAATTAGGGACCAAACTAGCAGGCTGCTGAACCCCCCGCTCTGAGAAGGAGGGTCAGACACCTCAGAGTTATGCAGGCACAATGTCTAATCTCTTTGTCACAGCTGAGAACTGTATTGTCTCTCATTTTCCAAGAAGCAGCAGCAGCACTGGCTCTTTTTGCTTGTAACTTTATGAATGGCACATGAAGCTTAACTCATTACTGGATCCACAACCCACTGAGCTCAACTGTAAATATCCCCCTCATCTCCCAAGGGTTTGGATCAGGCCTAACGACTGTCCCAGGCTGCCTAAAGCAGCTGTCTACAAGGCCAGACCACAAGAACAAACACCAGCAGCACCAAGCTTAGCCCTGAAGGTTTATACCCATCATACAAGACTATTAATAACTGGCTCAGATGGAGACATTTGGCCTCCTGTGGTCTTTAGATGCATGAAGCATGCTACTTTAGGTAGGAAGGTAGAATGTTTCATCCAAGAATTGTCATAGCCCACCCATCCCACCATTTGCTCACTTGGAGGAACTGTATCATAGTGGAATTGCTCTGCCAGTACAAATGGCAGAAGTCTCGGCTCTTGATGCTGACCTTTACAAGCTCAATTTTTCTCTTAAAACTTCACACAAAATCTACTGCACAGTGCATAAAAATGGTGACACAGAAAAAGCAATTTGAAGAAGAACCTAGGCAGCTGGAAGTGCTTGGAAATGCTGACATGGTATGAATATCCCTAAATGATTCTATAATTCTGTGTGGACCAGTTTCCTTCTTTCACAGCTCCAGTGTCTCAGGAGAGTGCTTAGTCTAGCACACAGACATAAGCAGCTGAAGTCACTGTGCAAGTTTGGTTTTACTACTAGATTCAGAGTCTCTGTGATACCTTCTCTGTGAGACTAACAGAGGTCAACAACATCAATCATGAAAGCCATGAGACAAATACTGTACTTTAAGGAAAAAAACACTAACCTCAGTGTGACATACCTCACACATAGACAGGGATAAATTATTTTGTTACAGGGTGCATATCATGTCCTGAAAAGATCATTAAAATCATCTGACAGCAAAGTGAAAACATCTTCTCTGGAAAGGTTTATCACCTTTGCCTCTGAAATATATAGCACCAAAATGAATTATAAAAGACAACTGCTTAAACAGCAACAACTCTAGAAGTCACAGTTTAAAAGAAAAGTGAAATATGCAAGTAGAAAAGTTCTCCAGAATTTTTCTCACATTAAAAAAATGGAGTAGTGCTTTGAAATAATACAGACTACTGTGAACTTTCATATATCCATGTCAAAACTCGTAATAATGATGAATTAGTCGCATCATTGAGCCTGATTTTGCAGGTATTAAGATCTGAGCATCTCAAACATCAGCATGCAAAAAGATGTGCTGTGTCTACCCCAGAAAAGTACTGAAAAGTCTTGGCACAGAACCTAGTATTCTCCTCTGTCCCAGTGTCTCCCAACTATCTAGAGATAAAAAAAGCAGAAGCACTTGAATATAAAGAGTTTGTTTTCTGGAGAGGTTTAAAAAAATACTTGTCCACAGATAGCATTTTCAGATATAAATTGAACTCTTTGCCTAAGGAAAAAAAAGATGAAACACATTGAAAACCTGAAGAAATGGGAACTGAATGATGTGGTTTCTATGGTGTCTGCCAAAACAAATGACTGAAGGCCATGTGTGCATGAAATTGGAGATTACCCAATAAAATGTTCTTTTGTGTTGCCTTCTTCCAACACTGAAGATGAAAAGTAAACTGAAGTTATTCAGGCATCTCATTGCATTCCTTGCCCCAAAATATATGGATCATTGCTCAGTCTCTGAGGCAGAAACAATAGCCAGAAGCATAAAGAGTGACTAACTTTGGATCACAAGCTTTGGCTTCCAGCCGAATTTTCACAAAATGCTCAATGCTTTTGGAAACCTTAACTACTACCAGTGAACCTATGCTGTGTTAAACTAGCTTCTCTGAAAAACTGAGACTCTTCTGGCTCCCATGACTGAAAGTACAATTAATAGTCAGTACCTTTCAAAAGTCACATTGAAATGGTTCAGATTTGCAATCTAGCATACATCATAGTCAAATTCGGATGCTATGCACCCCTTGCATGAAGATCATACTTTAATGATCTTTTGAAGATGTGTGAACTCTATGTATAAAACAGTAATTGCCCTATTACAACGAAATTATTCTTTTGACCTAGGTTTCTCTAATGACCTGAGGCAAAAATTTTAGGTCATTAAAATATTTATATCATAGCAACTGCAAACAAAGAGGTCTGCTTTATGCAGGAAGTAATATTTCCCAAAGCTATCATATTCAATTGCTCCCTGTCCATTCTCTGTCCTTATTCTCCCTGCTATTTATGTTAATCTAGCAAAACTGTGCATGTATATGACTGTAATCCCACATACCTGAAAGAGCTCTGCAATAAAAAGTATTTCTACTTCTGCTTTCTCAGTTAATCTAGCAATGAATTTACCCTGAAACACTTACCTGAAGCACTCATAACTAACACAATTTTCAAATCTTTCATATAAAAAAAAATCTCCTGTTATTTTTGTTTCCTGCACCAGACTTTTGTTCTACATAGTTGTTATTCACAGTGTGTTCTATCTCGAACACTAGTTCTCATCTTCTACCTTTTTAATTGTCTTTAACTGTCTTTGTGTTGAATGCATTATGTACATGGCCCAGCCTGCATGGAGCACACAGGGTGTGAGGAAGGAGAGAATCAAGAGAGAAGCAGCTAAATACCAAATTACCTGCTAGAATGATGCTGCTATTGCAAACAAGCTATTCTTTTTGAAAATTTACTTCCAAAATTCTTTAAACCATTAGAACTTTTTTTTTTTCTTTTTTTCTATATTTTTTTTAAACAATGGTGCCAAATGATGTCAGGAAAACTTAACTGTTTTGACTGCACAGGAAAATGTACCCAGCTGTAGAAATAGAGGATGATTTGCCTTTGTCTCAGTTTATCCCCAGGAAACCAATTTTTTTCATCCTAGATTAATTCAGCATTATGCACCATTACCTCCAGATTACTCAAGCATAACCAGCACCAATAAACTATAATTAAATCCACTCTTTGTCACAGACACATCAGACTGACTAAACCAGCAAATTTGCATATAGATTACCTTGCTACTTGTCTGCTTTGAAAGATTTTTCAACGTGGTGTGACAAAATCAGCTCCTGGACAGGCATGTGTGTGCATGCACACACAGAGACAATCCACAAAATAAACATTACGTGCACAATTTCTGCTCAGTGCAATAGATGCTGTTGCTAGCATGATGGACAGATCCCCTCCTTCCTGGTGAAATACCTTACTTCTGTGGGCTTTCAGTTTCAGAATATGAAATAAATCACTAAAGGTCTCATTTACGTCCACAGCATCTCCCATACAATATACTAGACAGCAAATGAGAAAATTTGCAGGGAATCTAGATATAAACCCACACATTTGTAAATGCAAAGGTGGCTCTGAGGAACCAAACGATTCCTACTTCCTGTGTGCAGTGTGTGAATATGTTTTTGCTGGAAAGGAGACAGAATTTTGTTCCCTCATGATCCCTCTCCCAGGAGTGGCCAGCACTCTGTGCAGGGTGGTAAGGAGAGCTGTGCTGTGACCCTCTCCTGCCTGCTCTGCTGGGAACAGAGTGACAAATCCAAACTTGAGAGATGCAGCTTTGAGTGAGGGTCTCTTTTTTGAAACTTGGCTGACCTTTCCTTTCCTCTTCTCTGCATATGGAGATCTCTGTTAGGAAAAGACTCACTTTAACTGATGTAAAAGAGAAGGGTGGGATCTTTAAATTTATGAAAGCATTAGACTTAGGCTGAGTACAAAATAAGAAGAATCTGCATATTTAGAGGAGCAGATGTCCAAAAAGTATTTCTTATATTCAGAGGCTTTGTTTTTAATATTCTGAGAGTTCTTTGTGCTGTTTCTGGGTTTTGAAATGTGGGAATTCCTTTGAGGAAGGAAGGTTTGTTTAGCAATGGTATAGAACAAGTGCATTTAAGAAAGTTAAAGCTCAGTCAGCACAGACTGAATAGCCACTGGGAAATAAAACACAGTTCTTCAAGTTTTTAGTTGACCCAAAGCCTAAGAATTCCTGAAAGCCAAGCCTTTGTGCCAGGTTGCAGTCTTATCCTCAGGACCCAGCCACATCAGTCTGGTCTGCTGCACAGGCACAGCCAAAGGTGACCCAGCTCTCAGCCACCAACCAGCCAGCTGTGCTCTTTCTGGCTGGTCACAGCTGGGCTTTCTGCTGCCTGATATGAGGAAGCAGCTGTTTTGTTCTGTTATTGCAGTTGTCTCCTGAATCATCCTGAAAGGAAACTTCTGAATAAGCTCAGCAAAATGCTCCTTCTCTTGCTAGTAAACACGATGATGTTTAATTGTTTCTGGCACCTCACCCTTTTGCCCGTTATCTCCTCATCATCTTGATTATTAACAAATAAGCAAAGCATACCCCATTTTTGTCCTGAGGTATAGCATATACAGTGGGGTGCTGACATCATGGGAACAAATGATACACAAGGAGCATCCACAACACATCATGCTTCTCTAGCTGTAAGAGGAATATCCTACAGCAAGGATCTGCAGATAAGAATGCTTGTATTTCAGCTAGTTTAGGTGCAGCTCCAATATCACAGGCTGCAAAACTCATCACAGCTTCAGGCTAAGTATCAAAGCAACCTGCCCACTATGTACATGATTTGTTGCTACACTAATACCAGCACCCAAGCCAGCACCAGCTACATAACCCAGGTATGATCACTGAAACTGAAATGAAACACCTGGATTATAAAAGAAACAGCACAGAGGGAGATGCCAGCTCCTGGCATGTTGGGTGTGACAGGGACTATGACCAAAAGCTCACTCTCTGCAAGCCCCATACCCAGCTGTAGCCGAGGAGAAAAAACTGGGAAAAAAGCTCACATCCCATTTAGGGAGATCAATGTGAAGCAACGTTTGAAGTAATGTCATGAGGCAACACCCATGTTATTCAGGGCTGTGTCAGACAACCTGCAAAATCTTGTTCTGGCTAAAACCAGGTCACCAGGACTGTGGTTAACATTAGTTACAGTGTTTACATTCTCTTTACATTCCTGGCAACGCCTGGAACATAGATGTAAAAATGGCAGGAATGCTCTGCTCATTAAAACTTTTCATGAGTGCCTTCCCTCCATAAGACACACCATAAAGATGGCCAAGACTGGGGGGAGGCAAAAAGAAATGTTTTCCCTTTTCTCCCTGCTAAGGTGAGACAAGACCTTCAAAGCAGAAACAAATATTACAAATATACATATATTATTTGTTTAGAAGGCTCATCATACAACTGGGGACTGGAGAAAAAAGAAAGAACACTTCCTTCAAGTATCAGGCCATATTCAACTCCAAACCAGCCTTACTGGCCATTTGCTGACATTTGAATGAACAAAGGACATGTCCCTATTCTTGAAGTAAGGAAGTCAATAGCTTAACCACTGAGAAACTAATATGGTTATTTTTTCAATTCAGTTCTCAAAGATGGGAAAATATAGTTCTGAATTCAGCAGAACCTAGCACAAAAGTAAGGTACTGCTGAAGTTGCTACATCCTTGCATTTCTTCTGTACTAAAAAGTATAAACTGATCTCTTGCCTCTGAGCTGGGCAAGTTCTTTTGTTGTGTTTGAAACACAGCAGAGCAAGCAGCTTGGCTGATGACTGCTCACGGTTTTGACACAGCAGTTCCTAAGGGGGTCCTCAGAAAGAAACAGTTCTTTAAAAAATGTAGTGGCATGCTATTCAAAAACTTTCCAAGTGGCATTACAGCTTGCTGGAGATAATAAGGCCTTCCAGACCAACCTTTTTTCCCCAAATATTTCCTTTGCGTTACAGCCACCTTAGTGAACAGCCAGCATGGGCTGTGGCTTCTACTCTTTCAATCACCTTCCCCCAATTGCTTTAAGACAGATAATCTTATCCTGCCCTCTGTGGCACAGCACACACAGGGGAATAGAAGAGCTGTGAAGACACAGCAGAGCCTTGACTGTGGAGAAACTTCCAACTGGTTTGGACTGAACTGGGCATCCAAATTCTTTCAAAATTACTAGGCTTCCTGTTTAATAAAAACAAATATTTACCCATTAAATCCATTTCTTTTTGCTCGCTGCACCTGTCTGTGAGAGTACTGTTACTTCTTCTTGAGGGCTTCATTCTCAGAATATGGCAGGATGAGAAATATCTCAAGAATGATGGTTTGTTTTCCTTTGACATGTCAGGACAAGTATCTCCCAGCAAGAGAGATATTTTCTTCTGGGAGACTTCCAGATCAAACCAGACAGGACAAAAATGTGACTAAGTGTGATAAATGGCTCAGTGTTACTGTCCACACACTTTTGTGTCACCAAGGATCCAATCAAAGGCTGACATTTAACTTTGCTCTTTCCCTCAGCCCACAGATCTCAAGATGTAGTACATCCTCAGTGCCAACCTCCAAAGGTAAGACAAGGATATGAGAGAACTCATTTCAGCAGCATGGCTTTAAAAAGTAGAATTAATACTCTATTTTTATATAGAATTCAAATTAATATACAGACATTTTAATAAATATTGAACTCTTTACTCCACCACCCTCAGAAAGCCACCTTAAGTGGGAGACTTTCACTTCTGAAACAACAGAAGATATGAAGACATCAGTATTTGCCTGTACCTCCTGACCAACTCCAGCCACTGCAAGTCAGCATTAAAAAAAGCCAAGTCTGACACTGAGCAGGTAAAGAATGGACCAAATGATGATTTGTAGTAATTAAAATGAAAACCAAGCACTGTAACATAATCTATTCATCACTAAGTTACATTGTTCAGAAATAATTATTGATACAAGGCTTCTTCTAGTGTACTGCAAACACATTTTAGAAGCATCAGAGCAAACATGATTTGCTAAGTAGCTTTCATACATTTATAAACTTATTACACATAAAGCTTTCCTGTGTGAGCTTTTTGATCTTGTTCTTCCCATTTCATTTTGAAGGTACAGCACTAACATCACACATGAAATAAAGCAAGAATTTAAGTTGAGGTGTGACTTTTTGCTAGTGTAAATAGCATACCATTTTTCAAAAAATAGGGCAGTAAGTCCAGAAAGTTTACCTAACTATGGTGAACAGTTAAACACATTGCTACATACATTCAAAAATCATGCTTTTATTTTCATATGTTTTCATCTTTTTATTTTTCTGAACAGAATGTGAATAAATGTTACTGAATTAGTCAGATAGTTCTTAGACCAGTCATCTGTTCAGAAAATCAATTTCCCCTTATTTTTTTACATCAGCTCCCTTTTTCCTTTTTTTTCCTCACCTGTGTTTCTGGTAGAGTGTTTTGTGGAGCACTACAATATTAAAACTGTCCATCTGTGTTAATTAAATACAATTCAGAAAATAAATCTGTGTCTATAAACCACTTTTGCTTGGCCATATGTGAATTAGGCTAGCAGACATTTTGGAACTGAATAAAAAAGTGCTTTAAATGTGCGACTACAGCCAGAAATGTAGTACTGTAAATGACCTCTGATGTGAATCTTTCCTGCACTTTTTTTTTCCTGAGATGCAAGATAGATACTGTGTTTTCTAATGCTTTGTTCACACTGCAGGCCTATAAAAAGAAAAGCAGCAACAAGATTATCTTCTGTCTTGTGCACAAAGTTATGACAGATAGCAAACCAGGCCAAATTACTGCCACCTCAAAGCTTCATTTCTGCTGTCTGAACTAGGTGAAAAGCATGGGCTTCTTTTCCTTTCCCAAGAGGAATGCAGAATTCTGGGACTATTTGCAGTGCTATTACTTGGAGAGGCAGCAATGAGATACTTACTCAAGAACAAGCATTGATTTTCACGAGTGGATGAGCAATGTATTTTGCCTTCCTGCCAGAAAGAGCAGTGCAATAAAATATGACAAATGAGATGCCTATTCCTGCAAAATTTTGCATCTCAGTTCAACAAACACCTCAACAGGTATGGCTAAACCACAAAAAAAGTAGACATGCTTTTTAGTGTATAATCCATTGTGGATGATATGAAACCCCCAGAAACGTACCCTTGGTATTCTATTCCTTAGAGACAAAGAAAATTCCTTTAGGATGATATAATTCCCTTGCTAAAGCCCCCTTATCTTTTAAGATTCCTATTGGTTTTTAAGTTAGCTAAGTGATTGTTTTTTCTTAGAGTTTTAAGTTGAAATGTAATTGGATAGTGTTGTTAACTAGTAGTTTTATTGGTTACTTTTTCAATCCCTTTGAAATGTATAAATATCCCTACCTACTTGTAGTATTTGGATTTTGTAGCTGACCCCCTTCGAAGAATAAACTGTCTTTGGAATCTCAGCTGCAAGTCTCAGCCTTTGTTTCCTTGCTGGCAGGTAGCTAGAGCTAGCTACATGAACCCCTCTTAAGCTACCTGGGTTCAAGTAGCTCTCGAAGGCTGGGAAAACCCTAGCTCTTCAAAAAGCTACAATCCATAGTGCTCATAACATCAAAATTGGGGACTGCCAGACCTCTCATCATACATCTGCCCTGGGTGTCATCTGCCCAAACGTGTCCAGACACTTGAACAGCCAGCATATTCAACCCTGTTTTAAACACAACTTTGAGATGCAGTGTAGACATATATCACAGGAATATCAGGAATAAAAATAAGGTTTGAAATGTATGTTGCTGATAACAATGAAGCAAAATTTGCACATGATTTTGCAGGAGTTACTGTATCTTATCAGAATCCTTGGAGATTCAAACTTAAACATGTTTGCATATAAAGGATACTGTGTGACATTTGCAGTACTTATATTTTTGTTACATTACCTTTAAGACAAAGCAGTGATCTGTAGGCGCCTTATACTTCACTTTGTGCTGATAACCATAATACACATTCACGTTCTCAAACTGAAGGAAGCATGCCAGATCCCGTGATGTCTACAAATGAAAACCAAGCCCATCATTGTTAGAACAAATTGAATTTTGATGTGAAACTCATTAATAGGACCTTTATCAAATGCACCAATGCCAATAATTTTTATTCCTGTAACTCTCATGAAGCTGACTGAAAAAACAAGGATTAATTTTAAGCGTCTTCTTTCTTAAAATAAAAATTGGAAGATAGTCAATACATATTATGAATAATCTATGACAGAGTTCAACATTTTACTCTTGTTCTGGTTATGCTGTGCTTCATTGCTTAGTGTGGAGATTTTAGTTTATGTCTAATATGACCAAAGAGAACACCATAATAATAAAACACACCCTTAAAATTCCGAATGGTGAAAGAAGGTTTGGGGCTCTAAATTGCTTTGGGAGCCTGTTTGTCTTTTGTATATGTAACAAACATACCCTCATCAGGAAATAAGAACGCATTTAATCTGTTTTGTTTTGAATTTTCTCAAATTTCCTGGCATCATTCCATTTCTGGTTATCATAACATTTGCTTGTTCATAATACATTGCTAAAGTAATAAGGTTTCTATTGCTGGCATGTTTCTCAGTGATGAATTCTGCATACAGTAACTTTTTTAATCCTTTGCATGGAAATATAAAAATAGCCATTTCACATGGTCATGTTGGCTAAACTGAGAAATCAGGAAATTGTGGGAGGGAAAAGGAAAAATAAAACAACAAACCACAAGCTCCCTCTACCCCTAAAAATGGGGTATGATATTATATGGGGGTATTTTATAACATGCATATATAGTGGTTCTTGTCTGCTGTTCTCATTCTTAATAATATTCTCATTACAATATACCCATGAGTCAGCTTTATTTACAAATCAAGTTTGCAAGTAAGATTTGTTGGGAAACACTTCCCACTAGATGTAAACAGGGCTTCTCTCTCTCCTGTGCTGCCAGAGATTTTGTCAGTAAGTGTGCAGACCTTGGTTTTTCAAAGTTCCTAAATGTGCTGAAATCAATCCAGTATAATGTGCTGCTCCTTTCCTTTAGGAACCAGGCAATAGTGATTAAGACCAATATGAATAGAGTTGTTCTTATCTTCTAATGAAAATATTTTTATGCAAGGGTCAAAGACACTTGTGAGTATTTGTACAACATTAACATGATATAGCAACATAAAAATTAACAGAAATAGATTTTTTAATTATCTGTAATTCTGATGCTTTTGTTTTGTGACCCTGTCCATTAACAGCATGTTTTTGAATGGGATGTAAGTAGAGAAATGCTGAAGAAAGAAATTAAGACAGCAGTGCTGACTGGCGCTGGTTTGTTACCAAGTAACTTTGAAACAAAAAAACACCACAAGCATATGTGTAAAATTATCTGAATATGGCCCCATATTTTCACTTTCACCATGTATTTTACAGCCAGCACAAAGTGCCAAAGGTATGCCAGTGTCTTTGCTTTTTTGTAACAAGTGAAAACAGGAAAATATATGATGAATTTTAAAACAGCTGCAGCAGCTGAACATACTGTTGTCTGCCAATTTGTTTCTGTACCTCAAAGAAAGACTACTCTGCCCACAACTGAATGATGTGCAAGGGGCACATGCACTTCTCATGCTACCCTGACAAGGGATGAACTCTCATAATTTAAGGGCTATAACGGAAGAGCTCTACTGAATTCTACTGTAGTGCTTTAAGATGTTTAACATCCTCACTGCATCCTGCTCACATCCCAGAGATTACTGTATCCACAACAGACACGTGTACCTCATCCTCAGCTGTTCAAAGTCACTGGAACAGGTATCACTGGATGATGAAAAAAGGCTGAGTAACTATCCTGACATGCTTGCCCTGCTTTGGCACTGCACTACTGGTCGTTGTTGGAGGCATGCTACAAGGAAATGTCCAAGATGGACTTTGCAATTCACTACTCTTACACTTTTTCCACCTTGAGTGCCTTCTAAATAGCATACAAGATTCTAATTGATAGGATGTTGTTTGTACAACCTGATTTGTGGCATGAAAGCCATTATTTCAGGGTCAGGTAAAATCAAAATAAACTGCTGTGAAAGCAGCAAGGTGATCTGTGTTACACTGTGGTTCAGTTATAAACACAGGTCACTGGAGCAGCAGCACAACATCACTTTACAAGATTAATTTTTTTTTCTTTCATGCTTTAGTCAGGAAATAGCAGAAGAGTTAAATTTCAAAGCACAAATTGTAACAGTAAAGCTTCACCAGCAGCAGCCTTTATAAATATGAAGTGTTAGCAGAGCTGTAAGTGGTAACAGAAGTGTTTTTCAGAACACAAAATAATTACTTTTTTCACCAGTCCCAGAATCCACTGTTCTACCTCATCACTGTGGAAATGAAAAGCCAGCTGCCCTTATGTGCAATACATTCAGTGCTGACAATTCAGACTCTTTCAATATTTTGTAATACTAAATGCAAGTAAATTTGATTCAGCTGGGTAGATGCTTCTAACTCACTTCTTTCTACCTTCTACACAAAGGGCAGACTTAATAAGCCATTAAAGACACAACACATTCTCTAGGTACAAATCACTGTATTAAAAAAGTACAGGATTTCATGTGCTGGTTATTGAGGCAGAAAGTCAGTACCAAGCAAAGTAAAATGCTACCTTTTTGTGACAAGAAATTGGTTTACTTGTCAACTTTTAAGATATTATTTCACAGGGAATGTATGTAACAGTGAAGCATTTTGGCAGCACACCACCAGCTGACGGGTGCTATGTGTTTTTCTTTCCCCTCCTGCCTCCTGGAGGAGCACTATTTTATGAATGCTTTTATCCATCCCTAGAAATGAAAGGGAGAAAAACGTGACAGGATTCAGTGACTGCATGCTAGTATTTGCACAAGTGGTGTAATCAAAGCTGAACCATGCAAATCTCAACCCTCTCAGATGCATCAGACAGTGCATCTTCAAATGTCACCTTGGGAGTTCTACACTTTCACCTCCATGAATTGTTTTATTGCTAAAAGGATTATTTGGCTTCCTGACCTTGGTTTTTCCTCTGGGTACGTAATAAATTCCAGAAGCTCGTAGAAGAAAATAACGTCTCTTCCAGGACTTTTTTCCATCTTCTTTTAAATAAAGGGCCCCTTCGAGCTCTGGCACAATGACAGATGTCCCACAGAAGCTTTCCTGTGCAACAAGAATAATAATGCACAAAAAAATCCACTTAAGCACAATCCTATCAATATATAGCAGAAAAATGCCCCCTTGAAAAATAAAGACATTTCTAGTGACAGTGAACATATCAACATGGGGAATGCAGTTACTAGAGAAATGAACACCTTAGACAGGCAAAGAAAACTTTGCCAAGCTAATGCTGGGTGCTTTGATAAAGAAGGCTTGCAAAACCTCCATCCCTTAGGGTCAAGCAAAAACCTGCAAAGGCCTTTAATTAGACATAGACATGCTCAGTGAAGGCTACAGAACAGATTGGTTGGTGCTGTTGTTGGATTTTTTTCTCTACTACAGTGTTTATAGGTTCTGTAGAGAAATATTTTGGTAGAGAGATTCTTTAGAGACTGCTTAGAGCTCTAAAAACAGCTCAATCCCTGCCTTCACTTTGAAATCCATGCTAGCATTTAAAACAATGTTTATTCAGATAAACTAATTCTTTGCCTGAAGGACTTACTGTTGGGTAATTTTTAATGCCAACACACTTATCACTTAATGTTTTCATTTAGAATTCACCAGGACTTCTGCTGATTAACATCTGGTGCCTTCATGAGATGCACTAATTTTGAAATGTGAGTCCTCAGTCACCTGAGAAAAGTATTTCCTTTGTGAACTTTTACCAAGCTGCCTGCCTCCAGAACTGTGGTAATCTTTTCTTTCAAATAGCTCTGGATTTTTCTCTTTCAAGTATACATTTGAAGCAAAACTTGAGCAGGAAAAGCAAGAGATTTAACAAACTTTCTGGAAAAGTTAATGGGTCTTTTTCTGTTGTAGCTAATAGCTATTAGCTAACAGCTAATAAGTTGAGAAGTAAATCCACTTCTAACCTAAAGATAATTGCTCAGTATTGATCAACCTTACTAACAATAAAAATTCCCAAAGGCTGGCCTAAGAGTGAACAATCTGCATTTTTAATGTGGAGCAGCAGATGCAGACAAAAGTCTACATATTAAACCCAAGATACAACAACACCAACGATCACAGAACTTCCTGTTGTTACACTATTTCCCACAAAGAACTAAATGTTGTAATTGCAGAGCAGATGTAAGTGGTGGCAGAGTTTTGGCAACATTTGCATCATCAGCCTAATAATTTGGCTTACCTCCAGCAAAGCCTCTTTGTTTTTATCATTCATTTCTTTGCTTTCTTTCTTCCCTTTGTTTGCCAGGTAGACATTCTGATGAAGACACAAAAGAAGTTTATGTTCATTATAAAGCCAGCAATACAAGTAACTAGATTGCTACAAACTCACTCAGTAGTTACTGAGTCTTTCAATACTGAATACCCAATCAGCAGGTGCAAGAGACAGATGCTTACGGACCCTTCTTACAGAAAAGTTTAATGACATCTGCCTGCTCATGAATTTTAATTCTTTATTCTGAATATAATTCAAAGGTAATATGTAAATACAGCCTCCAAAAATTAAAACCAGTGCAGAATAAATACAATGCAGAATAAAAAGGCTAGAAAACATATTCCCTACATATTCAGTTCTCATTTTTTAGTTAAAGTGCTTATATGCCAAAGCCTTTATCCAAAGTTACTACTTTTTACTTTTGTACCCCTGCTCGTGCTCTTCAAAGTACTTTTTTTGCAGGAAAGAAACTGATCAAAAATCTAGAAGAAATCTGAAGAAGTCATCACCATGATATGTTGGCACCTGTGCTCCAGCCTACTGAAAATAAAGCCTGCACTCCTGTGTTTCTGTGAAGCTGCAGGTGCCCTCGGGGGACCCAGTGACTGCCTGCCCACAAATAAGGAACCATGGTACCTCAAGGACATGCTCACCCCTAAAAACAAATTCACTGTTAAACAGAAATAGCCAATCTGAATCCATTTGCACTGTACAGATGGGCAACAGGACAGCACTTGGACATATGTGTAAATTCTGACAAGTGGGAAGGATGCTAGGACTTGTATGCTGGAGCATGTGCAGTGGCTTTGCTCCACAGCAAGCAGGGCCAGACAAGCAGAGCTGGCTGCCTGCAGACTGTAAGGCAGCTGGGTGTGAAGGAAACAGGGAGATCAAGGATGGATGCATCAAGTAGCATTTGGATCCATGGCCTTGATGCCAAAATGGTTACACTCAGAGTTCTTGTGGTTTACAGCTTTTCGGTTTGTCTGGCTTTTCATCTCTCTATACTCTTTTATGTCTCAAGACTATGAGAAAGTGACATATTTACATGCCTAGAACACCTCAACACCTAAACTGCAACATAAATGCAAGCATTATCAAAATCCGAGTGAGAAGTGTGTAAATGAAGAAACAGACCGTTGCTACAGTATAAAAAGGAAACAAACAAGCAGCAAATCTGCCCTGCCAGCAGACCACATTTACAGCAGTGCAATTTATCTGAAGTGAAACCCTGCTCTTGCACACAACCACATCTTCTTTTCCAAGCAGTGTTGTGAACACCTGTCTCCTAGAATGCAAGCTTCGGGGCAGACTGTTTTTGGAGGGGCACCAGGAGAGGAAGCAGAAGAGGTCTGGGTCTCAAAACCAGTTCTTTAAAAACCGCTTTCTTAAAAGTTCACATTAAGTCAGACAGGGGAGCTGAGAAACAGACACCTGCAATGTGGCCTATGCTGATGCCATGTCTATGGTGTGAGGAACTTGAACATGCAATACAACAGACAGTTATCCAAGGAAATGCAGCTGGCCTCAGACTGCCCACATGTATTTTTAGTCCACAGTTGAAGGTAAGCAAACACTAAGGACCACAGCTTTGCAATTACATCTAAAGACAATATTCAGAGTGTAAAAAATGCCAGATCAGCTCAAAACAAAACCCACTTCTGAGGAGCTGCAGCCCAGTGACCCATGCATGTGCAACAGCTCTTCTTGACAGGCAGTACTATCACAGCCCTGAAGCCTCAGAGGGCACTGTTAGGCTGCGTTGGGCCTCCAGACCTTGGGATGGATTTGGAAAGTAGAGGGATATGCAAGCTGTAAGGGCTTCTTCTCTAGATCATTATAAAGATATAGTACAACCCCTAAAATACACAATGAAGATTTATCAAGGTAAGTACACCTCATCACTGTCTCAACAAGGTTTGGCTCATCAACTTTACTACTATTGGGGAGAGCATCCATCTGATTTAGTCAGCCTTCTACGGACGGATAATACAAAAACAAAGCTCCTCTGACTACAGCTGATCCACATCCAGGCATCTGGCATTTATTTAGCCCAGACCACCCTGTACTGACATAATCAACTGTAAAGAGAGAAAGATTGTAAGGATATCCATGCTGGATCTCTAATGCCACAGGTTTTTCATTAGGGAAACAGGGCTCTGCCACCTAACCCAATATTACACAGATGTACACTGTTGTCTTTCACCTGTCAACATATACTTCATTTATTACTGATTACCTCCTTTATATCTCTAATCTGGAAGAACATTGTATTATTATTTGTCAGTGGCTAAAAACCTGGGGAGCAGACTCAACACTGTACTTGTTTCATCACTGTGTGGTCTTCTATTTTGGATCAGAAGCATTCATCCTAGAGGAGACAAACCACATGTGTCCAGAAGAGGTCATTTCAAGTCCAGTAGTCAAAGGTCATGATAAAAGGCAAGCTCTTTCCTGTGTGAGGACACCACTGGGAAATGCATGTTTGGTTTGGGATGTCAGGTCATTAATGGGACAAGATGTAGCTGCAGGGCAGCTTTCTACACATATCTACAAATCTGAGAATTAACTATTTCTTACATTCAAAAGACAAGTCTATGCATACAACCTTTGCACTTAGGCACCTTGTCCTTTTGTGTGCAAAGGCAGATAAAAAAAAATAAATCAGGCTGTATTTCTCTGCACTGTCTAACCCTCAAACAGTGGAAGACAGAAAGTGTTTTCAGTAGTGCCTAGGAACACCTGTGTTGGCATGTAAGCAAAGCAAACCTGGCTTATGATAGAAACTGTACTTAATTGCTGCACTATCAAACTCTGATTGGTGTTTATGTCTCTATACTCAAAAAATGAATTTCCTAAAAGAAATAGCACCTCTCTCACACCTTTCACTTTTTTTCATACATAGACCCATCCAAGTGGGAATGCAGCAGCAACTACTTGTTGCATGGCAAAGAACAGGTGCTCCAGGACAGCATGCTCCCTCTGCCTCCTCTTACACTTAGGTTGTATTTTGTCTTTCAAGATCTTGAAACTGATTTTCCAGAACATCTGAAAAATCCACAACAGCAAAGATCAAACAGTGTGCATAAAACAAGGCAGCTGCTTCATACTCATGACTAGGTTCTTTGAGCAATGGGCTGCCTGCTTATGCTCATCCAACCTGCACCCAATATGATGCAAGAACTGGCCAGCTCACATCCCATTTCAGATTATTGCAGCTGTTGCTCAATACAGCATGGTTTGTGCAGAAAAAACAGAACAAGGTAATATCTGTAAGTCATATCATGGTGTGTCCCCTAGAAAACTACACATTAAAAATATTAGAAGATACCTATAATTGCTCTGAATATCATAAAAGTAAAAAAATGCATGAAACTAAAGGCAAAGCTCTTTTGAAACCCCCAAAAAGAGAGGGATTACTAAACAATGGAAGTACAGTGAAAAACACCTCCCTTTTCTCACTTCTATGTCTTTGTACTTTTGCCAGTATACTCAGTAACCAGGTTCCTTGTCACCCTTTTATGCTTTCATCACTGGGTAACAGTG